>JADWQK010000558.1:1200000-1780642 GCA_017933935.1 Sesamia nonagrioides | reverse complement strand
ATAAATTATAAACTAGCGCTTGACCGCAATCCCGCCTGATGGTAAGCAGTGACGCAATTGTTGATGGTAAACCGCAATAGTTTATTAAGAGCCCATTCACTCTAGCCTTGAAGACACTCAAACTGTAGTCCGACGGAAACACCGCCGCCGGAAAATTGTTCCAGTCCCTCGATGTTCGCGGTATAAAGGAGGAGGCGAAACGCTTCGTCTGGATCGTAGTGGTGTTAACAACGTAAGGGAGATGGGGGAATTAAATCATGCAATTCCCCGTGTGTTACTCAATTACCCTCTATCAGTGTACTTTCGTTGGGTAAAGAGAGAGAATTGCTTATTATGAATGACCGTAGCATCCTGACTTTCAAGGTACTTTCATAATCAGCTTTTAGTGTTCCCACTCCTGAGACACAGACCTTCTCTCAGTGAGAGGGAGTGGCCCGTAATATACCACCCGGACCCAGTGCGGGTTGATAGATGTCACATGTCTTCGAAGTTCTAAGACATGACGGTTTCCTCACAATATTTTCCCTCACTGTTTTGAGAGCAGTGGTGATAAAATAATTTACACAAAGTAAATCGCCTGATGGGGACACCAATACCTACAATTTGTAAGTAGCGGCCTATAACACTAAGCCACCGCTGATATCGATACTTTACATTTGATAATAAACAACAACTGTATTTCTGGTGAAGCCGTACGGAGGACGGGTCTTAGCAGTTGTGTGCTGGGCACAATGCGCCAAACGTTGTGTCTGGAGGTTGGTTGCGAAGGTCTCCAGATCAATCTCTCTCTGCCGCAACATGGTTGGTCGTGTTATTGGGTTTCACATTGCGTCACCTCGCTCAACTGCCGTCTTCCTTCCTATTCACTCAATTTTTTTTTTTATTTTTTTTTTTGTCTTAATAAACTAGCGCGCTTTGCCATCAACGATTGCGTCACTGCTAGCCATCAGGCGGGTTAGTTACTAAAAAAAAAAAAAAAATTCCATTCTCCATATAATTAGAAGTCAAAAATGGTTGTTTTTAAGATACATTTTGTAATAAAAGTACAATATATGTACATATATGTCGTGGATAACGATTTTAATAACACTTGCTCATTTGATTTATGCAGTAGTGGGGCAAACGCTGTGACGTTATTATGTAATGGCAGCACTTGGACAGAATATTTTTGGAAAGTGGCGATTGTAAAACTTTAAACTTTGAGGCGCGGACCAGGGCAATTCTCCGGGACGAAACTGCCGGTTTGCCTATTTAAATTGTCAAGATTGGAGGGTATATTTACTCTTCATGTTTTAATTCAAAACTTCTCCTACTAAATGAAGCCCTTACCACCATACCAAGATGGTGAGGACCCCATTGCTCCGCAGAATTTATTATTATATAATTTATTTATTTATTTAATTATGGTTCGCCAACCGTTGCTACAGATATTTCACACATTACAAATACATAAAAATTATTGACTTAAATCTACCTGTACAACTAATTACAGGCAAACACCACGTGCTAAGTGCTCTTTGTAATTTTACTAATGTATTCGCTTATATTGTAACCAGACTGGATTCTCAACACAACTAACACACTCATGACGTCGGACAAATGTCGATATTGAGTCAGAGTGGACGTCAACCCGGTCGCTGCGTTCGTTCAACAGTTTGCACATGCGAGGTACAGGCGAATTAGCACCAGACCCTGTATGGCGAAGAGGTGGAGTTAAGGGTGTTATGGGTTTACGAAATTTTATCGCGAGTTTTACCAACCAACCAACCAACTTATATTTTTAAATCAACTTATTTGAACTTTCAATCTTCGGTACTTATGAGGCATTGAATTAATTAAATTAATTAGTTATTACGTAAGCTGAGTAGCTTACGTAACTATAAGTTATTAGATAATAATGTTAAAAACCCAGTAGAATTTCTTAACAGAGTGGATTCAGAGTACAAGTTTCTTCTACCTGTACACTAACAGACTTGCAAATATAGTAAAAGTATTTCTTAGTCCATTTTCTGTATATTTTATCTCGGCGCACTCGTGTAGTACGAGTTTTACACAAACAGAACTTATGCTGAGATACTACGGTTTAATTTTTAATACGGCTATGTTGACTGGTAGAGATCCCTGGAGGTGAGAGAGTAAAAATTACTTTTTGTGTTGCTACTTAGCTAAAAACTAAATGACAGCCTCCGTGGCGTAGCGGTAGCAAAAGCAGCCGTTGCGCAAGGAGACGCGGGTTCGATCCCCGCGCAGCGCAAATATTTGCACTAGTTTGGTCGTGCCTCGGAAAGCACGTTAAGCCGTTGGTCCCGGTTGCCATACGAACATCTAGTGGCAGTCGTTACGGGTTGTTGGAGCCCTCAAAAGTCCAACAATTGGTCTAACTGCAATGCTTCGATGTCGCCTTCGGGTTGTGGAGGTCAGACGGCAGTCGCTTCACGGAAAATGTCGAAGTTTAGCCATATCAGCAGTTTGACTGGTAAAGCGGACTCCAGACTCCAAAGCTGAAAAGGCTTCGGATTAACGCTGGGATGATGATGTTGATATTCCATTTTTCTCTATTTTTTATAATAACGTTGTCCCACCCTAGGAATTACTCCTGTATGACTATGACCTTGAAGTTTGTTTCGGTCATTCTTCTCAAAGATATCAGATAGGAAACGCCGTACAGTTAACTTGTAAAAGTGTTTATACAAACCTCCTTTCAGAATTTTTTTTTTTTTTTTTTGGGACAAAGCCCGCCACTCTGTTCCCAACCCACTGCAACTCCTGAAAGCCAGAATCAACAGTGGAGACCGCCAGAAAAACGCCGAGCAATGAAGCTCGACGAGTCCCGGAGAAACGATTCAACGGTCTTGGGTCCCGCAACGAAATTAATCAGAAATGAATAGCGGAGGAGTAAGAAAAAAGATATTTTTTCTGTTCGGGGTTGGATTAAGATAGAGATATAGGATGAGTTAAGAGGTAAAAGCCGGTTTAAGATTAATAAATTCACTATATTATCTGTTTCCACAAAGGTAAGATTAGGATTAATATAAACTAGGACGAATGGTGAAGGATATGGGATTATGAGTCACACGCACGGTATGTCTCCGAATTACGTACTAAACTATTGCGGTGTAAGTGCAATAATATAAATGGTCGATACATACCGAACGTGTGGCGCAATAATGATGACCCAGGTAAACCTACTGTACGGTGATTGACCCGTACATGCTCCCGGGGGCAACGATAGGGGTTAGTAGGATAAAATGGAGATGAGATTTACAAGATGATGGACAATATTCAACTTATCAACTATATGATAGAGATAAGGATTAACAGTGAGTGATTAACAATATTTTGAACAGTTATAAGTAGTTACTAGAGCTAAGATCAGGAAGCGAAAATACGCGGAAAACAGGGGATGAGGCCCTATCTTCTGTTTGTAAACACTCGCTAGATTTCATAAGATTTTTGGGATCACTTTTCACAGGTTGACTAAATTGACCATTTTCCCTAAGATCACAACACTCACTCACTGCACGTTTCACTTTTACTACAGATTGCCTTTTTTCTCTAACTGCACTACACTCACTTATAACACACTCATTTCCGGGATGTGAAGAGATCGTAGTAGATGCCTCTCCAGCAGGCACCGAGGATTCACGACGTGTTGACCGCCTGTGGCGCCGCCAACAGTATACCGCCGCCGTTATCAGGATTCCAAAGATTAGAGCATACAAGACGCTTTAAAGATGTACGTCGTGATAGGATAGTTTATCACTCCAAGGTTCAGTTTGTTTCATGTTCTCAATTTGTTTCTGTATATCTTCGAATTGTCGCAATATTTCAGAGTTATTAGGATTAATTTCAGGAGATTCAGGGATTGATATGTTAAATATATGCTTAATAGGTGATATTTGTGGCGCAATAATTCTTGCACCAGTACTCATTTTGCTAGACAGCCTTTTAATAGAATGGACAACGAAATTGTCCGTCTTTATTATACAGCCTTCTTCCACATTCAATAGACCTGCATACATCAGTTTAACGGCGGTAATTCCGCCGTCACAGAGGACTTTTAGGTTGCATTCGTTGCAACAAAAATAAAAATATCTATTGTCCATTATTAATTCTTTCCAAATGTTTTTGCAAGGGGTTCCAATAGTTTCACAGATTCTTGAGTGTGGGATCGTTTCACACAAGCTGTGATCATCTTTTAAGATATTTATAGGATTTTTATTATGACATAAAATCATACCAGGATTTTGTCTTATACAAGACAGGAGATCAGCATCAGTGAGGGTTACGTAAGAGTCTTTTCTGAGGTTGATGGCAGCAAAACTTGAGATAACTTTTACATGAATCATGTTGTGATTCAATGTTCGTGGGACTGGAATGAGGTTAAAGATTTCATAGAGGTCTCTTTCGATGAGGGGTATTCTTATTTCAATGATCAAGTACTTACTATAGTACTTAGTTCGTACTTTTATCAAGTTGTAGAGATCCTTGAGATTTAAATGGTTGACAGGAAGTGCCATGTCTTTGGGGATATGTGCCGCTATAGAACTTAATTCCGTTCTCAGTTGTTTAGGAGATATTAGATGGAAGTCCAGTTTTCCATTGTAAATATTAGTAACCGTATCCAGAATGGAGTCTTGTATTTTCCTGAGGCTATACAGTAAATTGTTCGCCGTCATAGCATTTGCTAAGAAATCGGAAACTAAAGTCATGTTCTGGACATGGCGTTTAAGATCTTGATAGGATTCTTTGAGATAGTTAACCTTTTGATTTATCGCTTTATGATGTTTGCTCGCAGCTTTTTCCATCCTTTTCATTAAGTTAAATTCGGCTTCTACAATTGAGGTTTGGTTTTTCCAAAGGTTGTACAAATGTTTATCATTTTCTTTCAAAAGGTCGATGTCTTGTGTGTATTTCTCCGCAAAACGCTGATCCAGCACGCCGAACAAGCTATTTGCAACGTAGCCTACTCCGTCTATTAGACCTCGACGCCGGCGCCGCCGCTCGTCTCCAGTTACAAATGATTCATTTATTGTCAACATACTGTCATAATGTTGAATTTCATCAAACTCGTGCCGGAGTTGTAAGATGATACCGTCGCAAGGTGTGTGTTCTTTAATAGTATAGCATAATGTTTCAAGGTAATTGATATACTTCTCAAGTGCCGCTGTGCCTTCTTTGTAAGGATTTGTGTCATAATAAACAATTAAACGCCAATCGTCTCGAATAAGATGCATGTTAGAGATTTTGTCGAAATAAACGCTGTTGTTGCTCAAAGGGGTAAAACTATAAGATGCTTGAGATAAGTTTATTAGTGACAAAAGAAGAGCGTAACTGACAGAGCTACTGTCGAGAATGAGATACGTTTGGTGTTTTTCTTCTTTGGTACCTCATCCTTAACATTCGTGTCATTAGGAGGACTATTTTCTTTGTCTGCTGGCAATAGAGATAGCTTAACAACAGGCCGTTTTAGGAAACCATTGTTGGTTTTAAGGGTAACGACTCTGACGTGTCCATCCGAACCAGGATGGAGTTCTATTATACGCCCTAAAGCCCACTTCCCAGGCGGTAGGTTTTCATCTTTGATGATAACAATATCGTTGAGACTGAGATTTCTTTGAGGTTGTCTCCATTTAGCTATAGTTGATAGCTGTGAGAGATATTCATTTTTCCACTGGACCCAAATATCTCTATAGATTTTTTGCACCATATGCCACCGAGTCCTAAGATCATTTTCGGTTTCAAAGATCGTTAAGGTAGGGCCACTTGCAAGAAAGTGTGCCGGAGATAAAAAGTCTATGTCTTCAGGATCTTCCTTCAATGGGCAAAGTGGTCGAGAGTTTAAAGAACCCTCGAGTTGAGATAGGAGGGTGCTATATTCTTCGTAGGTGAGTTTTTGCTCACCAACAACACGCCTAAGATAATGTTTTAAACTTTTTACCGCAGCTTCCCAAAGTCCGCCGGCAGAAGGCCATGACGGAGCATTAAAATGCCACTCAATATTCATTTCTGCGATGTCAGCTAATGTATCTTGGCTTGATAATATTTCTGAGATTTCTATATATTGTTGCTTTAGGATCTTGTTAGCTCCAATGAAGTTAGTCCCTTGATCACTGTAGATGTGCCCGGGGACTCCTCTTCGGGCTGACATACGTCTGACCGCTGCAATAAAAGCCGACGCTGTGAGATCAGAAACGAGTTCCAAATGTATAGCCTTTGTGACCATACATATGAATACTGCAACGTATCCTTTATCTGTTTTGATGCCGCGACCTTTATTCGCTTTCACCAAAACATGTCCAGTATAGTCAATACCGGTATGATAAAAGGGTCGACTAGGATTTAATCTGGATGAAGGTAAGTCATCCATGAGTTGATGTTTTAGGATAGGATCATGTCTCCTACACTTTAAGCACATTCTTAATCGTTTTTTTGTAGCGCGATTTCCTCCAATAATCCAATATTTTTGTCTTATGAATCCACTCGTCATTTTTACTCCACCATGAAATACCAATTTATGGGATTCGTCTATTATGAGATCAGCTAATTTAGTTTGCTTTGGGATGATAATGGGATGCTTCATTTCGGGGTCTAAACTCGAATGTTTTAGTCGTCCACCGACGCGAAGTACTCCATGGCTGTCTAAGATAGGATTGAGATTCAAGATCTGGCTTTTTTTTCTTAATGTTTCACCTTTTCAAGTTGAGATATCTCCTTGAAAAAGTATTCTTGTTGCACATGTTTTATTAACATTTGCCTCGCTCGTTTGAGATCATGCAGGGTAAGGTATTTTTCAAGGTTCTTCTTGTAAACCAAGATGTCGATAAATTTGTTTACATAGGCTAAAACTCGAATTATCTTCTTGTAAGTGCTGTAATTCTGTAATAATTGTGTTATTACTGAATTGCTAGAGTCAGCAGTAGATAATAATGTTTACAAGCCTTTTTTTTCTGAGATCTTCAGTTGTTTTATATAAGATAGGTTCAGGGATCTTTTCAGGATTGTATTGAGGTAACCAATCCGGTCCGTGCCACCAAAGTGAATGATTTGCTAAATGGGATGCAGTCAGACTACGGCTAGCGCAATCTGCGGGGTTTTCTTGGGATTTAACATAGCGCCACCTATTTTTTGGAATAATTTCGCAAATCATTCTTACTCGATTGGCAACAAAGGGTTTCCATTTTTCTGGTTCACCATTTATCCATCCTAGTACTGCCATGGAATCTACCCAGCCATAAGCTTGGGTTTTGAGATCAGATAGGGATGAGATTATTTTGGCCATGAGTTTTGATAATAAAAGAGCTCCACTAAGTTCTAAACGAGGTATAGATTGAGATTTTCTCAGAGGTACGACTTTAGATTTTCCAGCAACAAGGGTCACGTATGTCTTGTGGTTTCTTTTAATTTTACAATAAACAACACAAGCGTAAGCCTTTGTGCTGGCATCGCAAAATCCATGAAGCTCGATTATGTCATTTTCCATGGTTTGTATCCATCGAGGTATTTTAAATTGGGATATATGGGGTAAGTCGGCCTTTATTTTATTCCATTCCAGGGTAATATTATGAGGAATCGGTTGATCCCAACCCAATTCCGATTTCCATGTCTCTTGAAATAGGATTTTAAGTTTGATTGTGACTGGTGACACCCAGCCCAAGGGGTCAAAGATTTTTGAGATTTGAGATAAGAATTGTCGTTTTGTTGGGAAGTCTTCTGTGGTTATTTCTAATGGATAAAAGATAAAATAGTCTTCCTTTGGGTTCCAGCGGAGACCTAAAGCCTTTGTGGATTCTGGCTTTTTAAAATGAAATTCTTCATCTTGAGGGTTAATATGATCATCTAAAAGTTCTGGTAAGTTCGAACGCCATTTTCTAAAATTGAGACCGCCCGACTTAAGGAGGTTTATCATCTCTGCTTTTAGACATTTAGCAGCAGTCGCGGTATAAGCTCCGTGCATGAGATCATCCATGTAAAAAGAGGTTTCTAAGACATCTGGAGCGCTACTATTGGGATAATTTGGCCTTTCATCGATGGCAAGTTGTTTCAGTGTCATCATGGCCAGAAAGGGTGCGGCCTTTGTACCGTAAGTTACAGTCGCTAGCTGATATTTTTGCAAGGGTTGGGATTGATGATTTCTCCAAATAATTTTCTGGAACTTTTGATGATCAGGATGTAGCCAAATGTTACGGAACATCTTTTCAATATCGGCTGTAAATGCGTACTTAAATGTTCTCCATTTCAAGATGAGACTTAAAAGATCCTGTTGTAGGTTCGGCCCCCTGCACATAAGGTCATTGAGGCTATGACCTGTTGAGGTTTTTGCAGAGGCATTAAAAACAACTCGTAATTTTGTAGTTAATGACTCAGCTCGAAGTACGCCATGATGCGAAAGGTAACAATCCGGATTCATGTTGACATGTGTCGCGACGGGGATCATATGTCCGAGCTCTAAATACTCGGACATAAACAACTTATAATCACGTGCCAGGTCGGGTTGCTTAATTAATTTCTTTTCTATTTGAAAAAATTGCGCAATGGATTTATTTTTAGATTCACCCAACTTTTCTTCAAAATTTTCTTTAAAAGGTATTTTCACGACATAGCTGCCGTCTTTGCGCCTTGAGGTTGAGGATTGAAAGAAGTCAATGCAATCTTGATCTTCTTGAGATATTGATAAGGGTTCGCGAATATCCTCCATTTCCCAGAACTGTTGGATATCGGTGAGATTGTTTAGGATGACATTGCACTGATATGTTTTGCAGTTACCGCTTAAGATCCATCCCAACTGTGTCTGTTGGGCAACGGGTAACATTCCCTCAGAACGGCAGACACCATCCAATAGGATTTGTGAATAAACATCCGCGCCGAATAGGATGTCAACTGGCCTACTTTTGTAAAATTCAGGATCAGCTAAGGTTATTTGGTTATGGATTGGCCAGTTGGGTTTAGTGAAGGTATGATTAGGCAAATTTTTGACTAGTCTTTTCATTATAAATACGTCGGTTTCGAAAGTGAAGTCATTTATTAACGACATGCACTTAATAGAGGTCCTGCCCTTACAACTGTTTTCTTTGTTTCCAATTCCAGAGATAAGCCCACTACATTTTTGCCGACGCAGGTTTAGAAGCTGTGCAGCTCGTTCAGTGATGATTGAGGTCTGAGATCCCTGATCTATAAGAGCTCTCATTCTTCCGTAGGATCCATCAGCAGCTTGAACCTTGATAATTGCTGTCGCGAGAAGTATCTCCGTAGGATCATTTTGCATAGATACTAAGGTATTCATATCTTGCTGAGGTGAAGATTTCGCAATAGTGGCCCCGCTTGACCCCGATCGCGACGCATCCGATGTAGCATTTCTTGACGTGAAACATTCATGTAGAATTGTATTGTGATCTTTATTGCACTCTTTACACTTTATTTCCGAAAGGCATTTTCTACCTTCGTGATAGTGCAAACAGTTGATGCAAAGGTTCAAATTTGCAATTGCGCTTTTACGAGCCGATGGGTGCATTTTTGCTAGCTTCTGGCAATTTTGTATGCGATGATCGCTTGCATCGCAAATACTACAGTTTTTACGTCTTTCGTTATTTTTCCGATTGGACTTTGACGATTGCGATACGACCTGGTTTGTCGAATAGGTATGATTTGATGTGTTGTAATTTTGTTTGGAGCGAGAATTAAATCCTTTAGAATGAGATTGTTGGTTATTAAAATAACCTTTAGATGATGAAGATGATTTTTGAGTGAAGGGTTTTTGTTTCTTCCGTGAGGTTTCCAGGGACGTAAACTTATTCTCTAAAAACCGAAGAAATTCTTCCAATACTGGCAACTCCTTTGGAGATTTCAACGAATCTATATAGTCATCGTTAGTTTCAGAGTCTAATTTCTCAGCTAGGATACATACGAGGAAGGGATCCCAAGTAGATACATCGATTCCGAGATTTTTTATAGCGTTCACGCTTTCGTACGTTGTATCGTGGATCCGCTTAAGATGACTCGCTGATTTTTGCTGAGATATCGGGATATTTAAGAGGTTTTTGAGATGAGACACAAAAATACGACGCTTATTGTCGTAGCGATGCGTGAGGATATTCCAACAGACGGGGTAGTTGTCTGAACTTATTTGAAGATGTTGGATTAATTTTTCCGGCTCGCCCTTGATCTTACTTTTCAGGAACTGCATTTTTGAGCGTTCGATAACGAGGGATTATTGTGTACAGTTTCTGTGAAAAGATCTTTGAAAGAGATCCAGGATGTGTAGCTTCCTTCAAATGTAGCTATTTCCATTTTTGGGGTCGATTTCTCAATGTGAGCCACGGACCACATCTTTCGGTTAATATCCCTTTTCAGGGTTTTATAATATTTCTCGTAGTTTGAGAATTGCTCGTCGTACTGGGCGTTGGCGCCGTTGAGCTCGTTGTCCAGCTCCCAGTGTAGGGTGTCTATCGCTGTCCAACGAGTTTTCAAGGTTTTTAGGATATCTTCAAACTCCCACTTTTCTGAGATAAGATTGAGATCAATGTCAGCAGCTTCTCTTGAAAATGCCCTAAAGTTAGTAGCTTGTTTTCGTAAGAGATCTTCTATATTTACGCTATCCTTAGGAGGATTATTTTGAGATGATAGGTTCGAGGTTTGAGATGTTGAAGATGGCTGAAAAGTAGGGGGTTTCAAAACAGGGGTTTGAGGTCTATCTGTGGAGGGCTTATAATTCTGAATGGCTGTTTTAATATTGCTGTATTTCACTTTCATTTCCTCATACTGATCGGTAGTGAAATACGCATGAGATCGATCACCAAAGGATAACAAATTCATATGATTGTTATGAAACTCCGTAAAATATTGCTCTAGGCTTTCCAATCGTCGACGTAGATAGTCGGGGTTCTTCCGCTCTGCTCCATCTTTTTTGAAGTTGGAGTAAAGCCTATCTATGCCTTCAATGATTTGCTGTTGAGTAGCTAAAATGTCTTCCATTGTAGCCATAGTAAAAGTAAGAAGAAAGATACCTTACTTGTAGGATTTCTTCGGAGTCAAAGAGGTTTGCAAGATGAGATGAGTGGCGCCCTCCTAGGCACTGGGATCGAATAAAATCTTGAGATGAGATAAAGTGGCGCCCTCCTAGGCACCGGGATAGACCAGGATCACGAGATGAGATGAAGTGGTGCCCTCCTAGGCACCGGGATTGACCAGGATCACGAGATGAGATGAAGTAGTGCCCTCCTAGGCACCGGGATTGACCAGGATCACGATGTTAGATAAAATGGTACAACGAAACCGGTAAAACGCACACACAAAGTTTTGCACACGCGATTCGGTCCCGCTAAAGGCTCGAAGGACCAATGTTTGGGGGTTGGTTTAAGATAGAGATATAGGATGAGTTAAGAGGTAAAAGCCGGTTTAAGATTAATAAATTCACTATATTATCTGTTTCCACAAAGGTAAGATTAGGATTAATATAAACTAGGATGAATGGTGAAGGATATGGGATTATGAGTCACGCGCACGGTATGTCTCCGAATTACGTACTAAACTATTGCGGTGTAAGTGCAATAATATAAATGGTCGATACATACCGAACGTGTGGCGCAATAATGATGACCCAGGTAAACCTACTGTACGGTGATTGACCCGTACATTTTCCACTTCCCTCCATAATAAGCAGGAGACAGAACAGAACCTCCTTTCAGAATATAAATCATTTATCGTACATATTTATTGTGTGCCGGGTACGATGCGCCAAATGTTGTTGTGTCGGGAGTTTGGTCGTGGAGGGTTTCTAGATCAATGTCCCTCTGGCGCAGCATCGTTGGTCGTGTTGTTGGGTTTAACATTGCATCACCTCGCTCAACTGCGGTATTTCTTCTTATTTATTCAGTGTTTTTGATTGAATAGGCTCTTAATAAACTAGTGCGCTTTACCATCAAAGGTTGCACCACTGCTTGCCATCTGGCGGAATTGCAGTCAAGCACTAATTCATAATTATAAAAAAAAATTGTATCATTTATGTAAATATCTCTATATCCATCCAAAGGTTGTCTGTAAAAGATCTTAGAGATAAGACCACCCCTTGTCACCCTTTGTAAAATATTTATACATATTTATGTTCTGTAGTCGAGGTGGCCTTGTGGTTAAAACACCAGCCTCTCAAGTATGAGTACGTGTCAGGCAAGTACCAATGTAACTTTTCTAAAGTTATACGTAATTTACGAAAACACCAATGTATAAAACGTGTATAAAAAAAAAAAACACCAATGGCGGAAGGTGAAGGAAAACATCTTGAGGAAACCTGGTCTTTAAGTCTGAAATCGCTCGCTCAATCCTCCTCTGTATGAGAAGAGACCTGTGCCCAGCAGTGGGACGATAAAAAGGTTGATGATGATGATGTTCTGTATTCTACATGGTGTACATAATAACGAGTATTATATACTACTAGCGGCCGCTAGCGACTTCGTTCGCGTGAAGTTAGTTATGCTCCGCTCCTATTGGTCGCAGCGTGATGTTATATAGCCTAAAACCTTCCTGGAGTAATGAGCTAGCCAACGCAAAAAGTATTTTTGAAATTGGACCAGTGGTTCCTGAGATTAGCGTGTTCAAACAAACAAACAAACAAGCAAACTCTTCAGCTTTTTATATTAGTACAGATTTTATTCTAGTTTTTGAAAACACCAGAGAAATAAGAAAATAGATATAATATTATAATATATTTAAATAATATAATAATGTTATTTAAATGCAACATCCTTCAGTAAAGCAAATGCATTCCTCACGGAATACGAGGTTCCAAACTATGACCTCGTTGAAAACAGCAACACGTAATAAACCTATCCAATGGAACGAGTTAGTTCCTCCGCTCGCCGCCGTACATTTATAGAGGGCGCTGGGGAGTGCTGAGGTGAAATATTGCAGTTCCCTTATTACGTTGAAAACTGTAGCGGAATTTGAAAATATTTCTGCGAGTGTGAATTTTAATATGTACAAAACATTCAAAATTACTTAGTTATTTCGTAGTCCTTTTTTAGTCTAGTTTATTTACTGATTAAAAGATATTTTTGCTAATAATTGAATAATTATTATAGGGCTACAGTTAATTATTACACTAATGTTAATAATATTAATTACCTAACGGTTACACATGTTTTCCACGAGTTAATCGTATATAGCGCGTGGACCATTTTTTTGTTGGGACAGCCAAGTAGCATAACTAACTCGTAACTTTGTGGGTTATTATGATATCTTTTTGAACTTTTGTACATAGATTCCTTACTCAATGAGTCTAAATTTAAAACATGCATTAAACGCACGCTGTGTAAACAAGCATAATTATTATAAACTGGAAGATTATATCCTTGATAAAAATGCTTGGCTAAATGCCAGTCCTGCTCCACAGCCACAGACAATTTTGTAGGTTTGGAAGAGATACCATTCCCCCTTTTTGTTGTTTTCCAAATATTCCTTATTTATTTTTATTTGTTTATTTCAATTGTGCATAAGATTTGGCTGTCATGATTTTGCAAGTAATATAGAATTGTATAATGTAAAAGCACTTTTTAAGTTTGTGAATGTGAGGCACCATGGACTATAGTTTGTTTTTTTATATAACTTGTTTGGCATTACGAGCATGGCAGTTGAAAGTTTGTCATGCTCACTCAGCTTGCTGATGGTGGCGCGTGTTGTTGGGTCATTTGGTTCCCTTCAAAATGGTTGAGCTAAGTGGGGCTGACGCTCGTGAACGGGGGCCGTCAGTGGAGACTGATCATCTCTTAGCTGCTTAATTCATTTTCTATCTTTTAATTAATTTTTATATTTATACATTGTGCTCGTATGATAGAAGCAAAATAAATATGTAACAAAGAAACGTGACCCATACTATGATTTTAAAAGGGTGTCCATGGAGTTTCTTGCACGTTCTTCTCCATAGAGATCTACGCTTTGGAACGTGCAATTTATCTTCCGTTTCTTGGACTGACTGACATTAAATATTCAAAAGCACCAACGGATGGTTAATTTGAAATAAACACATTTGATTTGATTTAAAAATACTGGACACGTGTTTCGGGTTTCGCATAAGTAAATTTAATCCTAATCAAATTATGTTAGTGTTAGGATAATATAAATTACGTAAGTATTATTAAACAAAGCACTTTGTTTATGATCGTCATCTTCATCATCCACCTTTTTGTCGTCCCACTGCTGGGCACAGGTCTCCTTTCATACAAAGAAGGATTGAGCCTAATCACCACGCTTGCTCAATGCGGGTTGACGATTTCAAACTTATTTTTTAAGATGTTTTCCTTCACCTTGTAATCAGTCATTGATGTCCAAGATATACTTAGAAAGTACATATAACTTAGAAAAGTTAAATTGGTACTTGCCATGGACACACTCACACTTGAGAGGCTGGTGTTTTAACCACTAGGCCACTACGACTTGTAATTGTATCAAAATGACAAATCTCATGTAAGTTGTATATCGAGTCTCTTAAATTGATATAATTATCATAGATTGCGTAGCAATGAAATTCTAAATCTATGATAATTATGATAAATTCCGAAGTTCTTATCGTTCATTATACCAGGTTAAACACTGTCTTATGAACTTATATACTCTCTACCTTAGATACCTCTTCCAGAGGTTATATCATTTTTTTCCCTTCATGTACCCCACCAACTATCTCTTAGGTATGTTGGGATTTAACTCTTTGGAAGTGAGAAGAGGCTTTGACCAGCTTACCGTAGCTTGTAAGACATTACGGGGACGTATAGACTGCGCAGAGCTCCATGGTCTTTTCTGCCGACTATTTGTGCCTGACAAATATGTCGGCCATCGTCAAAGCCGCAGGCACAATCTTTTTGCGCAACTCCCCGCAAAAACGGTAGCCAGAGCTGAATACCCGGTCTGTCGTACCCTAAAAGTGCTGAATGCCCTTCTGATGGCCAACTCTGAATGTGATGTGTTTGCGGATGAATGGAAGAAGCTTATGCGTGTATGTTTGGTCTTCTGTGAAAGAAAGTATGCGAGAGAGTCCACTATTCCATGTTAGTTTTAGTGGTAGTTTTTAAGTTAATTAATGTATTTGTTTGTCTCTATGTTAGTTAATGTAATTGGTTTTGTACCGTTTCAGCTAACTATAAATTAATAAAAAAAAAACTGTAATATTTGTATAAGTCGCTAATTTTCTACCAAAATAAAAAAAGAAAATTCGAAAGCAAGCAAAGCGTAAAATTACCTCTTTTGGTAGTATTACGTTCTCCTATAATTGAACGTAAATAAGGTTTTATTTTAGTACAAATAACGTAAAGCCTCGTACCTACCGTAGGAAAATGTAAAATCCTCTAAGATAATTTAAGGCGACGTGGATTTTGTGAGAATCCCCGTTATGTCTCTTGTGCATTATAATAAAGGGCAAACGTCAAGGGCTTACCGTAAATATCGCAAGTAAGTAGAAACACTAGTGTTTGGTCGTGGAGGGTCTCCAGATCATCCTCTGGCGCAGCATCGTTGGTCGTGTTGTTGCGTTAAACATTGCATCACCTCGCTCAACTGCCGTCATCCTTCCTATTCACTCAGTTTTATTTGAGTGAATAGGCTTAATAAGCTAGTGCGCTTTACCATCAACGATTGCATCACTGCTTACCATCAGGCGGGATTGCAGTCAAGCACTAGTTTATAACTAGTAAAAAAAAAAAAAAATCCTTTCAAACAAATTCTTCGCAGGATGGTTGGTAGTAACTGGATGAGTCGAGATCGAATTGCATGGCGTGGAATTGGAGAGGCATATTTCCAGCCAGTCCACTACTGATCTATCATTGCTGATCTGTCGAGAACCTTAAGAGGGAACTTTTTATTTTTATAAATTATAAACTAGCGCTTGACCGCAATCCCGCCTGATGGTAAGCAGTGACGCAATCGTTGATGGTAAAGCGCACTAGTTTTTTAAGAGCCTATTCACTCTAGCCTTGAAGACACTCAAATTGTAGTCCGACGGAAACACCGCCACTGACAAATTGTTCCAGTCCCTCGATGTACGCGGTATAAAGGAGGAGGCGAAACGCTTCGTCCGGATCGCATTGGTGTTAACAACGTAAGGGTGGAAACTCGCCGTACGACGGGTCATCCGATGGTGGAACAGAGATGGAGGAATTAAATCATGCAATTACCTCGCACACTCCCCAAAATGCATCCTATAGAACACCGAAAGGCTGGCTACTCTACGCCTGTGCTCTAGGCTTTGGAGACCGTCTCGAGTTAAATCAGGATCACCAATCAGCCTCTAGTGGTGCTTTCTCTATACAAACGTATTCCGCTGTTTTCTTCGTGGATAATGCTTTTAGAGCAATTTTTTTTCAACAGTTGGAAACACCGCCACTGACAAATTGTTCCAGTCCCTCGATGTACGCGGTATAAAGGAGGAGGCGAAACGCTTCGTCCGGATCGCATTGGTGTTAACAACGTAAGGGTGGAAACTTGCCGTACGACGGGTCATCCGATGGTGGAACAGAGATGGAGGAATTAAATCATGCAATTACCTCGCACACTCCCCAAAATGCATCCTATAGAACACCGAAAGGCTGGCTACTCTACGCCTGTGCTCTAGGCTTTGGAGACCGTCTCGAGTTAAATCAGGATCACCAATCAGCCTCTAGTGGTGCTTTCTCTATACAAACGTATTCCGCTGTTTTCTTCGTGGATAATGCTTTTAGAGCAATTTTTTTTCAACAGTTTTACATAGTTATTATACGTTCCCCTATCATTTGATTATTTCCGAATCTTAATTAATAAAAGAAATAGGATATTTCAAAATTGCAATAAATAATACATTTTGACCGTGATGACTATTAGACAAACGTGATAAGTTTTTTGACATAATAGAAAATAATAGAAGCATATGCATACTTTTCCTCTAAATTTTGATATCAAAATAATTGAGATCTGTAGTGTTTTGAAAAAGAAAACAGCGGAATACGAAACGTCTTTTGGTCAACGTTTTTGTAGGTAAAATCAGCCTGAGCTGCAACTGTTCTTTTCGCATTTTACCGGGAGAGGTTAAAAACAGCGCGACGGCAATAGTTTCTTCAAATACCTATTTTCCAAATTCCTCGGCACTAGAGTTCCCTCTTAAATACACACATCAAAAGTGTCTAGGGATCAAGCATTTTTATGCGGATTTCTTGAGATTGAGATGTGGCTTTGTAATAAATTTATGATTTTATAAATTTATATGGATCCTTTTGGTGCATTTCATAATTTGAATCAGGAACTGTGAATCAAATTCGAGTAAAAGATGAAAATCAGCTGTCAATATTTTCCCTATAAAAACATACAACGCATTGAAGACATTATTAGTGCTACTGTTTCCCTACTACTGATTAAAACCAACGTTATTATGGAGCGGCGACGTCATTTAAGCAGGGAAGAAATACTCAGAGCCGTGGGAATGATAGAAGCTGGTTCCCGGCAACGTACTGTGGCTTTAGCTCTGAATACAAGTCAGAGTGTTATCAGTCGACTTTGGACACGTTACCGAAGCACTGGTACCGTGGCTGAGCGCCATGGAGGACGGTATCGCTGCACCACACGGAGACAAGACCGATACATTCAAATCTTAACTCGAAGAGCTCCAACAATAACCGCCATGATGTTAGCCGTGAGGCTTCATCACTCTTCAGGGAACTTAATTAGCGACCAAACAGTCAGAAACCGCTTGCATGAAGTGAACCTTCATTCCTTAAGACCGCTACGGGTACCACCTATAGCAATGCACAATCGTAGGATTCGATATCAATGGGCTCTTGAACACAGAAATTGGGCAGAAGAACAATGGCGTTCCGTGTGCTTTTCTGATGAGTCTCGTTTTGGTATGAGACCGGATACAAGACGTATACGACACTGGAGAACCCCTGGACGCCAACAGCGATTAAAATCCTGCCAGGAAGTCCATCCTTATAGTGGTGGAACCATCATGGTATGGGCGGGTATTTGGATCGGCGGAAGAACTGAGTTGATTTGGATCAGAGGCAGCCTCAACGCTCAAATTTATGCTGAAACGATTGTATCAGACGTCATCGTTCCTCTACAAGTGCAAATCGGTCCCTTATTTCAGTTAATGCATGATAATGCACGACCGCACACCGCAAGAGTTGTAAGACAGACTCTCGCCGCAGCTAACATCAATGTCCTGCCCTGGCCTGCTCAGTCGCCAGACTTGAACCCGATTGAGCATGCATGGGATATGCTACAGAGAAGAGCTCTGCCGAATATGGAGGGTATCCAGTCGCAAGAAGACCTTTTTTTGTTGTTGCAACGAACATGGGCGGCCATTCCACAGCGTGATTTGGATGAACTCATTTTGAGTATGCCAAACCGATGTTCTTGTGTTGTTAGTGTTCGCGGTAGAAACACGGATTATTAATTGTTTAAGTTACCCAATAAAATTTTAGAGAAAACTGTTATTTCAGTCTTTTTTCGAACTTTTGTGTTAGTGGTTCAAATGTCAAATATCCCTTTATTAGGAAAATGGCAAATTTCTTTATTAATGCAAAGGTGACTTGGTTTATCGTTACTGTGACAAACGAAAACACTTTATTTGATGAATCCTTAAAGAAAATTTTAATTAATATCAATCAGGAGAAAAGTTATTGCAAAAATATATGTTGATCCCTAGACACTTTTGATGTGTGTAGTCCACTGTTTAAGGCTTCTCGTTAGGTAAGTATTATGATTTGAAATGAGCATGTCTTTGTTTTGTTTTGTATGTTTTTTTTTGTGTGTGTTTGTTTTGTTTTTGTTAGTGAAGGTCGCGGGAAACCGCTGGATGCGGGAGGCGCAGGACCGGTCGTCGTGGAGAACCTAGGGGGAGGCCTATGTCCAGCAGTGGACGTCTTTCGGCTGAAATGATGATGATGATGCCTTTTATCTGTTCTGTGGAATGAGCAATTTCATTTTCCTGACTCACCCTGTGTATCAACACTCGCACGGCTGCAATGCTGACACTAAATACACTACAGAAAAACTGTGAAAGCTGTATAAAAAAAAAGTGGCCCGCTTCCGCTCCCGCTCCCGCCGCCCCGGCTGCCGGTACCGCCGCAAACGCGGCGCCCCGCAATTTTTAAATCTGTAATATCTTCAAAAATGTTAATTTAAATCATATGGTGTAAAGGGCGATATACATCTATACTGAAACAAAAATATATTAAAGGTATTAAATTGGATGAGGATTAATGCTGTATTGGTTAAAATCGCTTCGAAAATTAGCCAATATTTGTCATAAGAAGTAAATGACAAAAAACTGTTATTGTGGGATATCCATAAGAGATAGACATATACCATCGCGGACTTTTCTGTAGAGCTTTTCAACGTGTACAATATTTAGTACATTATTTTAATAAATCTCGTAGGGTTCAGCCTGTGTTTCACTGAAAACGCGGAAAAAATGTAATTATTTACGACATCACATTAGAAACCTCAAAAATAATAGTATTTCTCCACTATTTAATGGATATTTTTATACATATAAACTTCCCTACATCAAAATTCGTGTTAAATATTTAATCATACAAAGGGACATAGAGAAAGAGAAAGCGACTTTGTTTTATATTATGTAGTGATAAATGCTTTAATTTTTAAATTTTTGAAAAGAGAAGTGATAATATTCAAGCTTTCGAAATTTGAAAATACTTGCGGTTATTCAGCAGGGTAATTACGTAAGATACTAGCAGTAGCAATGGGTTTCATTTAGCCAGTTCAACAAGGTTTATTGCGTTATTTTCGTTGTTGAGCCGACTTTTTTTGTCATTTTTCGTACCTATGGACCAATGGATTAGCAATATGCTTCAATTGGGTGCAAATTCAGAATAATAGTGTATCAAGCAATTGGATTGTATCCTAAAACATTTCATAATGTCCAAATGTCCATCAGATAGATTTATATAAAATATTGAACACGATTTTTTTTATTTTTTCTTTCATTGAAATATTTAGGAAGATATATTGATCTGAAATGTCGTATGACGTCATGGTACAAAATATACTACGGCGTGACGTAATTAGCCACCACTCCGTAACTTTAATACATAGCGTATTAAAGTATTTTTTGGTTATTTCGACAAAATAAAAAATACGGGTCTTATTTTTTTTATTATCTATAAGACGAACTAATTATTTTTTGATTTTCATACCTTGGATACATACCTATTAGGGTGCAGTTTCAAATCTACAGACTTCTTTTAGCAATCATGCAATTCGTTGAGACCCGTTGAATGCCTACGTTGTGCGTAGCACATACATACGTAGCAATGCTACGCTCGTAGTCGATGTTGAGACTTTGACTGATGTGTGTGCTGTGTATTGTATACATAAATGTAAAAGTCTATTCAAATTTGTGTTTTAAATGTCGACTTTATTGCAATGGTGATTAAGTTAATTTCCTGGTATAACGATAATCAGCCTATAATGTTGCCACTCCTTGGACACAGACCTCCTCTCGGTGGGAGGGAGTGGCCCACTGTGGGTTGGTAGATGTCACATGTCTTCGAAATTTTGCCTCTAGGACATGCCGGTTTCCTCGCGACGTTTTCCTTCACCATTTTGAGAGCAGTGGTGAAGAAAAATTTACACACAGTAAAGCGTCTGATGGGGTTCGAAACTACGACCCACAACTTGTAAGTTGTGGCCGATTTTCTCGGTGGTAGGCAACAACATCAGCCGCCGACATAAGTTACCACCCACCAGACAAAGTCTTGCCGCCAAGCGATTCGTCGTGTTCCGGCATGATGTCTCGTGAAGCCGTACGGAGGACGGGTCTGAGCAGTTGTGTTGCGATGTGTACCGGGTACGATGTGCCTAATGTTGTTGTGTCAGGAGTTTGGTCGTGGAGGGTCTCCAGATCATCCTCTGGCGCAGCATCGTTGGTCGTGTTGTTGGGTTAAACATTGCATCACCTCGCTCAACTGCCGTCTTCCTTCCTATTCACTCAGCTTTTTTGAGTGAATAGGCTTAATAAACTAGTGCGTTTTACCATCAACGATTGCATCACTGTATGATAACGATGTATAATACGGCACCCTAATTGCCTAACGCACTATAACTACCAATTGGAGTCATTTTGAAGCCAATTGCTAATCGATTGCTCCATATGTTCGGAACGCGTATCTGACCAACAACGTAAATAACGCAATGGATGTTGTTGAACTGTCAAAATGAAACCCATTGCTACTGGTAGTGTGTTACGCAATTACCTTGCTGGTTATTTACCGATCTGAGTTTTAAATTTTATCCAAATCCGTTTATATTTTTTTTACATGAGAGTAACAAATATTTATCCATTGATACATACAAACTTCATGTTTATATGTAATACTAGCTGCATCCGGCGGTTTCACCTGCATAAGTTTTGATCCCGTGGGAATATCTGGATAAAAACTATTACCTACATATGTTCCTCATGATTATAAACTATATGTGTGCCAAATTTCATCCAAATCCGTTCTGTAGCTATTGCATGAAAGAGGAACAAACAAAAGCTGTTGTGTCGGGAGTTTGATAGTGAAGGGTCTCCAGATCAATCTCCCTCTGGCGCAGCATCGTTGGTCGTGTTGTTGGGTTTAACATTGCATCACCTCGCTCAACTGCCGTCTTCCTTCATATTCACTCAGTATTTTTGTTCTGTTTTCCATTTTTACTCTTAATAAACTAGCGCGTTTTCATCAGCGATTGCATCAGTGCTTACCATCAGGCGGGATCGAGGTCGAGCACTAGTTTATGATTATAAAAAAAAGCTGGAGACAGAAACAGTAGAAAATTATTTAGAAAATCTGTCTTTGAATTTTTCTTGTAAGTTAACAGAATTATACCTATATAAAATAAAAAGGAAAGGTTACCATAAAAAGGAAAACAAGAAATAAAGGAAAATGTTCTCTAAGTGATAGCCATAAATATTCGAGAAATAAATTGTTAAAAGCAAGTAAAATTAGTGAGCTGCCGAGCTGCAAGCGTTTTAACTAATACGGTAAAATCTTCATGTTATTAATAGCTCTTAGGTTAAAACAATATATTTTATGTGCAGCAAACAAACCTCGAGTCTCTTCTAATTAATGTTTCTTGTCACCGCGGGTGTTAATAATTTTTTACAATCAGGCCTGAGCATTGCTTGTGCTTGGAAAAGATATTATTAATCATACTAATGTACCGTGAATTTGTGGGCAACTTAGTTCTTACATCCATTACGGGGACGCCCGAATAGCGTTCTGAAGATGATTGGCGACAGTACCGATACCGTTCTGGTCAGTAGGTTCACTGCACTCCATGTGTTGCGAGACCAGTGAGTGATACTGAGCAGGGGTGGAGTGTGTTAATTGTGTCTAAGTTTGTATTGATTAGGTACTAACATAGGTTAAAATTATTGTTACTAAACACTGTGAATCTCAATTATCTTAAAAATAAATGAAATAAATTGGTTTGAAATCTACTAATACTAATATTATAAATGCGAAAGTATCTCTGTCTGTCTGTCTGTCTGTCTGCCAGCTGTCTGGCTGTCCGGCTTTCACGGCAAAACTACTGCACCGATTGTAATGAAATTTGATACACAGATAGTCTAGAGCCTGAGAAAGGACATATGCTATAAAACATCCCGCTATGACGAATAAGAGCAGAGCAGGAACAAAAAATGTTGCGAAAACAGGATCAAACGCGGACATACATATTGCTCCCATTATTTTAACAGGCGCTTATTTTATATCAACTGAGCACTTTCGGTTCGAAACTTATGCGGGTAAAACCGCGGGGCACAGCTAGTAAATAAATAAATTTGAAATAACTGTAATTAATGTTAGATTTTTTGACCAAGCACTTCAATTTAGGCTTTTTACTGAAGTCTCACGCCACTCACTGCACATTATTCTTCAGCCTATAAAGGCCCACTGTTGAACAAAGGCCTCCCCCAAGACTTTCCTTAATTATCGGTTTTATGCTGCCCACATTTATCGGCTTCCCGCGACCATCAACATGTCATCGGTCCACCTTGCTGGGGGTAAATTTGTTTGAAATAATATAATTGAATTTGAATATTTTAAGTCACTTATGACGTCCTTAATCGGCTACCTGTTATTTGTATTTAATTCTTTGAACACCTCGCAGATCTTTGAAAAGAGTTTAGAAATCTTGACTTAAGACGCTGTGAATAGCAAACTTTTAGGTATTTGAGGGGGTGAAGCAGACGAAGTGGGACACGACTAGCCCCGCCCACTGCCGGGCGCGGGGCGCTCGATGCGTGAGGCGTCGTGCATCGAGAAATACGCACGTTCTATTAAATCTATACCAACCATTCTCTATTCCATCTACATTTAGAAGCCTAATTTCACAACCCAACCGCGAGCATGGCTGGCTCTGTTCGTCACAGTCCCGGTTCGCATTAGTCGAGCACCAGGTTCAAATCCCAACATCCGTTTACTTTACCTTGCGATTTTCGAAAATGTATATTTTATACATATTTTCATTTTTTTATTATTTTTTTTTGTTTTCTTTTTTATTTTTATAATGCGCTTTGTCCGTTCTGCTTAAATTTTTTGTGTTATGTCCTTTTTTCATTAAACTGTTAGAAATATATCATTTCTAGAAATTACTATTTATAAACAGCTGTTTAGAGTAACTGTTAAAAAAAATGCATTTTCGGATATTTAAAAAAATAAAAGATTTTTCTTCAAAACTGCAACTCTTATCGAAATCGGGTTTGTACGAGTGAAATAGATGGAGGCACTTGGAGGAGGCCTATACTGAAAGGGGCCATGAATAATGCAACAAAAAAAAAAGTAAAAGAACTAAAACCCAACTACGACAAAAAACGACGCTGAAAAAGTATAAGGCGTAGTCACACCTTACATATATCTACCTACCGTGGCACTTTGACAACGTGTGACTACGCCTGTCCAAACATGAAAATTTATCTCTACATAGTGAATATTGCATACTTCAGAATGTTATTGTATGACATTATTGTCAATTTACAACGAAGGCATCTTAACTATGTCCATTTACTTGCAACTACATTAGCAACTTTGTTCAGTTCAGTATTCTGAAAATCTTGTTTTATACTTTTTCAGCGTCGTTTTTTGTCGTAGTTGGGTTTTAGTTCTTTTACTCTTTATTATTTGTACTATTTTGGTGTTATAGTGTATTTGTGGCGCATAATATTAACAAAAGTTAAATTGATGATCTAAATACTAGGTACTTGACATATTACATCTACACGCACATATAACTACATAAGCCCTAAGGCATATGGTGCAGAGGACATTTTTAAGGGAGTTTTAGCATGTTATCAAACTGTTTCCGCCTTTACCGCGTGTATTTACTCCCAGCTTATGTCGTTTTCATTAGTGCGTTACATATTCTATTAATGTTCACACTGCTCTACATTGCATAAAGCGATTCACAGTTCCCGTGATCCGCGCTTTACTCTTATTGCTCATATTTAACATCATTAAAGCATTCTTGTAATTATGTACAAGCATAAAGTACTTGTGAAGCTCTTTCATGAGATACCAAACACGGTATATTTATTTTAATTTTATATTAACATAGAACTTTTTGTCCGCTAGAGGGCGCAATACTAAATTTGGTGACAAGCTTTAAAGCTCATAACCAACAGAATATCAAGACCCTTCTAATGGTACTGCAGTGGTTTTATTCTGATAAGTAGTAAAGAAGCTATGAACGAAAAAATGTGAATTATAATTATGCAACCAGCCCATGAATACAGGTAAAGTCACAAGAAAATACTAGCAATATAGTAGTACCAGTAATACCAAACACGGCATATTTATCTTAACTTTATTTTTTTACTCTGTATGTTTTGTCCGCTAGAGGGCGCCACATTAGATTTTGTGAAACTCCATATAGCCTATAACCAGCGGACAATTAAGACGCTTATAATGATATGTCATTTGTCGAATTCTGATAAGTAGTTTAGAAGTTACGAGGGAACAGATGAACATACATACATACATACATACATACATACATACATACATACATACATACATACATACATACATACATACATACATACATAGCCTGTCAAAATCATAACCCTCCTTTTGCTTTGCCGTAGTCGGGTAATGAAATCTAAATTTACTGTTTTGAACTATTATCAAATTAACTGTTATTTTTATTGTTTTTCTTTTGTTAAATTATATTATGAACTAAGAAATTCATGGTTAAATAAAGGCTTATTATTATTATTTATTATTAATTTCTAGAAATTTGTAGAAAGAAAATTATAACGAATTGATTTTAAATATTAGTTTGCATTATAATTGTTACAAAAAGAATATATTTAAAAAGATGGAACAATTACTACAAAAAATACAGAAAATCGGATAAATTAATAATAATTAAAAAAAAAAACAATTGCAAATAAGAAATCCAACAAAAAGCATACAACGTATAGCTGGGGTTTGAACCCGAACACATACAGGTGAAGAAAAATTTGCCGCGAAAAAGTAAAAAGAATAATTACAGAAAAAAATCAAATAAAATATCGGCAAAAATACAACAGTAAATTAAAAAGCATTTATTTCAATTAAAATCTACAAAAAGCATATAATGTAAACCTGGGGTTTGAACCCGGGCAAAAACGAAATATGATCATTCATCAACAAACAGACACCTAAATATAATTATTTTCTGTGCGGGGTAAAGCAAAAAGTGACATAGGTCCGACAAGCAGCGCGCTTCAGCGGTCACTGTCGCTAAGCATAGAAGTGAAAGAGAAGGCAATGGACGCCGCGATGGAGCGACGTTTCGTTCACGTTATTTATCATAAATACATTATTTATTTTAGAATATCTTAGTTAAATCGATAAACAAAAACAATGGTTTCATTTACTATTATATTTTACATCGCTCTTCTCAATTTTATCAAGATTTGATGATTAATAATACAGTTACAACTGTTATAAATTCAATTTTAGGAGTTACTTTAGGATTTTTTCTATCGAGAAAATTAATTCAAAACGTGTTTTGAAAACAATGGTTTCCTGCTACATATAATCAAGATTAACATATAAATTTTTGGCTGCTCTGAAATGTATACATTTGGCTAAAAAATTGTTTTTTGAAGCCTATTTTTACTGAGCACAGCGCCTTAATAATTGTTGACGAAATAAGGCTAAGCCACCACCACCAGAGTATATGGCTATACAATATGTAAAGAAAACCCTGTCCGATCCTTGAAGGTATTGTTAGGTATCGATAACTGATTCCACTGACAGCCTGCCTACTATGACGTCCTATAAGGAATACGTCGAGTTACCAGTAACCCTGTATAAAGAGACAGACAGCCTCCATGGCGTATCGGTAGCGGACGCGGCCGCTGCGCAAGGTGGCGCGGGTTCGATCCCCGCGCTGTGCAAGTATTTGTATGCATGAATATGAATACTTGCACTGGTCAGGTCGTGCCTTGGAAAGCACGTCAAGCCGTTGGTCCCGGTTGCTATACAAACATCTAGTGGCAGTCGTTACGGGTTGTTGGAGCCCTCAAAAGTCCAACAATTGGTCCAACTGCAATGCTTCGATGTCGTCTTCGGGTTGTGGAGGTCAGACGGCAGTCGCTTCACGGAAAATGTCGAAGTTTAGCCATTTCAGCAGTTGGACTGGTAAAGCGGACCCCAGACTCCAAAGCTGAAAAGGCTTCGGATGCAACTGGGATTAACGCTGTGATGATGATGATAACCGATTCTACTAATGTCTATAAAGCCGGGCTGAACTTAAAAAAGTCCCTAAAAAAATATTATTTCGCAAAAGGAGGTAAATTAATACATATGCTGTAGGCAATACATCCGCGGGCGAAGGGGGCAGGGCACGCAGCACGCGGTCCCATCGCTAAACGCTCATAATAATACCGTCATAAATGGTGTTATCACTTTTTAAAGAATGCCAAATTTTGGGAAAGTTGGAATTAATTCGCGGAAAAAAATAGATTATTTCAAAATTCATTAGCATTGTTACTATGATGATTATCAAAAATTTCATATTTTATTTGGTCAAGTGTTTACCTAACCTTTATTGTCCTTATGCCGACCCATAAGGACAATAAAGGTTAGGTTAGGTTAGGTTACAGGGTTTTCTTTACATGTTGTGTCTTAGTAAATAACAGGTACGTTGCATGTCGTGTAAGTTGCATTAAGGCTAGAATGAATAAGCTTTTAATAAACTAGTGCGCTTTACCATCACTTCTTACAAGCTAGTGCTGTTTTCCGTATTGTCGTCCTCCGTGGCGCAGCGGTCAACACGCCTGCCTGAGACGTGGAGGCCCCGGGTTCGATCCCCGGCCAGGTTATGATGGGAAACGATCTTTTCCTGATTGGCCTGGTTCTTGGATGTTTATCAATATATGTATCTATTATAAAATATAGTATCGTTGAGTTAGTATCCCATAACACAAGTCTCGAACTTACTTTGGGGTTGGCTGAATCTGTGTGATTTGTCCGTATATATTTATTTATTTAGATTTTAATGAATAGGATAGACAAAAATATGTCTTTCCTATTCATTAAAATTACTTTCTGCAACTTTCTTATATCTAAATATGTAATCCTTTATTTCAACGTCAAATTTCTAAAATCAAGCATATCCATGGATACGTTACAGCAAATAGAGATATTCTCTCAGATCGAATTACAGTGAACATCGAATTGCATAATGTATGAGTAACGGCTGCAGACGCCAAATTTTATTACTGAAGCATAAAACGTATGTATGGAAAAACGGTGCTCTGTGAACTTATACATATCGGGATTGAGTAGGTAAGTAATTCACTTACAAAACGATTCCAGACTGGCTGATATTGAGAGTTGGCTTTTTGATACACATTTATTTGCTCTAAGTTTTGACACATACAGTCGTCCTCCGTGGCGCAGCGGTCAACACGCCTGCCTGCGACGTGGAGGCCCCGGGTTCGATCCCCGGCCAGGTCATGATGGAAAACGATCTTCCGTTCCTGATTGGCCTGGGTCTTGGATATTTATCTATATATTTATCTATTATAAATATTGTAACGTTGAGTTAGTATCCCATAACACAAGTCTCGAACTTACTTTGGGGCTAGCTCAATCTGTGTGATTTGTCCGTATATATTTATTTATTATTTATTTATACAACGACATTTTTTTATACGAAACCTGAATATAGTTTATTCAGAATAAGCAAATAAATCAATACCAATAATTTTTACACCATGGTATATTTTTTCCCAAGTACAATTGGAAACTAGCTGCCGCCAGCGACTTCGTTCGCATGTAGTTAGCTATTATGCTCCGCTCCTATTGGTTGCAGCGTGATGTTATATAGCCTAAAAGCTTCCTATATTAATGGGCTATCAAACGCAAAAAGAATTTTTCAAATCGGACGTGTGTTTCCTGAGATTAGCGCGTTTAAACAAATAAACTCTTCAGCTTTAAATATTAGTATAGATTGTTGCTAAGCGCGCCACACAGCTTACGATGCTGTGTGTGTGTGTGTGTGTGATGCGGTGTAAGCGCAACAGCTGACGCCACCGGTCAAGGTACCCCTCGCCCACCCGAGCGGAGCGTTGACCATATTTTTGTTGGGACAACCAAGTAGAATAGCAAGCTCATAAGTTTGTGGTGTTTAATGATATCTTTATAAAATGTTGTACATACATTCGTTACTTAAAAATACTGGACACGTGTATCGGGTTTCGCTTAATCAAAAAATAATCTTGTATACACAATATACCTGTACTTATTCCCTTCTTTTTCTTAGGCAGAAACTACAGAACACCTACTACGATTCTCTATACAACGTGTAACATAAAGTGTATATACATAACAAAGGCATGGCATCTTTTCATGATATCAAACGATATTGGAAGGGTTTTTTAATCCTATCTCTTTATGTTAGGAAGTTATGAGGAAAAACACCGCCTATGATAGGTTACTATCATACTAGTCGCACAGAGATATTGAAGACATTTGTCGGATTTTGGCAAGTAACGTGCCGGGTAACGAGTAGTTATTAACGTATGTAGTGTGCTGCTACGTTTGTTATGATTTGATTTTAAGAAACACACGAAACCAAAAATTTTGTACCAATTTTTTGAGTATTTTATTTTGAGTTGAAACCCTTCCGATATCGTTTGATATCATCTAAAGATGCCATGCCCTTGGTATGTATATACCCTTTTTGTTACACGTTGTATATAATTATAAACTAGTGCTTGACCGCAATCCCAACTGATGGTAAGCAGTGATGCAATTCTTATTCTTTCTTCAATACACCCTAGTTTATAAAGAGTATATACTCAACAAAAAAAAAAAAGACTGAGTGAATAGAAAGAAAACTTTGAGTGAGGTAGTGCAATGTTAAACTCAACAACACGACCAACCATGCTGCGCCAGAGGGAGATAGATGTGGTGACCCTCCACGACTGAAATCCTGACATAACAATATTTGGCGCATCGTACCCGGCACAAATCGCAACACAACTGCTCACACCCATCCTCCGTGCGGCTTCACCAGACATCATGCCGGAACTCGACGAATCGCTTAGCGGCAAGACTATCTGGTGGGTGGTAACTTCTGCCGACAGCCACCATTAATATTATTATCCGAAGACATCCCTGATGTACTACGACCGGCAGTATCAAGAGCTTTTTTGTTCTAGATGGGAAATCATCAAATGACCTCTCCCGCTCTGGGCGGAGCATCAGACTTATACTGACTAAAACCCACCCGTGTTTCTTTACTTGTCTGCGCCAGGGCCACGGTTTTTTTTTAACCAACCCGCAACCCTGACCCTGGAGGCATCGGTCTTTGTGAACGCCGTCACAATGAATCGCCGTCTCAAAGTGATGTCAGCACGACATCACTTTGAGGCGCGCGTGAAACACAACGCGGCGTCGACCTGCCCACTGCTCGCCGCCCGCAAGCTCGTGCCTATGGTGACCGGGAGTTCGATGTTGTCTCGCGACCAGGGCGTCTACTGCGGCGGCTAGTGGCGTGAGGGCGATGGGATTCCCGCTCCCTCACGTGCTCCGCCTCCTCCTCTGCCAGCATCATTGCTTCGCAGAAGAATGTGACGCCCGCCATGCACTCTCGCTCTGGACCATGGCCGGACACGAGAGATCGCCACCTACCACCGGACACGGCGGTGCTCTACCAAAGCCGAGCGAACCTCCATAGTCCCAAGAGTACCCTTAGTGCGTTATTATAATGTACACGGTAAGAATAAGTATGGTTAGTATAACATCCAATTACTATGCTACTACATAATTTGGTACTCGTGTTAATACATGTGCTTTTACTACTGCTTTTAGTGTATTTCCTTCAAGATTTACTTCATACCAGAATCTTATTTTCAATTTACGAGCAGCGCAAAGCAGACTGTGTACCGAGTCGGCCACATCCTCGCGCAATTCAATTTCAAAAGGATTTGTCTATTATACCCACGTGAAGTAAAATCTTTATCGTGAAGGTCTTTGACAATATTTACTTAGGATAGATATTTTATGTAGGTTCAGATAGTGTCTAGAATACATTTAATATCTGTGTCTTCTTTGGTTTATTTATAAATGTTTTATTTTGCAATATCGATTGGCGGCAAACGTATACATAGTAAGCCTCAAGTAAACCTTTCGTGTAAAAATCTTGAATAAATATAAATGCTTTTCCCTCTTTGTTTAATCTTGGCTTATGAGTTTCGCTTTTGTGGACTTTTTTCCTTAAGGCAATTCTTGTAATTCAGAACATTCCAAGTGTGACCTCAGTCTCAATCTCTCAAAAATACGCCTAATTTTGACAAATTTGTGACAGTTTATCAAGATGAGCCGGCCTTCTGATCACTGCAAATGTGTGAATCTAAATACCACAAGGCTTGGCTAAATACCACAAATTTTGGCATCTAGATTTCCCATTTTTTCTAACTATAAACTAGTCCTTGACCGCAATCCTGCCTGATAGTAAGCAGTGATGTTATTATTGACGGCAAAGCGCGCTAGTTTATTAAGAGTCTATTCACTTTAGCCTTGAAGACACTTAAAGTATAGTCACATTGAAACACCGCCTCTGAAAAATTGTTCCAGTCCCTCGATGTACGTGGGATAAAAGACGAGGCGAAATGCTTCGTCCGGAGCGTAGTGGTGTCAACAAAATAAGGGTGGATACTCATCGTAAGACGCGACGGGTCCATCATCAGACATGATGATGGAACGCAAATAGGGGATACAAGTCATGCAATTTCCGCGTACACTCTCCAAACTATATCCTATAGAATACCGGCAGGCTGGCTATCCTTCGCCTGTGCTCCAGGCTTTGGAGACCATTTTTTATTTCATGTTTTAAAGAGGAAACGATACAAATCACGTAATACTGTCTATTTTTTTGACGATGAGATCTGATGGACTAAATTAAAAAGGACTTTTAAGAAGCCCTTATACTCGAGGTCCGGTTTTTTTTTTATATAAAAAAGTAAATTTATACATTTTGGAATGTAGATACTTGAAATTGACTGGGCTTTCGTACAATTTTCAAGGAGGATTCTTATGAAAATATTTATATTTTTCAAGATATTGCTTTTAGAACTTTTAATGATTGGGTAGAAGAATTTTTAGTACCTTGTAGCCTTCTAGGCATATATTTTTCCTAGCATATTTTGGAATTATATGTACAACAGCAATATAACTTCATGCCTAAAATGTCTAAGGGCTAAGGAGGCAGAGGTGTACACACGGATTGAGATTTTTTTTATGTATAGGAAATCCTTAAATGACCTCTTCCGCTCTAGGCGGAGTAGAAGGATGTGTGATATTAAATCCTACCCATGATCCTTCACCCGTCTGTGCACCAGGGGCTCAGTATCTTTTTGCCCTGGTAGACATCGTGACAGGGTCCACGAAGACTGATGCTTCCTAAGTCAAGGTTGCAAGTTGGTTAAAAAAGAAACGATGGCCCTAGTGGTTTTAGTCAATAAAACTCTGCCGAGCTGCCCATTGCTCGCCGCCCGCAAACGCGATGTTTGGGCGGTGCTCCGCCCAAGCCGGGCAGACCTCCACCGTATGTTCCACTTTATCCTCCGGGTGATCCTCACAGAGGTGACCTCCTCCCGCTTTATGCGGACCAGGAACCTCCCGAAACAGCCGTATCCGATGAGGACCTTCGTCAAGCGTAAGATGAGGGCGTGGTGCCTCTCTAGCCACTCCTCAAAGAGGGGACTTACGGGTTACGACAATCGCAATCTCCATGTCGCCATGAGATCTAGTCGGAGCTCCGTCCACTTTACCGCGACTTCTTGCTTTACGCCCCGGCGTTTTGCCTCCATTCGCCACTTCCACACGTGGGTGAGAGCTTTGGCCTCCAGACCCCATGGGGGCAGCTACACATCAAACTAATTTTTTCCAATTTCAGTTGACCTCGCATGGTATAGATTTTTCGTGCTATCCGAAATCAGCATATACTGGTTAGGTATAGCTTGACTTATATTACACGCACTTCTCGCTAATTTTAATGTAATTCCTATCTAATGTAAGGAGATGAACTTACCGCCGTCAAGAGCTGTCTGCGTTTTTGATGATGGCTGCGTCTTAGGGGTTGTAGATCGTAGATTCGAACCTAGACAATCATTTTATTTGTGTGGACTATTTAATCACGTCTACTTTCAAAACGGTTAAGGGAAACACCGTAAAGAAAGTTAATGGCATGTCCTTGAACCAAAAATTCATGGACATATATCAATACCAACCCGCACTGGGCCCGTGTGATAGATTACAGAGAGGAAGCCAGTTTCCCACCCAAGAGAACATTATAGATTATGATTAATTATGCCTTTTGCCATCAATTGGGTTGTATCCTAAAAGAATATTTAATGTCGATCAGATAGATTTATAAAAAAAATATTGAACACGTATTTTTTATTTCATTCAAATACTTAGGAAGATATACTACTGATTTGAAATGTCGCATGACGTCACGCCGTGGTACAAAATATAGCACAGCGTGACATAATTAGCCCCCACTCCGTAACTTTAATACGCCATATGTCAGTAGTTTTTGGTAATTTCGACAAAATAAAAATTACGGGTTTTAATTTTTTTTTATTAGGTATCTATAAGACGGACTAATTATTTTTTTGATTTTCACACCTTGGAAATATCCCTATTGGCCACAAACCTTATCCATCTGAAACAGATAAATTCCTGATGGAAAACTCGATAACAATTCGCTCGATCTGTGGTTTCAGTGCGTAAGACATTATTTATCAGTAGCAGTGGGTTACATTTTGACAATTCCAAAAAATTCGTTGCATTATTCACGACTGATGAACGAACAAATTTTTCGAACATACGCAGTCTGGGACCCCCGGCAAGGTGGACCGACGACCTGGTGAAGGTCGCGGCGGAGAACCGCTGCATGCAGGAGGCACAGGACCGGTCGTTGTGAAGATCCTTGGGGTAGGCCTATGTCCAGCTGTGGACTTCTTTCAGCTGAAATGATGATGATGGTATAGCAATGGAGTAGCAATTTCTTTCAAAACGATATTACGCAATTAGTGAATGGACACATAAACCTTCAAATTCTATTATAATTGCAAAAAATAACTGGTTAATTTTTGTCAACGAAATAATCTTTCCTAAATCATGGTAACCTTCTTAAATAATCTTCCTCCAAAACGCTAAGGGGATGAAGATCGCCCTTCACGCAAATTAGGGTTCAACGGTCGGTAACTTTGGACTTTTATCTCTTAACACTTGAGCTGACCGGATAATTAGGAACTTCGTGTAATGTCGGCAATCTTCGGAAGATGAATTTTGTTGAGTTGATATTTCTATAGTATCTCTGAGTGTTTGGATTTGGATGCACAGTTAGCGCAGTGGTTAAGTTATTTACTGTTGCGCTGCGTGCCGCGGGTTCTATTCCCACATCGATCAAATATTTGTATGACCTATGTTTGTATTTATATGTTTGTAAACGCACCCACGACACAGGAGAAATTTCTAATGTGGGGCCACGTTTATATGAATAATCTTAATATATATAAATCTCGTGTCACAATGTTTGTCCTCAATGGACTCCTAAACCACTTAACCGATTATAATAAAATTCGCACACCATGTGTAGTTCGATCCAACTTGAGAGATAGGATAGTTTAAATCTCAAATTATAGTCGCAATTTTAATTTATTGCTAATTATTTGTCTGTTATTATTTGACAGTCACAATTATCTGTTAACTCCAAATGATTCTAACAGATGTCGATACCTTTCGACTGGGTTGAGTAAGTAATCAATAGATGGCGTTGCTATAAATTAAGTGGCTTTTTCGTTGTCACTTTATAACTCAAGAACGGGCTCACCTATCCAAACCAACTTTTCAGGGTTTGTTCGGACTATTTAGTAGATGGTTTATGTGAAGTTTGCACAAAACGGGTCGAGTGGTTCTTCATTTATCACATTTTTTGTAACAAATGAATTTAATAAATGGCATTTTGTTAATGGACATTTTTTTGACGGGATATCGAGTAGGTCTGAGAATCGGCCAACATCTATTTTTCACCGGGAACCGAACATCCCCGCCGGGACAGCTAGTAAAATATATATCATCATCATCATCTCAGCGTTTATCCCGGTTGCATCCGCGGCTTTCACGTTGGAGCCCGGGGTCCGCTTTCTTACTTAATTTCCTCCATTTCGCACGATCTTTAGCATCCTGTGGTGTGAGATTGTTGGCACGCATGTCATCTCTTACAACGACAAGCCAACACTTCTTTGGTCTACCCCGCTTGCTCCGGCCCGGCGGAGGCGCCATGGCAAGACATTTGTGACCCACGTAACATACCGGTTTTCGTAAGACGTGACCGTACCAACGTAGGCGACCCTCCTGCAGTTTGTCCGCTATGTCACGGACATGAAGACTGCCACGGATGCGGGAGTTCCTGATGTGGTCCTTCCGCGTAACTCCACACATCCACCGCAGCATATTCATCTCCGTGACACGCAGCTCCTGCTTGTGTCGCTCAAGCACAGGCCACGCCTCACTGCCATAGAGGAGAACAGGTCTAATGATGGTCTTATAGACCTGCCCCTTAAGCTTAACCGGCATTTTGGGGTCACAAATGACACCCGTCACCTCACGCCATTTTGCCCAAGCTGCGGAAATACGTGCCCTGACGTCGCAATCAATGTCGCCGGACGCGTGAAGTACAGACCCCAAATATTTTAACTGGTCTGTGCACTCGACCTTGTCACCGCCTATGCGCACAGACATGGGGTCTGTCGTGTTGCTAGCCATATACACGGTCTCCGCCACATTGAGTTTCAGACCTCCGTTCTCGAGCGAGTCCTTCCACATATTCACACGCCGCACCAGCCGATTCCTGTCCGCGTCCGCCAGCGCGATATCGTCAGCATACATAAGCAACCAAGGAGGTTGCTCATGTGAATCCCTGATGCTATCCGACAAAACGTCTAATATCACGCTGAACAGAAACGGACTAAGGACGGAACCTTGGTGGACTCCGACGGTGACGGGGAAGGGTTTAGTGTCACCAACAGCGGTCCTAACAACGGAATCGGAATTGGGTACATATCTCGAATTATGTCAACATAGGCTTCTGGTACCCCTTTGGACCTCAGTGCCCACCAGATCACCCCTCGAGGGACACAGTCGAAGGCCTTCTGCATATCAAGAAACAGCATATGCAGAGGCGTGTTCTTCGATCTGTATCTCTCCATGGCGATCCTTAGTGCAAAGATAGGATCCATGGTTCCGTACCCTGGACGAAACCCATATTGACACTCCGAGACAACACACTCCTGTCGGATCCGGGAGTCTATAATCCTCTCAAAGATCTTCATGGTGTGGGACATGACCTTTATACCGCGATAGTTGCCACACTCCTGAACCGAGCCCTTGCCTTTGAAGACTGGAGTAATAATACTCAGCCTCCATTGGCTCGGGATTTTGCCGGTCAGGAGCACGCGGTTCAGAAAGCTAGTTAGCATGCCCACACCGCGAGGACCCATCGCCTTCCAGGCCTCAATGGGGACTCCATCAGCTCCGACAGCTTTCCGATTCGCCATGCGACGAAGAGCCGTATGGACTTCCTCAGGCGTTATCGGGGGCACTAATCCAAGATTTGGAGGGAGTTCCGGTGTCTGCACCTCTTGGTGCTGCTTATTCAGCAGCTCGTTTAAGTACGAGCGCCATCTCTCCTTCACCGCGAGGTCTTCGCATAGCAGGTTGCCAGCAGGGTCTTTTACACAGCGGCACTTGGATATATCCTGTGCCGCTTTGACCCTAGAACGTGCCAACTTGTAAATGAGCTTTTGCCCCTCAGACGATTCCAACTTCTCGTAGAGCGGTTGCAAGTGGTCTCGTCTGGCTCTGGCTATAGCTCTCTTAGTGGCACGCTTGGCAACTTTGTATGCGTCGCGATCTTCAGGGGATCCGGTCGCTTGCCACGTTTTGAAGAGGGCTTTCTTCACCTTAGTCTCCCTCTGGACTGTGTCGTTCCACCACCAGGTCTCCTTGTCACGTTTGCGGCCGCCCTTGGAGACGCCGAGCATCACCCGCGCCGCCCCAGCAATAGCTGCCTGGATCCTGTTCCAGTGTTCTTGAACAGGCTCCCCATCGGTACCGGAGCACTTGTCACCAATAACCGACGCGAAATCCTGGGACCTGTTTTCATCCAGCAGCCACCACCGGATCTGGCGCGGGCAGTGCTTAACACGTCTCCGTTGAGCCTTTACGCAGAGATCCATGACAAGGAGACAGTGTTGTGCAGTGAGACTCTCACCGGGTATGACTTTGCAGTTGGCTACTTTGCCGATGTGGTGCCTCCTAGTTAGTAGAAAGTCGATCTGGGTAGCACTTCGTCCGCTCCGGTAGGTGACAAGGTGCTCCGGTTTCTTTTTGAAGTAGGTGTTCACGATTGCAAGGTCAGCGGCCGCACACGTTCGGAGAATGTTGTCCCCTTCCGCGTTGCGGCTACCGTACCCATAGCCACCGTGAACACGCTCAAACCCGTCACACTTCTCTCCCACATGACCGTTCAAATCACCACCCAGAACGACTCCCTGGGATAGCGGGATCCCGCGAAGCAATCCTTCGAGCTGGCTCCAGAACAACGTCCTTTCGGCGTCACCGCACCCGGCCTGCGGAGCGTAGGCACTTATCAAGTGGATTATTACCCCATTGACAAGCACCCGCACCGAGATTAGCCGATCACTGATGCGATTCACCTCCAAGACGTCATCCTGGAGCTCGTCAGACAACACCACGGCGACCCCATTTCTCCCACTAGGTGCACCCGTGTAGATCAGCTTGTAGCCATTCCCAATAAGCCGGGATCTGCTGCCTTTCCACCGAGTCTCCTGCAGGAACGCCACGGCCACCCTCCGCCTATGGAGAGTCTCGGCCAGTTCTCTCGCGCGTCCAGTTAGCGTGCCAACGTTCCACGATGCGAAACGGATTTTCTTGCTTTGGGCTCGCTTCTTCAGCCGTGTCCGCCTCTGACACGGTAGCCCTAGCCCACAGGTCACAGGAGTCGGGCGAGGCTCCTGCGCGCCGTTTTGCGGCGGCGCCCTAGCCGTGAATTGTGCTCTTATACTTCTGTCCATTGTCGATTGGCTTATTTGGCTAATTATAAGTGCGACTGCCGTCTGACCACAAAACCCCGAAGGGAAAGCCGGCGTCAGCGCCCCGTTCGTTAGTCAGCAGGTGCACCGTCTGGCAGGTGGGGTTGACTTGGGTCCCAAAGATGGTGGTGGGACCCCAGAGCACCCAGTAAAATATATATCATCATCATCCCAGCGTTAATCCCAGTCGCATCCGAAGCCTTTTCAGCTTTGGAGTCTGGGGTTCGTCTTACCAGTCCAACTGCTGATATGGCTAAACTTCGACATTTTCTATGAAGCGACTGCCGTCTGGCCTCCACAACCCGAAGGCGACATCGAAGCATTGCAGTTAGACAAATTGTAGGACTTTTGAGGGCTCCAACAACCCGTAACGACTGCCACTAGATGTTCGTAGGGCAACCGGGACCAACGGCTTAACGTGCTTTCCGAGGCATGACCAGACCAGTACAAATATTCATATTCATGCATACAAATACTTGCACTGTGCGGGGATCGAACCCGCGCCACCTTGCGCAGCGGCCGCGTCCGCTACCGCTACGCCACGGAGGCTGTCAACCCAGTAAAATATATATATTACACCTAATCACAATTATTATTGCTATCCTTATTCCTATTTTTAGTAAATTAACCAAATGCAATACTAATAGAGCATTTGATTAATTTATTAAAAAAAAATAGGTATTACAGACGACAGCACATCAAGCTACTACAATCTATCAGATTTATTTATTAGATTTTTAACTTTATCGTTTACCTATTAAGGACTCAAGGTTGATTGGGAATATTTGACAATTTTAAGGTAGCTTGATCTGCTGTCGTCTATAGAAATGTATGCAACCCGTACAGAAATCTCAGAAATCAAAAAACAAGAAAATAAATTTAGTGCTTAAATTTAATTTCTTTATTTCCTAGAGACTCAAAATAAAATCATATTGATACTTCATAATCTATGTCACAACTACGTAAGTACTGTTTCCTCACAATACTAAAGAATTCAAACGTCACAAGCCAATCATACACTGCCATTTTAGTTACCTACCTACTTATACCTTGTACCACATCTCTGTACATGACACGCCAAAAATTCAGTCAACTGTTGAACCAAATATCAGTCAAATGTTAAACGGCAAACATAAACATTTTCAGTTCAGGGTATATTTCGAAGTGTCAGGTTCAGGCGTGCCAATCATTGTTTACCTATACATCGTTAAGCTACATTTCAGCTTACCCTAGTTTACACAGATATTTAAGTAAACATGGCTTAATCTAATGCCACTGAAGTTTACACTTGCGGAGTATGGTTGATAGCATAATGTTTAGCTCATCTCGAAAGAGGTAAAGGGTGTGAGTTTGTGGGGAGTATTCTGTGGATCTACCGAACCGATTTTGAAATTTTTTTTACCAATAAAAGTCACGTTATTTGTGAGTATATAATATATATTAAAGCTAAAAAATACTTAGAGATACTTTTTTGATTTTATCATCATCATCTCAGCGTTAATCCCAGTCGCATCCGAAGCTTTCTTAGCTTTGGAGTCTGGGGTTCTAACTGATGATTTTGGCTAAACTTCGATATTTTCCTCCACAACCCGAAGGCGATATCGAAGCATTGCAGCTAGACCAATTGCTGGACTTTTGAGGGCTGCAACAACCCCTAACGATTGCCATGAGATGTTCGTGCTGCAACCGGGACCAACGACTTAACATGCTTTCCGAGGCATGACCAGACCAGTGCAAATATTCATATTCATGCATACAAATATTTGTACGGCACGGGGAACCCGCACTTCTTGCGCAGCGGCCGCGTTCGCTACCGCTACGCCACCGAGGCTGTCAACTTTTTTGATTTTATGACAGATGGAAATGTTAACAGGCTAGCAAAGATTATTTATATGTAAGTACGGAATATTTTGAGAAAGGCGTTTGGATTACATAATATGTAGCTGTTCTTCCAAACTAATATAATTAACTAACTAAAGCAGGCTGTCAAAACTATACCTTCACATCGTTGTCGACAATGTACGGACGACAGCAGGTCAAGCTACCCTAAACTGACAAATCATCATCATCCCAGCGTTAATCCTAGTCGCATCCGAAGCCTTTTCAGCTTTAGAGTCCGGGGTCCGCTTTACCAGCCCAACTGCTGATATGGCTAAACTTCGACATTTTCCTTGAAGCGACTGCCGTCTGACCTCCACAACCCGAAAGCGAGATCGAAGCATTGCAGTTAGACCAATTGTTGGACTTTTGAGGGTTCCAACAACCCGTAACGACTGCCACTAGATGTTCGCATGGCAACCGGGACCAACTGCTTAACGTGCTTTCCGAGGCACGAGACCAGTGCAAATATTCATATTCATGCATACAAATACTTGCACTGTGCGGGAATCGAACCCGCGCCACCTTACGCAGCGTCCGCGTTCGCTACCGCTACGCCACGGAGGCTGTCGACCCTAAACTGACAAATATTCCCAATCAATCTTGAACCTTAATACCCTAAAGATAAAGTTTAAAACCTAATAAAGAAATCTGACAGATTGTAGTAGATTGATGTGTTGTCGTCTGTAAAATGTGTGACAATGTACCCAAGAGAAGGGCGGTACCACATTCTATAGCTTTTTTGTAAAGCCTCTCGCCAAAGTTAAGGCCAACCATATTTAAATAAAAGCATTGTTACAAAATCACGAACTGAAATGAAAAATACTTCACTTTTCACTCTTCATTTGGAGAGGCTCTTTTGTCTACTGCCAGTACTTTTGAAGGACTTCATAGTAGGCTTTGTGCGATTTGTATCTCTAAGCTTTTTCCTATTTTTTGCTTCTCCAATCAGTACTGCGCTGATACGATATCTGGATACTGCGTCCGATTTAAGAGCCCTCGATACATAAGTGGAGGGAGTGCGCCTGCTGTAAATATAACTGCAACTAGATGCGGCGCCTTGAGGTTTATTGATAGCAATGTAAAATATTAATGATGAGCAACTCGCCTGGTATCTCTTTAGATAGTTATAGAATAAAAAATATGTGAAACTAAATACAATGTATACGCGTATTTTTTTGTATCGTAAAAAGGTTAGAGATATTTCTTTATCTTTTACAATATTGTAACAGATAATATTACATCGCATGTGTAATCACCGCATGGTTATTCAGAGGTGTTCCATAAACATCCACATATCATCAAATATGTTTGAATGACTTATTAAATATCTTGATGAAACTAATTTTAAAAGTTTTTTTTTTTATTATTATTTATAAACTAGTGCTTGACTGCAATCCCGCCTGATGGTAAGCAGCGATGCAATCGTTGATGGTAAAACGCACTAGCTTATTAAGCCTATTCACTCAAAAAACCTGAGTGAATAGGAAGGAAGACGGCAGTTGAGCGAGGTAATGCAATGTTTAACCCAACAACACGACCAAACCCTCGACACAACAACATTAGGCACATGGTACCCGGTACACATCGCAACACAACTGCTCAGACCCGTCCTCCGTACGGCTTCACCAGACATCATGCCGGAACACGACGAATCGGTTGGCGGCAAGACTTTGTCTGGTGGGTGGTAACTTATGCCGGCAGCTGATGTTGTTGCCTACCACCGAGAAAACGAGAAGAAGTTTTTAAAGGATTCAAAGAGCTATTAGGTACAACAAATTAGCAACTTTTTTAACCTTTTTTTTGTTCATTATCTTAAGACTTACTTATTGTAATATATTAATAACGTAGTCTAAAACTAATTTGAGAGTCTTTAAAGTAAAGTATTTTATGATAAAGTATTTTACATAATGATTATTTTACGCAATATCAGTCGTTTAATTATAACGTCGTCGTACAAAGGTGAGCGCCTGCAGGATTCTGCATTGCAACGTGACACGCTCCGACGTTATGAATTTGCATTCTATTGATTAAATTGTGCTGGAGTTGACAGGCGGTTCACATTAGACCACAATTGCTTGTCATTATGTATCTGTATTGCTCAACTGGGAATGTTGTTATCCCAGCTTTCCCAGGATAAACTATTTATTGTTGCATTTTGTAATATCATTGTGGCGCCGATTCTCTTGCTCACAAACTAAAATAATTTTAAGTTAAGTGCATCCTTTTCTTTCCATTTCATTAAGGAAAGGATAGAAGATATCGTTTCAGTTTAATCCTGTCAAAATAAGATATTCCATAGACATTTTTTTTTTGGTTCAATTCTTTCCGTTCTTCTGAACGGAAAAGGCAAAGGCATAGTACGCCATACAGCCTAGTCTTCAGTAAATATATTCTTGAGTAAACTTCTATCCTAACTTATCCTAATTAATCCTAACTTATCCTAGCTTGTCCTAAACTTATCCTAACTAATCTAACTCCTTTCGTTTCCCGCGTTTGGACGATAAGGAGCGGTTTAGCGTAAAGACATGATGCGGCCACTATGCTACAATATTTCACTGTTCTTTTTGAATTATTCACTGAATGCACTTTTTACTACATAAATCACGCGCTTTTATTTAGTAAACAACACTATAAATAATTTTAAAAGTCCAATGAAATATGAGCGTGACACTCATCTTGACATTCCCGCCAAAAACCTATTCCATAGACAGTTCAGAAGTGATTATAAACATGGCGACCAAAAATCCATTAACTTACGTCAGGCGCGGACTAATTTGACAGGTATAAACTGACATATTATCTTCTGTCCTTTTCTTAATGAAATATAAAGACAAAGATACACTGTACTTAAATTTAGTTTAGTTTGTGGACAAGGGAATCGGGGCCAATATGGCGTGATAATATTCCTTACAGGGGCTTTACACTTTGGGGAACTAGTACCCACTTTCCTAATTAGGTACTTACTTAACTACTTACAGTATTTGTATGGAGTTATAATAAAATGGTTTTGTTTTGTACCGACACACAAGTAAATACATATTGTTACAAGCTAGGGGTACTAAAACGCCGGTTAAGGGTTACGAAGTTTATTGACGACGAGGGTACAGACGGTAATAGGCAATGACAAGTAGAATATAGCTGACGTTGCACCAAGTCTTCTCTTACGTCCACGAAGTCCGTGTCGTAAACACACAATAACACTACAGATGTTTCTTCACGTAGTACTCGAAGTTCTCGTTATAGTTGTCGCAGTAGAAGACCTACTGCAAAGATCGCTTCTTAACTGTCGCTTGTTGTTGTATCGCTAGTCGAATGCGGACTGACTCTGCGCTTCGTGGTCCTCTCAGCGACCCCGAGTTGGGGGCGCGAGGAGACGGTTTGGGGGCTCCTTAATGGCCCCGTGACCGTGGAGTCGGTCTCTCGGCCTCCAAAAATGGAGATCCGTCATTGGGTTGCACCCTAGGGGTGCCGTAATTCTGTCTTCGCACACCTAGGTCGACGCCGCGAGGGTGTGCCTTCCCTCCGGCGGTGGACGGTGTGCTTTGTTGTGTGTAGCTGTAGGAGCGCCTGAAGTGTTTCACGACGCCCGTGCGATCAGACCCCTACCAGGTTGGATCACGGGTTGCCCCCGTGAAGGCCCAGCAAGAGTCGATCAGCGACCGGGCGTCGGCTTTAGTTGGCGCTCCGCTACAGCGGGTGATTACCCCGACCCCCTAACAGCTCAACCAGCTATGTACAGTAGGCTGCGAGGGTACGGGGGGTAGTGTGTGTTACGAGCGGTTTGTAGGTGTGTGTTCACCGCTCGTACGGTATTCTGAGTGTGTACCTGCATGTGGAGTAGTGCATGTGTGTTCGTCGCGTGCATAGCGCCTATATAAATACAGTCCGCAAATGCGCACGGCGGCGTCGTGTTGCGAATGTATAGTGTCTATCCTTGTCTGAGTAGGTCACGTGTATTTGTGTTTGTGTCCTACCCGGGTGTCAAATCCGGTAGCGCGACCTCTGCTATGAGGTCGCGCGGGAATCTCTTCATGTCGGGAGGCCTCGCGTGCCAGGGCGCAATGTCTTTAATGTGGTGGAGCTCGGAGGTGCTGGCACGCGAGAACATCCCCTTCGCCAGGCGGACGACGAAGTCATCGATGCTCTCGACACGCAGGTCCCTGCTAATAACCGAGTTCCTCACGTACCGGGGAGCTTGGACGATCTGACGCAGCGTGATGTTCTGCTGCGTCCGGAGCTTCTTTCTGTGTGTCTCGGCCGTGAGGGCGAGCCAAGCCGGGGCAGCGTATGTAAGCTGCGTCCGCACGTATGTCTTGTAGATCCCCAGCTTGACTCGCGTGGAGAGGCGTGACGAGAGCACCGGGCGTAGAAGGTTTCTACTTACCTTAACCCGCGCGACGGTGTCGCAGACGTGCGGGCCCATGGTGAGCCGGCTGTCGAGTGTGACCCCCAGGTATTTGGCGGTCTTGGTCCACTCGACCTCGGTCCCCATGAGCCGAAGGTTCGGTGGATGAAATCCGCCTCGTGCCGTGACGATCATAGCCTGCGTCTTACCTGCGTTCACCGACAGTCTCCACTTGCTGAGCCAGTCGGGGAGGTCGTCCAGAACGCGCTGCATTTTGATGGCCGCGTGGTTGGCCGACAGCGACGTGGTGATATACGCGGCGTCATCTGCGTACAGCGCGAGGGTTGCAGTGTGCGTGGCGGGGATGTCGTCGGTGTATACCGAGTACAACGCAGGCGAGACGCAGCTTCCCTGCGGCACGCCCGCTCCAATGGGGCGCGCGCTCGATGACACGTTCTCCACCGAAACCTTGAATGTTCTGTCTTTCAGGAAGGAGGAGACCACCTGTATCAAGCGACGAGGCGCGGTGGTCTTGGTCAGCTTGTAAATAAGGCCGGCGTGCCAGACCCGGTCGAATGCCTTTTCCATGTCGAGGAATACTGCAGCGGCGTACTCCCTCTTGTTCATGGCCGCGGTGAGTGTGTGCAGTACCCTCGACAACTGGAGCGTCGTACTGTGTTCCGCCCGGAAGCCAAATTGTTCCGGGCGGGGCGTGGTGTGCGGCAGCAGGTGTTGCAGCAGGAGTGCCTCAAACACCTTGGAGGTTGTGGAGAGGAGCGTGATCGGCCGGTAGCTTTCCGGCTTTGAGACGTTCTTCCCGGGCTTGGGCAACATGATCACCTTCCCCTGCTTCCAGCAGTTGGGGAAGGTTCCGGTGCGGAGTATGCCGTTATATAGGCGCGCTATTGCCGCCACCGATTTCGGTGGCAGGTGTCGGAGGGCGGTGTTTGTAATTCCGTCCGCACCGGGTGCCTTTCTGGGCTTGGTGCGCCTTATTGCCCCCAGTACTTGGCCCGGGGAGAAAAATATGGGGTCTTCGTCTGGAGCTACCGGCGTCTTGAAGTACTCTCCAAGGTGTTGCTCCACTGCTGCGACATGGTACAGGGCGTCTGTCGGGTTCGGCGTGAACTGACGCTCCAGGTGCTCGGCGAATATTTCGGCCCGGTCGGCCGCCGTGTAGCGTAGCGCCCCGTCGCTGTTGCGTAGCGGGCGCACCGGGGCTGGGGTATTCTTTAGGCGTCGGCACAGCCGGTGTACCGACGCCCAGTCGCCGTCTGCCGAGTCTATAATGTACTCCCAGCTCTCCGATGCGTGCGCGTGTAGCTCGGCCTTAACCTTGTCCGTGACACGGTTGAGCTGGTTCTTAATGGTGGGGCATCTTGTTTGTTGCCACCGCCTGCGCAGACGCCTCTTGTCGGCGATCATGTTGGCGATGTGTGCGGGGAGCTTCTGGTAGCGCCCCTGTGACGCGGTGGGTGTGCATGTCGCCGCTTCCAAGGCGCTCTTGATGCAGGCGGTGAGCCCCTCAGCCAACTCGTTCACGTCCAAGGCGTCGGCGACGGGCCGAGTGGGCGTGGTGGCCTCCATTACCTTCCTGAATTTGTCCCAATCCGTGTGTCGACGTGGCGCCGGATGGGCAACTCTGGTGGTGTGGTCAGTCAGGCGGACGAGCACTGGCTGGTGGTCGGACTTCAGCTCGTCGTCCAGCACCTCCTGCGCGATCTGGCAGGTGAGGCCCTGGTGTACGACGATGTCCAGCACATCGGGTGTGTGTGCTACGTTGTCTGGGTAGTGGGTCGGCGTCTCCGGTCCGGACACGTCGTACCCTTTGGCCTCCGCGTCGGCGAAGAGTCGTCGGCCCCCCTGGTTGATGGTTCCGCTGTTCCACGCCGGGTGCTTACAATTAAGGTCGCCGGCGATGATGGTAGGATGTGGTGAGGCTAGCAGCGTGTGTATGTCGCTTGTGTTGAGCGGTTTCTGTGGCTGCTTGTATGCTGCGTACATACACACGTGCCTACCGGCGACATGCAGCTGCACACCCAGCGCTGAGATGCTGCTGAGTGTTGGGGGCGGTAGCTCCTGGTGGACGACTCTTCGCTTCACCAGCACCACCAGGCCTTGGGAAATCCGGTGTCGCTGGCTGTTGGTCTCGTTGTATTGCCCATCCTTCTGGTAGACGTGATAACCTGGGAACTTGACCGTGTCCCCAGGTCTCAGGAGCGTCTCGCTGATGAGCGCCACGTCGATGTCCTGTTCCTCCAGGAGAGGACGGAGGAGCACGACCTTCTCCCTGAGGCCGCGGGCATTCCAGTGAAGGATTCTCACCGGCTTAGACATGTCTGTTTAACAGATGATCAGGTCTGTTATGCCGGTGAGAACAACTGGCACCGGGTCCTGACCCCTGCTGAGCGCCAGCAGGATGTCCTGAAGGACCCGGAGAGCGGCCTCTATTATTGTAGACCCGGGGTGTCTTTCCCCGGGTGCGCCCGCCGACAAGGCGGTTTGTTGTTGGGTTTGTTTTGGTGGCGGCGGCCGACTACGCCTCTCCTGAGTGGAGCTGCTCGGAGCGGGGCCGCGGACCATCCGACTCACATTAGTATGTGAGCTTTGACTCTGCGCCGGCGTCACTGCGCTATATATAGGTCAGCTGATCGAACATTCCAGATTCCTCTAGACGTAATAGTAATAGCGCATAACTTCGAGCACATTCAGTAAGTACCTACGGTAATTCCCGGAAACGGGTTTCTGGAAATTTCGATATCGACACTTTGTTGACAAAATTGTTGAGACCTGTACCATTCGATAGGCCATCCTAAGTCTAGCTATGCGTTTTTATATTGCACCTAGTAAATGTCTAGATCTGGGGCTATGGGGTTTAAAAGTTACACACTGCATATCACGCGATATTGAACCTTATGCCATCGACATTAGGTCCATTCGTAACAATATCTTTGCGGAATAAATCTTGTACAAAAAGTGTTAGAACGTGCTGCAATTACTAGAATCAATATTCTAAACAAAAGAAGATTAGAAACTAAAATGCACGATTTTTTAGTTTCATTTCAGCTTCTTTTAAAATTTCAAATCGCACAGAATACAATGAATAAAAATCAAGGAATTCTTTAAAAGTCCATTCACGCTGAAATATTGCGCTATTTTAGTGTTCGTTATAAAACTTTTGTATGGTTTAGGAGGCGACTGGCTATGCAGTTGCAGCTCAAACAAAACATCATTTGGTTCAGTAGAAAAGTCTTCACTTTTTACTGTATAAAGGATTACGCTACTTAAACTCAGTCTCTTGATTTTCATTAATTGTAGGCAGTGGTTGTCCTAGGTTATACTTCAATTCCGTGTGCAGTTTCTGGCCTGCCATCGGACGCGTCCCCAGGTGGCGGATAGCGGAACGGTCCCCAGATATGGGGGTTACCGGTATACCGGCGCGGACCAAAACCAGATGTTGGGACCGCTTTGGCGCGGCGGTCACATGTGCGGCGGGTCAGCCACCACTCCAGGTGGCTGACGTGACCCGAACTCCGGGTCTCACTGAGAGGAGATGGGGGCCCCTTTTGCTTCCGGGCAAACGAGTGGGGCTACGAGGCAGAACACCTCTCTAAAAAACCCTTGGCTGCTGCGTCTTCTCGCACAAGAAGACATACCCAGCCCGGCCCGTCCGTATGGGGGGACTATTGTGGGCCCGCTTTTTAGGCGGGAATCGCCGGCGGGGGATTTGCAGACAGGCTCTGCGGACACAAAGTCTAAAAAAAAGAAAGATTAAACTTCAATGCTGTAAATAGTTAATGAATTCTCCCAACTGTCTCTTGGCTCCATCATCAGATTTGCTACAGACCTCCATTATAACCCATATCGGTGCAAAGTTCTCATCAATACAAACAAATTAAGTCTAAACATAAAGTAACTACTTTAAACCGTTGAGAAGTTCCCTGAACTAGCCTTTGTCTTCATCATCAGACTCCTAATGACAGTCACAACCCATCTAGGTGTAAGGTTTTTAAAAATAAACAATAATCATGCACAACTACAAGGTACCTGCTGTGAATCGTTGAGGAGTTCCCTCATCTGTCTCCCGACTCCAACATCAGATGTACTCCAAATCTGTATTAAATTGTAGTTTTTTAAACTTCTTAATGAAGAAACTTAGAAATGCTTTAGTCGCCTCTACGATTTCTGAAAGTTCTCCTTGATTTCTCTGGTCTTCCATCATCAGGCCCTGGATCGATGATCTTACGGTCGAATTGAGTAACGTCCTTCTTTTTGAAGTCGGTTAAAAAGAAATCATATATCACTTTCCTGAAAACACTGATACTACAATATCAACTGAATGAGCAGTCATTTTTTGTGACCAATTCTTGTTACTCCAAATGCGCCTACTCACTCAAAGTAACCCAGAAAACACTCAACTAAATTGTCTCATATATTCACTTTACTTTTTCTAATAAATTATTTCTTGCATAATATATATAATGGAGCGTGACAGGTTAATTTTGAATATTGTGATCTATTTTGTGTCCCTAAATTACTCTACTATTTTTTGAAGTAGATTACTCGATCGGTATTCGGATAAATTATGATTTTTTATTAAGAGCGGGTAACACAATGGAGCTTGGCATGGATATTTCTAAGTATATCTTGGACACCAATGACTGAAGGTGAAGGAAAACATCTTGAGGAAACCTGGACTTTTAAAGTCTGAAATCGAAAACCCGCATTGAGCAAGCGTGGTGATTACGCTCAATTCTTCTCTGTATGAGAGGAGACCTGTGCCCAGCAGTGGGACGATTAAAAGGTTGTTGTTGATGATGATGATGATGACACCATGGAGCGAATGGTAACACCGACTGGAGTTGGGTTTGACATAGCGATCGACTGTTAGCACGGGCAGTCGGTTCTCAAGTTTCGGTCGAGTATGTTGGTCATACTCAAACCCAGTGGCTCTTAACTGTTTTAATCTGAGATTATCATTGTAATCCCTTCATATGAAAGTGATCTAAGTGTATGTACAGTTAAAATAATAAGAATCGAAAATCACTCTATAGTTATTGTTCAACGTTTTCTGGAAATACCGCCCACGATGGCTGCTCATACGGAAGAGAAATTTCCCCGATAAGCATGCTGGTATGTCTTGTCTGTAAGGTTCGACCATACATATATACATATTCAGCCAATAATGTTCCCACCATACCACGCGGCCCCAGTGCGGGTTGGTATATGTCACATGTCTTCGAAGTTTTTGCCTCTAGTACATGCCGGTTTCTTCACAAAGTTTCCCTTCGCCGTTTTGGGAGCAGTGTTGAAGAAATAATTTACACAAAGTAAAGAGCCTGACGGGGTTCTAATGTACGGCCTACAACTTGTACCGTGGTTGATACCACTGGGCCACCGCTGCTCTCTGGGCTAAATAATAACAGCCTTATAAGTCAATCGATCAGGTTAAGCTACGCTTACCGAGGTTGGTATTTGGATGGATGACCATGTGTACATATCAAGATCTCATCGTACCTCAGAAAGTACATTAGTAAGTCATTTGTGGATCTTTAACAGTCGTTACTGCTAGTCGGAACCCAGGAAGTCTGACAACCAACGGCTTTCGTTACGGGCTGGGGGTATTAAAATGCTTTTCAAGGGTTACTGTAGCGGTACCTACAAACGCTACATGGAACAACGCGTCATACTGACGTCACACGAATTCTACATCTCGCAATCATAGTTTATCGTGCACTAACGTACATACAACTTCCCAATTTCAAACATGGACGTCAGCGCAGTCTTCCCTTATGTTCACGAAGTCCGTGTCGTACACACACAACAACACAACAAAAGTTATTTCACGTAGTCCTTAAAGTGTTTGTTGCAGTTGTATAGCTTGTTTTGCATTGATAGCCAAATGCAGGCTGGCTCCCGCGCTGAGTCCGCCGCTTTTTATGGGCTAGCTCATCGAACATTCCAGATTTGTCTCGACGTAATAATAATAGCGCTTAATTTCGAGTACGTTCAGCAGGTACCTACAGGTTCGCAGGAGACGAGTTTCTAGTAGTTTCGATGTTGATATGTCGTTGTCAATATTGATGAAACCTGTTACCACCGATACCGAACGTAACCGATAGGCCATCCTCGGTGTAACAATACGTTTATATATCGTACCTCTAATTGTAGAGGTACGATATAGCCTAGGTCTCAAGATATAGGGCTTGAAAGTTACGTACGGCATGTCTCGCAATACTGAACCTTATGCCATTGACATAAGGTGCATTCGTAACAGTATCACCCAGTAACTGGGTTGTGGATGTCGAATCAGTCGCCTTTTGTAAAATATTGACATTCAGCTGGATCTAGTTAGAATTGAAGCCGACCCGTAGGGTAATTGAATAACACGGTATCAGTAGCTTCTTCTTCTTCAGCCTATAGATGTCCACTGCTGGAAAAAGGCCTCCCCCAAGGCTTTCCATGATGACCGGTCTTGTGCTGCCCGCATCCATCGGCTTCCCGCGACCTTCACTAGGTCATCGGTCCACCTTGTTGGGGGCCTCCCTACGCTGCGTCTTCCAGTACGTGGCCGCTGCTCCAGAACCTTACTGCCCCATCGGCCATCGGTTCTACGAGCAATGTGCCTTGCCCACTGGCACTTAGGTTTATCGACTCGAAAAGCTATGTCGGTGACTTTAATTTTGACCGTTCAACAGCGTTCATTGCCGTTTTACCTCGTTGAGCAGATACATTTTTAGCAATGGATTAGCAATATGCTTCAAAATGATTCCAATTGATGGTAAAAGTGTGTTACGCAATTAGGATGCTGGACATAGTTGGAAAATAGGCAGATGATATTTATTACCTAAGAGTATGATATTTATAATTATTGTTATTATTTTTGGTTGCTGGTATTTTGGCGCGGCTACCTGGCACATGGTAAATACTTTCATTGTTGTTGTGTTTTCTTGTGTTCATTACTATACATTGATTGTTTTTATAAATGAACAGACAGCTGTGCTGCTGGGGAGTATGTTCCGCCCTTTCTTCTTCCCAGCGAAAGCACTAGGAAGTTGCGAAGGGCGGGCGTTTTGGGTAGAATGCCTTATATAATATTGACGTTCAGAAGTTGCTCATTCCCAGACTAATTTGAATAAATGTCTTTTGATTTTGATTATGATTCAATCTCTCAGACAGTCACGTAGATAATTGCCCCAGCAGCAATGATTAACATTTTTATGAACCTCGCTGAAAGCCCTCGTCGACGGCTAAAATAATTTACTTATTACGAAGTAATTTGCCATCTAACTAAGTTGTTGGATTATTAGAGCGCTCGTTCTTATAAATTAATGTTCCTTTTATAAGGAAAATTATGTTTGGTTTTACTTTCAGGCTGGTTTGAGAAAATCTCGGCTCATTTTAAATTGCGTGTGAAAGGTGAAGTTTCAGTGGTCGTTCCATTTTGATAGTAAACGTTTTATAATTTACTAGCTTTCCGCCCGCGGCTTCGCCCGCGTGGAGTTCCGTTATATCGCGTTTTTAAGATTTACCTCGGGAATTTCAAATTTTTCGGGGATAAAAGGTAGCCTATGTTCTTTCTCAGGGTCTAAAGATTGTCTGTGCCAAATTTCAACAAAATCGGTGGAGAGGTTTAAGCGGGAAAGCGTAACAGACAGACAGACAGACAGACAGACCGACAGACAGAGTTACTTTCGCATTTATAATATTAGTATGGATGTACTGACGATACAAGCTTATATTCCCTTGTTCACAAATTGGACTAAATTTAAATCAATGCTGCATCTTTTTTTTCTATTACATTAAAAAAAAGGATAGAAAATAAATATAAAAAATATTTATTTTCTATCCTTGTTTTATGGTAGCGTTTATGTATTCACATATATAAATAGACAGACAGCCACCGTGGCGTAGCAGTGGCGAACGCGGCCGTAGCCCAAGGAGGCGCAGGTCCGATCCCCGCACAGTGCAAATATTTGTATGCATGAATATGAATATTTGCACTGGTCTGGTCGTGCCTTGGAAAGCACGTTAAGCCGTTGGTTCCGGTTGCCATACGAACATCTAATGACAGTCGGTACTAATTGTTGAAGCCTTCAAAAGTCCAACAGTTGATCTAACTGCAATGCTTCGATATCGCCTTCAGGTTGTGGAGGTCAGATGGCAGTCGCTTCACGGAAAGTATCGAAGTTCAGCCAAAATCCGCAGTTAGACTGGTAAAGCGGACCCCAAACCCTCCAAAGCTGAAAAACATATCCCTTCCTGGCAGTCGGGTAAAAAGCTTCTAATGCGACTGGGATTAACACTGAGGTGATGATGATATATAAATAGACAAGAAATAATAGAAAGGTACAGAGCTTACCTATGCTTATCTCATACCTGCAATAAGACAATATATACAGGAATATAAACAGCGTGTGCTAGTAAAGCATACAAAAATAGTGCATAAAATCAATATATCTGTTTAAAAATAAATAAAATATAAAAAAAAAAAAAAAAACGGGCTGTCCCACTAAATGTAGCTCCGTATTAAAGTGCCAGATAAAATATAAAGAAGCAGAAATCAGTAATAAAAATAACTTTATCGAATAGATCACGGTGCATATATATGTGATTAATGTTGGTGGAAAGTTTAATTAAGATAAATATAAGTTAAGTGACAAACAAAAACACAAACTACGACAGCGGTATAGTTAGTTAACGAATAGACCACGGTACATATATTTGTGACTAATGTTGGTATGTTGGTGGATACTTTAATTACGACAAATAAGTTGGGCGATAAATAAAAATAAACATCCTACGACAGCGGTCTAAGAACTGAAAACTCAATACATATAAGCAGTCACTCACGCTTCAATAACAGCAGAATTACATAAATTGGATTGGATTCACATTCACAAATTGGAGGCACACAAAACTGAGAAGCAAGAAAGCTAAATAAACCATAATATTAACGTCGTTTGTCTGCGTAGCTGTTTGAAAGTAAATCAGATGACAACAGAAAAGTTTAATAGGCAAATAAGAAAAAAAAGAGGGTTACCAGAAAAATATATATAAATAAGAAAAAAAGAGGGTTACCAGAAAAATATATATAAATAAGAAAAAAAGAGGGTTACCAGAAAAATATATATAAATAAGAAAAAAAAGAGGGTTACCAGAAAAATAAAAGAATCCTATAAGAAACTTAGAAAAGCGCCATCTAATGAGCAACCATTACGTCAATAAATACATCATATGGTTTAAGAGATAAAATACAACGTAATCAAATACGGTTCAAGGGGTCGAGAGCTATAGGGTCAACAGGCAGAGCGTGCGGGTATAGGATACTGACAAACTTTATTTTATTTCATTTTTTTGGCACAAATTAATTCCTAAGATGAATTTCTTCGACAGTTTAAACGTAACATTTAGACGTCCCAGGCCACGTTCACAATCTGAATCATCAATAATGAACGAAAGTAACACTATAATTCCTAATACACTGGAGTGTACCACTAATAGTTTGCCAGAGATGTCCGACGATGAAGACGACCAAGTCAAGTCATTAAGGGAAGAGCTACGAAATCTAACAAAACAGTTAGAGAGTGCTCATAAAGAAATTGAATTGCTGTCAGTTGAAAATAGTACATTAAAACGTGAAAATGAAAATTTAATAAGAAAAAACAACGTGTATAAAAAAGTAGCCACAAATTCTCCTATTAAATCAAGCCAAAATACACCAATAAAAAAAACAACTCACAGGCGGTGTAAAACTAAACAGACACAAACAGAAAGTTTAAAATGTGATATATCGGAGGTGACTACTAACACAGAAACTCAGTTAAATAATTCAAAAACTGAAAAGGGCTCTAAACCTCATATTACTAACAATTCAGAGATGAAAGAAATAAAGAATGATTTAGGAACTAATACCCAAACAGAGATTCACTCTTCACGGCTACTACAGCAAAACAAATTGTGTATTCTGAGTACTAACAAACAAAACAAGATATTATCTATGGCAGAAGAAACTTTTAAGGACTACAATTTTTGCCACTTTCTAACAACAGATGGAGCCACATGTGACCTCCTGAAAGGGTTAAACAACAAACTAAAGGATTACACGATGAATGACTATTGCGTGATTTTAATTGGTGAACAAGACTTTAAAATAGCTAAAAATTACTCTGAACTCATATTGAACATACGGAAGACGCTTAGTGAAATAACTCATACTAATATTATTATCTGTCTACCCACATATAAATATAACAGGAACGCAAATATGTATAACTGGCGGGTCATGAACTTTAGCTATTCTTTATGCCAAGATGTCTGGATTCACAAATATGCTCATGTATTGGACTCAAATGCAAGTGTCGCCTACGATTATAATACATTCTTCAGGCAATCTGGTAACATGAATAATTTTGGGATCCGTTCCGTTTTTGTTAATCTCCTAGCATTAATTAACGACATTCAATGTACCAATATTTATAATAACACTGTGAATAATAACTTAATAACATTAACGTCTCACAACCCTACACAGGTATTAAACACAGAAAAGCAGTTTTTTCGTAACTAAAAGCCTTTACGTAATGCATCAAAACATAGCGGGACTCTTAAATAAAGTCAATGATCTAAATGTTTGCCTACAAGAATTGTCAGAAAGGGACGTTGATGTTGATGTACTGTGTGTGACCGAACACTTCATGATGTCAGGGTACGAAAGCTATTTAAATATACCCAATTATATTTTAGCATCATATTTCTGTAGGGACGAAAGTAAACGAGGTGGGTCTTGTATCCTGGTTAGAAATGGGCATCAATGGAGAGAAGTTCCACATATAGCCGAGGCATCTATAACTGGTGTAGTTGAATGTTGCGGTGTGGAACTCATAGAATACAATTTAATTATTTTATGCATCTACAGAGTACCGAAACAAAATAACTTAATTGCTTTCTATGAAAAAATAGAACATATATTACAAGTAATATGTAAAAGGAAATATGAGCATATTATAATGGCGGGAGATTTTAATATTGATATAATGAAGAAAAATAAGGCAGTTTTGGATTTTGAATGTCTGTTACTAAATTTCAATCTTAAGTTAACTATAAAGCAGCCAACAAGAATACATAGTCAAACTTGCATTGACAATTTTGCACATAATTTTAAAGCAAAATGTAAAACTGAAGTTATTGAATTTGCGCTCTCAGACCACACAGCGCAAATAATAAAATGCCCGGTTAAAAATACTTGTATACTAAAATATTGGCTCATAAAAAGACGGGACTTTAGTCAGGATAATATGTTTAAATTTAAAGACTGCTTAAAACATTTGACTTTTTCAGAAATATATGAAACTGAGGATCCAAACATAGCATTTAATATATTTATTGACAATTTTAAACTTTTTTATGACCTTTGTTTTCCAAATAGGCTGAGAATAATTAATGTAATTCAAAAATCAAGATGGATCTCACGTGGCATTCAAATATGCAGCAAAAAGAAGCGCCAATTGCTCTGGCATTATAGATTAAAACCAAATATGACGAATAAAAACATTTTTAGGAATTACACAAAACGACTTAAAAAAATTATTAGATTGACTCGATATGCTCAAAACAATTACTCAATTAAAACTGCATCAAATAAATCTAAAATAACATGGAACATAATAAATAAATCAAAACCGTGTTTACCTAAAGGATGCATTAGCTGTATACATGTAGACGGCAAACCCATACATGACCCTCTAGAAATAGCCAATGCATTTAACAATTTCTTTGTTGATAAAATTCAACCATGTCAAGGATCAGGATGTAATGTTACAGCGAATATTACGAAACAGAGAGATTCAATATTTATAGCTCCCAGTGTACCTGTTAACATATTACACATAATTCATTCTTTAAATACCACAACTAGTACCGGTTATGATGGTATTTCTACAAAAGTTGTAAAGTATGTTTCTGAATACATTTGTACACACTTAAGCTATTTAATAAATATGTGCATTAGCGCAGGTGTATATCCAGATCGCCTAAAAATCTCAAGAGTCAAACCATTGTTCAAAAAAAATACTAAGGACCACATGGCTAACTATAGACCAATTGCCTTAATCCCTATAATGTCTAAAATCTTTGAAAAATACATTTATAAAGAACTGTACTCATACCTCGAAATTAAAAATATCTTAAGTGTGGAGCAAAAAGGTTTTAGACAAAACATGTCAACAAGTTTAGCTATTTATGACTTTTTATATACAATTATCAAAAATATGGACAGGAGAATCCCAGTGTGTGCTACATACTGCGATATGACACAAGCTTTTGACTACGTTGACCATGGTATCTTATTACAGAAATTAGAAGCCTACGGTATAAGGGGAAATATACTGCAACTTATTCAGTCATACCTCACTAATAGAAAACAATATACTGAAATTGAAAGAATTAATGTTAAGACAAAAAAAGAGAAAATTTACATGTCAAGCGAACGAACACCAACATGCGGTGTTCCTCAAGGTAGCGTCCTCGGATCTCTGTTATTCTTAATATATATAAATGACCTGCCTAGGGAGATTGACCACCCCATGACTCTTTTTGCCGATGATAGCACTATGACTATAGCATGTAAAAATAAAGACTTATATGAAAGTGACATAAATGAATCTTTGACAGCAATAATAGCATGGTTAAATAGGAACAACCTAAAAATAAATCTGGACAAAACAAATATTATGCATTTTAAACAACGGACCCAGCCTGTAGTTGCTCCTAATGCAAATTACAAGGATACTGTAATTAATAAAGTCGACACAACAAAATTTTTAGGTATTATGATTGACTCTAAATTGAACTGGAAGTCGCACATCGAATACATAAGTAAACGGCACAGTTCATCTGCGTACGCCTTATATAAACTAGCCCCAGAGTTAAACACAGATTCTTTAGTAACAGCGTATCATGGTTTAGTGGCATCGTTATTGCGCTACGGTATTATATTTTGGGGGAACTCCACAGACAAAGAAATAGCGTTTAAAGCCCAAAAGAGATGCATTCGTGCGATGTTCAATTTAAAATCGACTGACAGCTGCATGCCACTATTTAAAAAACACAAAATATTAACATTGCCGTCCTTATATATATTTGAAGTTGCGACATTTGTTAGAGTAAATCATGTTTTATTTCCACGACTAGCTGACACCTTCCCCCGTAACAGACGTGACAATAGTCAACTGTGTTTACATGCGTCAAAGACGGTATTAATGGGAAAAAGCGTTTTCTGTATGGCCCCTAAGATTTATAATAAGGTACCACAGTCATATAAAGCATTACCGGTAAATTTGCTTAAAAAGAAAATTCGAGGTTTATTAACAGACAAGTGTTATTACAATGTAAATGACTTTTTGAATGACACTATTTAATTTGACATTTGTATTTATTAATTTATGTTACATATTTATTTTTTGACTATTATGTTTATTCATTTTTATTTTGTATTCGTCTTTATTTTGTAATTTTTAACATGTAAATTTCATAAATTTGTACGCCTTAAGGGTGAAATATGTCGGACGAAATAACCATATTGTAACATCCTGCATGCTCAATTTGCATGCATACACATGTTTGACAAATAAAGTTATCTTTATCTTTATCTTTATCTTTTATCTTTAATCCTGTCTAATTGGTTAGTGTCTGATGTAATTATCGTCGTCATGTTTTTAATCTTGTTTAAATTGTCTACAGAGTATCTTAATTTGACAGGATTAAACAAATTTGTGGGCGGGGCACATTGTTCGTAGAACCGATGGCCGATGGGACAGTAAGTTCTGGAGAGGCGGTCACGTACTGGAAGACGCAGCGTAGTGAGGCCTCCAACAAGGTGGGCCGATGACCTGGTGAAGGTGCGGGAAGCCGATGGATGCGGGCAGCACAATATCGGTCATTCTAGAAAGCCTTGTGGGAGGCCTTTGTTCTGTAGTGGACCTCTATAGACATAAGAAGAAGAAGAAATTAATTTGTTGTTATAATGGCAATAGAGATTCTATTCTATTTTTATTTATGGCAAGTGAAGTCGATGTCGATTATTCTGCCAATGTCAAAAGTTGATTGGAGAAGCAGGAGTGTACATAAAAATAATAATAATAATAGAAAGGTACAGCTGTCAACGTTTCGGCACAACGTCTATCGGATCAGGTACGGGTTATCCAGCGTAATCGTATGCTGGATGATACTGTGCTTGATCGCCTGCGAAATGAGATGCAGAGTAGCCGTGTCATCACTCACCAGTCGCAGTCTGCGGAGATACCACCGCAGCCAACAAACTATGCTGACGAGGGGAGTAATGATAGGGCTACAAATGTAAGTACCCAGTGCAATGAGGAGTTAAGGAATGCTTTGGAGGCTGCGATTCGGGAATATCGTTTTATGTCGGCAGAACTAAGACCACGCCTGCCACGTTTGCCCATGCATAACAGAAATAGGGCACTGATGGCTGCTCTGGATGCGCAGTTATCAAATTAGTTTGATACCTGCGAGAACCTCACTGATACTCATTCAATTCTGTACTGCGCAGCTGTAGCAGCTTGTCGTGTAGCTCATGTCAAATTTTCCAGTGACTCTAGAGCTACACGACCGAAACCAGTCGTACCAGCTTGGCAGCACAGGATTGAACGTCGTATTGGTGGGGCCAGAGCACTCATCGGTAAAATAATCTGCTTCAGGGAGGGTAATACTCGTCCTAGAGTGATGCGCTTTGTGAGGCGGGCATTCTCAGGTACAAATACCAGCCCTCAGAACTATATGGCCCGTATCACGGAGCGCATCGACTTCCTGAAGCAGAAAGTGTATGCATGGGCGAACCGTATTCGTCGATATAAACGACGAGTAGAACGGTACGCCCAGAATCGCACCTTCCAGAGCAATCAAAGGTGCGTTTATAGGGACTGGGAACGACCAGAACAAGGTGTGGCTGACACGTGCCTACCAGATGATGATGCCATGTGTTCATTCTGGCGCAGTATATGGTCGGTGCCTGTCAGTCACACTGAAGGTGACTGGGCTCGGGATGTCGAGCGAGCCTGCGACCCAATACCTGAAATGGGGGCTATTACCATCTGCCCCCAAGATGTAGCTCGTGCAGTCCATCCGTTACCTAACTGGAAGTCTCCAGGACCGGACGGGCTGCATAACTTTTGGATAAAATGGTTTCCAAGGTCGCATGCTAGCTTGGCATCTCAATTCCAGACTGCTTTAGTGTCTGGTTCGTTACCTCAGTTCCTTACTACTGGAATAACCCACCTGCTCCATAAATCAGGTAGCACCGCGGAACCCAAAAATTATAGGCCGATCACCTGTTTACCGACCGTCTATAAAGTTCTTACATCCATTTTGAAAGCCAAAATTAACAATCACATTGACAGCAACTCGATCATGTCTGTCTCTCAAAATGGATGTAGAAGTGGGTCCCGCGGTACTAAGGAGCTACTCCTCATTGATATGGTCATTAGCCAACAAGTTCGTCGTTCCCGAAAGGATCTATCGACATGTTGGATAGATTATAAGAAGGCCTATGACTCAGTGCCGCATACTTGGCTCATGCGGGTGCTGGAGTTGTATAAAGTGGATACAACTCTACGCACCTTCCTGATGACGTGTATGGGGCAATGGAGGACAGTCCTTCGCTATCCAGGATGTCGAAATATTCAGAGGAATAGCGAACCGATAAGGATCGAGCGAGGTATATTTCAGGGCGATAGTTTGAGTCCGCTTTGGTTTTGCATAGCACTGAATCCTCTAAGCACACTGTTGGAGGATTCAGGTCTAGGCTATCGGTTGAGGAGAGGTGGTCAGGTTATATCGCACCTCCTCTATATGGATGACTTGAAACTTTTTGCTCCCAACAATTTACAACTGAAGGAGCTACTGAAAATCACTGAAACTTTCAGTAGCGCCATCAGGATGGAATTTGGTGTGGACAAATGTGCGGTCATGCATATAAAGCGAGGAGAGATTGTGGAATCCGTGGGAACCCAACTCACGAGTTCCATAAACCTTAGAGCCCTCTCTGCATCCGAAACCTATAAGTATTTGGGTATGTCGGAAGCGTTGGGTATCAATGTTACTGTCATGAAGCAATCGTTGAAGGAACGCTTCTTTGGCCGCTTGAAAAAAGTACTTAATACTCTTCTATCAGGCGGTAACAAGGTGTGCACTTTCAACGGTTGGGTCATGCCGGTTTTGATGTACTCTTTCGGCATACTCAAATGGACTCAGACCGAACTTGACGCCCTGGATCAGAGAGTCCGTGCGCTACTGACTGCAAATCGATTGCATCACCCACGGTCATCGGTTATGAGGTTGTATATCCCGCGAAAATGTGGAGGTCCTGGCTTTTTAAACGCCAAGACCCTCCATAATCGACGTGGGGATGCATCGGGATGTGGTCGCGGCTGACAAGGGCCTCACTCCGCTCTCCTTGGCTAAAGAGAACTGGCGTAAACCAGTAGTGCTTGACACAAATGATCGCATGGAGGTATGGAAGAGCAAAGAGCTTCACGGACGCTTTTTCCGAGCCCTTCACGGGCCCGATATAGACTTACAAGCGTCCGTAGCCTGGCTACGATTCGGTGACCTTTTTGGGGAAACCGAAGGTTTTGTATGTGCAATTATGGACGAAGTTATGATGACGAACAATTACCGGAGATTTATTGTGAAAGACAGCACAGTTGACATCTGTCGGGCATGTCACGGGCCGGGGGAATCAATAAGGCATATCATATCCGGGTGTTCTCGTCTAGCTAACGGAGAGTACTTGCATAGACACAACCTTGTAGCCAGGATAATTCATCAGCAACTTGCTCTTAAATACAACCTTGTGGAATCGGAGGTGCCGCACTACAGGTATATGCCCGACCCAGTTCTCGAAAATGGCCATATCACATTATACTGGGATCGATCCATCATCACTGACAGGACTATTGTTGCCAATAAGCCTGATATAGTGATGGTGGATCGATCAGAGCGGCGTGCAATGATTGTTGACATAACCATCCCGCATAATGAGAACCTCGTGAAAGCCGAGAAAGATAAACAAATCAAGTATCTTGACTTGGCTCACGAGGTTGTCGACATGTGGGAGGTGGATTCAGCAATCATTGTACCGATAGTCGTGACAGCTAATGGCTTAATAGCCAAGAGCCTCGACCAACACCTCAGGAGGCTCTCGTTAGGCAGCTGGATCAAGGGCTTGATTCAGAAAGCGGTACTGCTGGACACGGCTCGCATCGTCAGGAAGTTCCTCTCTATTTTTTATATTTTTAAATGTTTTTTATATATATTTTTTTATGTAGAAATATTTAAAAATATAATTTATAAGTGTATATAATGGAATAAAAGAATAATAATAAAAACAATAAATACGATGCTACATTGGATCTTTTTATAACTTGCGAGGTTATTGGAGGAACGAAACAAACAAAAAGATAAAAATACATATCATATTATAATTGTTAGAACAGCAATTATACACATATGTACGGCAATAGAGATACTACATCTGTGAAAATTTTATCTGTCTAGCTATCACGGTCCTTGAGAAAAAACCTGGTGACAAACAGACAGTGCAGTCTTAACTTTTTTCTGATAATTTATGTTTAAATTTCTAATCTTGTTTCGAATGGAATGTACTTACTTGTCATTTTATGTTTAGACTTCCTTATAAATTAACTACTTACTTCAATCATCATCATCATCATTTTAGTTGAAAGACGTCCACTGCTGGACATAGGCATCCCCCAAGGATCTCCACGATATGAGATAATCGGTCTTGCACCTCCTACATCCAGCGGTTTCTTGCGACCTTCACCAGATCGTCGGTCCACCTTCTTGGGGGCCAACCCACGCTGTGTCTTCCAGTACGTGGTCGCCACTCGTGAACTCGTCGGCCCCACCGGGAATTGGTCCTACGGAGAATTTCCCTGGCCCACTGCCACTTAAGTGTTGCAATTCTTCGGGCTATGTCGGTTACTTTCGTTCCTCTGCGAATCTCCTAATTCCTGATTCGATCACGCAGCGAAACTCCAAGCATAGTTCTCTCCATTGCCCTGACCTTTTTGTTTCTTATCAGGCCCATTGTCAGCGACCACGTCTCATATCTCTTACTTCCCTTTTAAAACCAAAATCAGCTTTTTAAAACGACAAGTAAAACTGTAAACAATGCTTACTGATTAGCGGTTAAACTGCTCGACGTCGCTCTAAAAACATAGTGTCTGGTGGAGTGTGCTCGGCGTTGGCGCAACGAAATTGAATTCTGAAACTGTCTGGACACTAATTAACTATATTGTTTGTAGGTGCCAGTGCGTTTCCTGTAAACGTCGTCCTGCAGCCACATTTGGGCTGGTGCTGCTAAGTGTCACCTGGCCAGTTTGGATTCAATGGAGAGGCGTGCGAAGAGGGTGATTGGTGACCCGGATCTAACTCGAGATGGTCTCCAAAGCCTAGAGCAGAGGCGTAGAGCCTTTCGGTGTTCTATAGGATGCATTTTGGGGAGTGTGCGAGGGAATTGCATGATTTAATTCCCCCATCTCCGTTCCACCATCGGACGACCCGTCGTACGGCTAGTTTCCACCCTTACGTTGTTAACACCACTACGATCCGGACGAAGCGTTTCGCCTCCTGCTTTATACCGCGTACATCGAGGGACAGGAACAATTTGCCAGCGGCGGTGTTTCCGTCGGACTACAATTTGAGTGTCTTCAAGGCTAGAGTGAATAGGCTCTTAATAAACTAGTGCGCTTTACCATCAACGATTGTGTCGCTACTTACCATCAGGCAGGATTGCGGTCAAGCGCTAGTTTATAATATTGTTACGGGCTAGGGGTACTAAAACGCCGGTTAATGGTTACGAAGTTTATTGACGACGAGGGTACAGTCGATTGTAGGCAATGACAAGTAGAATGTCGCTGACGTTGCACCGAAGTCTTCCCTTATGTCCACGAAGTCCGTGTCGTAAACACACAATAACTCTACAGATGTTACTTCCCGTAGTACTCACAGTTCTCGTTACAGTTGTCGCAGTAGGTATTCTCGAAGATCGCTTCTTAACTGTCGCTGTTTTCGTATCGCTAGTCGAGTGTAGACTGACTCTGCGTTCGCGGTCCTCTCTGCGACCCCGAGCTGGGGGCGCGAGGAGACGGTTTGGGGGCTCCTTAGTGGCCCCATGACCGTGGAGTCGGTCTCTCGGCCTCCAAAAATGAAGACCCGTCATTGGGTTGCACCCTAGGGGTGCTGTTCTTCAGTCTTCGCACACCTAAGTCGACGCCGCGAGGGTGTGCCTTCCCTCCGGCGGTGGACGGTGTGCTTTGTTGTGTGTGGCTGTAGGAGCGCCTGAAGTGTTTCACGACGCCCGTGCGATCAGACCCCTACCAGGTTGGATCACGGGTTGCCCCCGTGAAGGCCCAGCAAGAGTCGATCAGCGACCGGGCGTCGGCTTTGGTTGGCGCTCCGCTACAGCAGGTGATTACCCCGACCCCCTAACAGCTCAACCAGCTATGTACAGTAGGCTGCGAGGGTACGGGGGGTAGTGTGTGTTACGAGCGGTTTGTAGGTGTGTGTTCACCGCTCGTACGGTATTCTGAGTGTGTACCTGCATGTGGAGTAGTGCATGTGTGTTCGTCGCGCGTGTTATATATATAACGAGTCATAATTCTAATAAAAGTATTGTATTGTGGATTGGTTAAGTTTAGTTGATTCCGAGGGTAGAATCAACTTTTATAAAATTATAAAAACTGCTCGATGCTACTCTGAGAGTGGCATTTCCTATAAATACGGTGACTCGTCCCTTAGTAGACAGTTTTCATCGAGCCGTCGGACCGAGTACACTACCAGTTAAATATTCTGAATATTCGTTATAGGCACATAATTCTTATGTGCCTGGTCTTATATAATTTATATTGCTGATGATTCTAAATATGTCCAGTACGTAATGTTATAAGTCACTATGTACATAATGTTTCTCCTATAATGTTTTGCTTTAATATTATTTAATTACCCACACTCTGCTATCCTAACATCAGAAGTGGGGATCAAGGCTCTGGTTTTATAAAAATTTTTTTTTTCTTTTTCATGATCGACGTTGGAGCTTGTGACGATATTTCGGAAGCCGTTGTTCAGCGGGTCGCTGACTTCACTCAACCGTAATGATGACATCAGGCCGTCTTCTGACGTTGGAACTGCTACGCTGCATAAGCAGCAATAATCCTGTACCTGGTGTCCTATACAGGAATAATCCTGTATGTACAAAACAAAAATACAGAGCCCCAGAACCTCAACCAACAGTGAGAACATCCAGAAGTTAAGAATTATCGTAAGTAAAGAATTATCTGAATTGAGTAAATAACGTCAATATAAAACGGTATTGCTTAAAAATAACATTTGGAAAACTTATTAAGGGACAGTATCTGTATCGATTGTATTTTCAATTTGCAACTGTGATAATTTGTTTGGTTGTGTATAATACTGTGTGAGGGTACATGGCTTGGGCTACTCTCTAGTGGTACCTTACCGCACATTATTGCAAATACTAACTACACAAATTTTGGTGCGGGTACGTGACCAGGGCTACCCTCTGGTAGTACCATAGCATAAAATATTTCTTGTGCTTGGTCAGAGCTACTCTCTGATAGCACGGGATTTGTTTGCTACTTTAATTGCATAGTAAAGAAAGGAGGTTTTGAAAATATAAAGTTCCAACTGTCTCTTAATAATTAAATTCACAAACAATCGGACACAAAATCGCTAAAGCTTTAAGGCTCAAACTTTTATATTTGGCAGTTTCGGGTGGCTTGACCTGCTGTCGTCCGTACCTTGTATAAAAGTTGAATAAGACGAAGTAACTGACTGCTGATACTTCATAGACTTGATTGAATAACTTGATTGACTTGACTGTTAACTTGATTGACAGACTAGACAGATTATTATTTTTACTGATGCTGTTGTTTGATGAGCCAGGTCTATCCGCATAGGCTGACTGACAAAGTACAGTGTCCAGAATTAATAATAATAATAATAAAAAGGTGCCTGTGGCCGTGGTGCCTGTGGCCGTGGTGCCTGTGGCCGTGGTGCCTGTGGCCGTGGTGCCTGTGGCCGTGGTGCCTGTGGCCGTGGTGCCTGTAGCTGTGCCTGTGGCTGTTGTGCTTTTGGCTGTTGTGCCTGTGGCAAGTGCTGTATCCCTGACGGGTGATGCCATGAAATATGGTAGATTGAGATATACTATACCAAAGAGATATAAGATAGAGAGGGCTTGTGTCAAAATGGCATAGAAAAACTGTGATTACATATTTCAGTGACGCTATCTAGTACAATATAGCAAAATTAGATCGACAATTGCAGACATCAAATGGTAAAAATGAAATAAGTTTATATGAATTATATTCGGATGTTGCCAAGTCCGATTTAATACCCCAAGTACAGACCAAATCGGGTAAATAAATATCGGTAAAAAAAAAAAACAATAAATATCGGGTAATAAGTGAATCTTGTCTGCTACAAACAGCAACACCTATTTTAGCATTATATTCGCTACTACATATGCAGGGTGACGCTAAGTAGAAACATAAAAACTGTGGTAGGGATCTTGTTATTTCGATATAAAATTATCGATAATATTCAAAGAACTTATTGCGACGACATTTTTTCGTATTTTGGTGGTTTGAAACAAAAAATTAGGATGCAGAAAAATTATTACCAGATGTAATATTTACAAGTTATTTATTCATATAATTCTTTTAATATACAAATCAATAATTATTATGATCTAGTAATCCATGAGTCGACTGCTAAACATCCGGTTTTGAGTATGACTTCCACGGGAGACAATTATTTATGTGATGAATATAAAGTGTTTGCCGAAGTCATAATATAACCAAGATAATTTCTGGACTTTTGATGGACTGTGATGTCAATTGCAACACAAATCCTATCTAATTTTCTAGTGCTACATTATTTTTATCCGGAAACCTAAAATAACAAAAGCTTAGGTGAATGGATAGCACTTGTTCATTAAGTAATATGACATGATTACGTTCAGAGTTAATAGATAATAAATAAACTTAAAACATAGCAATACTTAAACCAAGTATGTAGATACTTACTAAAATCACCATGAGATGACCGAAAGCATGTTAACAGAAAATCCTTGTCGAATAGTTTTAATATTGAGACTGAGCGATGGTTTGAATTACCCGTAACATATTTATTAATACGTTAACAGAAAATGTTTGGAAAGTTTGGAAAGTTTTAATGATATTGTCAGAATTGACCGAGCGATGAGTTATTTTGATTGTTAGATAAACAGAGAATGTTTGTTAAATAGTAGATTTGAATAATATCGACAGGTTGACAACACTGGAACTTGTTTGAATTTCATAATCTCTGCTTATTGTTTCGAATCAAGAACTGTTCAGTCGGCGGTCAATGTCAACCGTTATTTTTTGTGAGACCGTAGACATATTTGTAGGTACTTCGAGAACGAAGTACATGTCAGTATGGCAGTGTTATATATGAAGGATATTATAGATTTATAAAGTAATTATAATGTGTTATATAATTGTTACTACAATGTATATTGGGTAATGGCATATGCCATATTTGCTGCCAGAAGTACCTGATTTGACTAGATATTGTGATTTCATAAGACGAGGCTTAAATTATAAAAATCACCTATAAATTATGAAATGTTGGTTATTTAAGCATTGCGAATGAACAATTGTTATATTGATAAAAGTGTTTACAAATGGATTTAACACATAGGATGTACTTCATTATGATTATGTTGTGGTACAATGTGTTATTTATCCTAGCGATTGTTATAAGATATGTTACTATAATTTTGAGTTCTCTTGAACTGTTACGTTATTGTTAATAAGAAACTTATTGATGGAATACGTTGATACCATTTCCAGGGAGTTTCTTGTCATTTCTGTAGTGTCAAAACTATTTGCACTATTTATTATGTTAATCGAAAAGTTTACTTCGAGAACGAAGTAATTATCAGAATGGCCGTGTTATATATATATAACGAGTCATAATTCTAATAAAAGTATTGTATTGTGGATTAGTTAAGTTTAGTTGATTCCGAGGGTAGAATCACCTTTTATAAAATTATAAAAACTGCTCGATGCTACTCTGAGAGTGGCATTTCCTATAAATACGGTGACTCGTCCCTTAGTAGACAGTTTTCATCGAGCCGTCGGACCGAGTACACTACCAGTTAAATATTCTGAATATTCGTTATAGGCACATAATTCTTATGTGCCTGGTCTTATATAATTTATATTGCTGATGATTCTAAATATGTCCAGTAAGTAATGTTATAAGTCACTATGTACATAATGTTTCTCCTATAATGTTTTGCTTTAATATTATTTAATTACCCACACTCTGCTATCCTAACACGCGCATAGCGCCTATATAAATACAGTCCGCAAATGCGCACGGCAGCGTCGTGTTGCGAATGAATAGTGTCTATCCTTGTCTGAGTAGGTCACGTGTATTTGTGTTTGTGACCTACCCGGGTGTCAAATCCGGTAGCGCGACGTCTGCTATGAGGTCGCGCGGGTATCTCTTCTTATCGGGAGGCCTCGCGTGCCAGGGCGCAATGTCTTGGATGTGCTGGAGCTCGGAGGTGCTGGCACGCGAGAACATCCCTTTCGCCAGGCGGATAGCGAAGTCGTCGATGCTCTCGACTCGCAGGTCCCTGCTAATTACCGAGTTCCTCACGTACCGGGGAGCTTGGACGATCTGACGCAGCGTGATGTTCTGCTGCGTCCGGAGCTTTTTCCTGTATGTCTTGGCCGTGAGGGCGAGCCAAGCCGGGGCAGCGTATGTGAGCTGCGGCCGCACGTAGGTTTTGTAGATCCCCAGCTTGACTCGCGTGGAGAGGCGTGACGAGAGCACCGGGCGCAATAGGTTTCGGCTTACCTTAACCCGCGCGACGGTGTCGCAGACGTGCGGGCCCATGGTGAGCCGGCTGTCGAGTGTGACCCCCAGGTATTTGGCGGTCTTGGTCCACTCGACCTCGGCCCCCATGAGCTGAAGGTTCGGTGGATGACGTCCGCCTCGTGCCGTGACGATTATAGCCTGCGTCTTACCTGCGTTCACCGACAGTCTCCACTTGCTGAGCCAGTCGGGGAAGTCGTCCAGAACGCGCTGCATTTTGATGGCCGCGTGGTCGGCCGACAGCGACGTGGTGATATACGCGGCGTCATCTGCGTACAGCGCGAGGGTTGCAGTGTGCGTGGCGGGGATGTCGTCGGTGTATACCGAGTACAACGCAGGCGAGACGCAGCTTTCCTGCGGCACGCCCGCTCCAATGGGGCGCGCGCTCGATGACACGTTCTCCACCGAAACCTTGAATGTTCTGTCCTGCAGGAAGGAGGAGACCACCTGTATCAAGCGACGAGGCGCGGTGGTCTTGGTCAGCTTGTAAATAAGGCCGGCGTGCCAGACCCGGTCGAATGCCTTTTCCATGTCGAGGAATACTGCAGCGGCGTACTCCCTCTTGTTCATGGCCGCGGTGAGTGTGTGCAGTACCCTCGACAACTGGAGCGTCGTACTGTGTTCCGCCCGGAAGCCAAATTGTTCCGGGCGGGGCGTGGTGTGCGGCAGCAGGTGTTGCAGCAGTAGTGCCTCAAACACCTTGGAGGTTGTGGGGAGGAGCGTGATCGGCCGGTAGCTTTCCGGCTTTGAAACGTTCTTCCCGGGCTTGGGCAACATGATCACCTTCCCCTGCTTCCAGCAGTTGGGGAAGGTTCCGGTGCGGAGTATGCCGTTATATAGGCGCGCTATTGCCGCCACCGATTTCGGTGGCAGGTGTCGGAGGGCGGTGTTTGTAATTCCGTCCGCACCGGGTGCCTTTCTGGGCTTGGTGCTCCTTATTGCCCCCAGTACTTGGCCCGGGGAGAAAAATATGGGGTCTTCGTCTGGAGCTACCGGCGTCTTGAAGTACTCTCCAAGGTGTTGCTCCACTGCTGCGACATGGTCCAGGGCGTCTGTCGGGTTCGGCGTGAACTGACGCTCCAGGTGCTCGGCGAATATTTCGGCCCGGTCGGCCGCCGTGTGGCGTAGCGCCCCGTCGCTGTTGCGTAGCGGGCGCACCGGGGCTGGGGTATTCTTTAGGCGTCGGCACAGCCGGTGTACCGACGCCCAGTCGCCGTCTGCCGAGTCTATAATGTACTCCCAGCTCTCCGGTGCGTGCGCGTGTAGCTCGGCCTTAACCTTGTCCGTGACACGATTGAGCTGGTTCTTAATGGTGGGGCATCTTGTTTGTTGCCACCGCCTGCGCAGACGCCTCTTGTCGGCGATCATGTTGGCGATGTGTGCGGGGAGCTTCTGGTAGCGCCCCTGTGACGCGGTGGATGTGCATGTCGCCGCTTCCAAGGCGCTCTTGATGCAGGCGGTGAGCCCCTTAGCCAACTCGTTCACGTCCAAGGCGTCGGCGACGGGCCGAGTGGGCGTGGTGGCCTCCATTACCTTCCTGAATTTGTCCCAGTCCGTGTATAGACGTGGCGCCGGATGGGCAACTCTGGTGGTGTGGTCAGTCAGGCGGACGAGCACTGGCTGGTGGTCGGACTTCAGCTCGTCGTCCAGCACCTCCTGCGCGATCTGGCAGGTGAGGCCCTGGTGTACGACGATGTCCAGCACATCGGGTGTATGTGCTACGTTGTCTGGGTAGTGGGTCGGCGTCTCCGGTCCGGACACGTCGTATCCCTTGGCCTCCGCGTCGGCGAAGAGTCGTCGGCCCCCCTGGTTGATGGTACCGCTGTTCCACGCCGGGTGCTTACAATTAAGGTCGCCGGCGATGATGGTGGGATGTGGTGAGGCTAGCAGCGTGTGTATGTCGCTTGTGTTGGGCGGTTTCTGTGGCTGCTTGTATGCCGCGTACATACACACGTGCCTGCCGGCGACATGCAGCTGCACACCCAGCGCTGAGATGCTGCTGAGTGTTGGGGGCGGTAGCTCCTGGTGGACGACTCTTCGCTTCACCAGCACCACCAGGCCTTGGGAAATCCTGTGTCGCTGGCTGTTGGTCTCATTGTATTGCCCATCCTTCTGGTAGACGTGATAACCTGGGAACTTGACCGTGTCCCCAGGTCTCAGGAGCGCCTCGCTGATGAGCGCCACGTCGATGTCCTGTTCCTGCAGGAGAGGACTGAGGAGCACGACCTTCTCCCTGAGGCCGCGGGCATTCCAGTGAAGTATTCTCACCGGCTTAGACATGTCTGTTTAACATGATCAAGTCTGTTATGCCGGTGAGAACAACTGGCACCGGGTCCTGACCCCTGCTGAGCGCCAGCAGGATGTCCTGAAGGACCCGGAGAGCGGGCTCTATTATTGTAGACCCGGGGTGTCTTTCCCCGGGTGCGCCCGCCGACAAGGCGGTTTGTTGTTGGGTTTGTTTTGGTGGCGGCGGCCGACTACGCCTCTGCTGAGCGGAGCTGCTCGGCGCGGGGCCGCGGACCATCCGACTCACATTAGTATGTGAGCTCTGGGTCGGCGGGTGGGAGAGGTCGTCAGTTCTTATTTGCTTAGGCCCCGCCCCCTTCTGTGGGACATTCACTGTCACATTGACAGTGGCGGGGTTAGCAGCGGCGTTGGTAGTATTGGCCTTCCCTCTTTTGCCGCCGCGTCCTTTCCTCCTCCGTCCTGAGGAGGTGGTGGCCGCGTTGCGCGCTGGCGGGTCGTTGGCGGCCGCCATCAGAGTCGCCGATTGGGTTTCCCCTAGCGGCGTCCGCTGTAACGGCCTTTCTGCGGCCGTATTGGACCGGCGCGTGTTGCCGGTGATGGCGACCGTGCCCGCTCGCTTGTTGCGCACCTCCTTGCGCATCACGGGGCATTTGGTATGGTTTGTGGGGTGCGCCCCCCCGCAGTTGATGCAGGTGGCGGGCTCCTCCCTCGGCCGCGGGCACTCTCTGGCCACGTGACTCCCGCCGCACCTGACGCAAGCGAGCGGTCTGTGGCACTGTTCAGAGGAGTGCCTGAACTGCTGACATCTGTGGCATTGTGCAGGCCCCCTCTTGCCACGCCACGCCTCGATCCTTACACCGGGCATGCAGAGGATCTCCCTTACCTCATAGATGCCCGGCAGAAGGTTCGGTGTCTTCTTCAGTACGGCGTGGAAAATACAGCCGGGTCGTCCTTGTCGCGCCTTGATGACGCGAACGTACTCCGGCTGGAACCCCAGCGCGCGTAGGTCCTCCTCGATGTCTGCCGGCGCCGTGTCCGCAGGCAGCCCCCTTATGGCCACCTTGTGGCTCCGCTCCGCTGGCAGCGAATAGGAAAACCAGGGGATGTTTTCCTCTTTTTCGAGTACCGTCAGATACTTTTGTATCAGACGGTACTCGGTGTCCGTCTGCGGGGTGAATTTGACCCCCTCCCCGAAAGGTCTGGCACTGGGGGCACGCCCCAGTTTTCCTTTAAGGACACGAAAATGGTGCGCCCACTGCGGGAGTTTCTCCACCACCAGTGGAGGGTAGCGCAACTTTTTCTTCGTCACTGTTTTTTCCGTTCCGTCGGTAGATTTTGCGTCTACCGTCGGATTATTTTTTCCTCCGCTCGGCCAGGAGGGGCTGAGGGAGGGGGGGCTGCGGCGCCTGCTGCTCCTGCAGGATTGCGCGTCGCTTCCGAGAAGGTCTTGAGGGGCGACTCACCTTTACACTGTCGCTTCGGCGCTTCTTCCTGCTCGTCCGGGCTGCGCTGTCTGCGTTGAGCTGTGCGGGCAGGGGGGGCGACTTTAGGTGGCAAGGTCCTTACCTCCTGACATCCGGCCTTGGACAGGTCCGGTAGCGACGCGCTGGGTGTTCGGCGTTCGAGGCTTGCTTGGGTTGTCCGGGGAATGATGGCATTTTTTACCTCTTGGTAGGTGTTGTCGTTGGCGTCGTCGTCGCTGCTCCCGTCCGACGACGCCTCCGATTCGCTCGTCCCGGGTGAAACCAGCGACTTCGACGACGGTGACGCTGGTGCTGAGCTCCGAGGGGCGAGGGGGGATGCGTAGGACATCGGTGAGGGTGGTGGTGTCCGCTTCACGGGCCCGCTCTGCGGGTGTGCTGTGTTTTTTAAAGTACCCGCACTTGATGTCGTCGGGTACCTCACAGCCTGGGCTGTGGTCTGCGGGGCTCCTGGTGTCCGGAGCTTGGTCGCAGGTGTCTTCGGTGACGGTGATGCAGGTGAGGCCAGGTGTGCCACCGTAGTTCGCCTGGATCTGACATTCTCTTCCCCCCCGCTATGGTGTTGTTCACGGGGAGGGGGTTTGGGCGGAATCCCCGGCTGGGGCATCCCGCTGGGAACGCGCGGTAGTCGCGACCCTGGCGTTAGAAACGCCGGGTGCAGGTAAGAGGGTCCGTGCGACTGCTTCCCACTTCACTGCACTAATGCACTTTCACTACTATATTTTTTTATAAAAACTGGTGTTGGTGTTTGGTAAAATATTCGACGTGAACGTGTGACAACAATAGATGCGCGCGTGACAATCCTGACTGACTCTGCGCCGGCGTCGCGGCGCTATATATAGGCCAGCTGATCGAACATTCCAGAATCCTCTAGGCGTAATAATAATACTGCATAACTTCGAGGTCACCGGCCAAGTAAGTACCTACGGTAATTCCCGGAAACGGGTTTCTGGAAATTTCGATGTCGACACTTTGTTGACAAAACTGTTGAGACCTGTACCATTCGATAGGCCGTCCTAAGTCTAGCAATGCGTTTTATTATTGTGCCTAGAAAATGTCTAGATCTGCGGAAAAAAGTGACACACTGCATGTCACGCGATATTGAACCTTATGCCATCGACATAAGGTCCATTCGTAACAATATGCAATCTGTTTCAGAAATATGAAATAATACTTTCAGTACATAAAATATATGTATATTGCATACCCATGGCACCGGTGTGAGGTACCTAAGTGCATGGGTTTTTAATTATTTTGCCTTGAAGTTTAGTGCGACGACTTCGCAGTGACGACCCTAGAAATAACTTTAAAATCCAATTTATAGATTACTAGCTTTTCGCCCACGGCTTCGCCCGCGTGGAGTTCGGTTATATCGCGCATTTTAGATTTAGGAACATCATATTTTTCCGGGATAAAAGGTAGCCTATGTTCTTTCTCAGGGTCCAAAGACTGTCTGTGCCAAATTTCATCAAAATCAGTTGAGAGGTTTAAGCGGGAAAGCGTAACATACAGACAGACAGACAGACAGACAGACAGAGTTACTTTCGCAGTTATAATATTAGTATGGATAAAACAGGGTCGATTTTTAAGGACAACTAAGTAAGTACCTAGGTACTTAATTACGTAAGTATCTTTATTGACGCGAACCAGTAGGTAATGTATGCCGAGGTATTTAGCAGTCGGCCTCAGCTGTAGCGTAGGTTTAGGGTTGTCGACAAAATGTTTAATAAATATTTTTATTTATTTTGTAGGAAAAAAAATCTTAGTATTTCAAATTTATGACTAGGTCAAGTTGAAGTTTATAAGGTATTCTTCAATATCTGAAAGTATTGTTTCACCTTTCTGAAACACGTTGTATATAAAAAAAAAAAACGTTTGAAATTTTGTTTTTAAAGAAGAAAGTATGTTCTTTTAGGAATGACTCCTATAGTGATTCTGGTTGGGATAAAGACTGAAAAACATTAGTATTTTTATTTTTATCGGTTTGTGAGGTGTTTATAATATTTAAGTACAGACCTTTATTTTTTCCGTTAGAGGCGTATAAAATTCAGTAGAAATAGGCATGCGAAATTACAATTGAATTAAAAAAAACTAAATGACAAGCTAACAGAGCTACCTAAACTACTATCAAATATCCTGAAACAAATTTAAGACTAATGTAAAAAAAAAAGTTTATAACATTGAACCTAAATTTTTTTTTATAATTGTAAACTAGTGCTTCACTGAAATCTCGCCTGATGGTAAGCAGTGACGCAATCGTTGATGGTAAAGCGCGCTAGCTTATTAAGAACCTAATCACAAAAAAAAAGAACTGAGTGAATAGGAAGGAAGACGAGGCGAGCGCGAGGTGATGCAATGTTAAACCCAACAACACAACCAACGATGCTGCGCCAGAGAGAGATTAATCTGGAGACCTCCCATGACCAAACTGCCGACACAACAACATCTGGCGCATCATACCCGCCACACATCGCAACACAACTACTCAGACCCGTCCTCCGCACGGCTTCACCAGACATCATGCCGGAACACGACGAATCGCTTAGCGGCAAAGTTTTGTCTGGTGGGTGGTAACTTCTGCCGACAGCCGATGTTATGGCCGAATGCAGATACGAATGCAGGAGTAATGCCTAGAGTGCCGCAACGTTTAAAAAAAAACAACAACAAAAAGCTCTTAACATTATCATTCTCATTGCCAATTGTCCTCTCAATTTAATCACAAATTCAAACTAAGTAGGTATGCAATTGGGTTGTATCCTAAAAAATAATTTAATGTCCATCAGATAGATTTATAAAAAATACTAGCTTTCCGCCCACGGCTTCGCCCGCGTGGAGTTCGGTTATATCGCGCTTTTTAGATTTCCCTCGGGAACATCATTTTTTTCCGGGATAAAAGGTAGCCTATGTTCTTTCTCAGGGTCTAAAGATTGTCTGTGCCAAATTTCATCAAAATCGGTTGAGAGGTTTAAGCGGGAAAGCGTAACAGCAGACAGACGACAGACAGACAGACAGACAGACAGACAGAAGACAGACAGACAGACAGACAGACAGACAGACAGACAGACAGACAGACAGACAGACAGACAGACAGACAGACAGACAGACAGACAGACCGACAGACAGAGTTACTTTCGCATTTATAATATTAGTATGGATTGAACACGTATTTTTTATTCGTTAAGTTTTTCATTCGTTCAAATACTTAGGAAGATATATTGATTTGAAATATCGCATAACGTCATGTCGTGGTACAAAATATACCACGGCGTGACGTAATTAGCCCCCACTCCGTAACTTTAAAACGCTATATTTCAGTAGTTTTTGGTAATTTCGACAAAATAAAAAATACGGGTCTTAATTTTTTTTTATCATCTATAAGACGGACTCGTTATTTTTTTGATTTTCATACCTTGGATACATCCCTATTACTGAGAGATTAAAAATCTCTTTGTTCTGTATCATTATGCGACAATCTTCCCTACTGCTGCTCTTCTGAGTTTATCTTGTTAAACCGTTGATCCGAGGAAAGTGGATGAAAAAGCTTTTAAACTTTAACTGTATAAGGTTTATTTTAGAAAGCAGCTGAGTACCTATACGTGCCCACAGCAAGTTTGCGCAGATGGTTAGGTAATGGGATGAAATCCTAACGGTATACTAATATTTACGCCAAACTTTAATAAAAAAGGACGAAGCGTTTCGCCTTCTCCTTTATACCGCATACATCGAGGGACTGGAACAATTTGCCAGCGGCGGTGTTTCTGTCGGACTACAATTTGAGTGTCTTCAAGGCTAGAGTATAAACTCTACTTTTATGAACCTCTTTTGTCTAAAGTTAACTAATGAGAAATAATGAAAGATAAATGTAGTGCTTTGTTTATACTTCCAGTGAGTGAATTAATTGGCTGATTATTAAAATAAAGTGATTATTTTCGTTAAATTTTATTTTGATACATAAAACCTTTATTTATTTATTTATAAAAATATAAACTAGCGCTTGACCGTAATCCCGCCTGATGGTAAGCAGTGACGCAATCGTTGATGGTAAAACGCACTAGTTTATTAAGAGCCTATTCACCTAAAAATCTTAGTAAATAGGTAGCAAGGCGGCAGTTGAGCGATGTGATGCAATGTTAAACCCAACAACACGACCAACGATGCTGCGCCATAGGGCGATTGATCTGGAGACCCTTTACGACCAAACTTCCGACAGAACAACATTTGACGCATCGTACCCGGCACACATGGCAACATAACTGCTCAGACCCGTCCTCCGTATGGCTTCACCAGACATCATGCCGGAACACAACGAATCGCTTGGTGGGTGGTAACTTCTGCCGGCAGCCGATATTATGGCCTACTAATGACAAAAATTATGTATCTAATCTTGGAGATGAATTCAAACTTTTGAATAAATCCCGACCGAGAAGCAATATCGTTGATCGTCTTCTAAGGTCGCTCTATATACACAACCTAATGATTCTAAAATCGACAAATAATGGTTTCAATATAAAATTTTAACAACTCGATAAAATCAAGATAATCTTAATCATCATCAACCTTTTTATCGTCCCACTGCTGGGCACAGGTCTCCTCTCATACAGAGAAAGAAGGATTGAGCGTAATCACCACGCTAGCTCAATGCGAGTTGGCGATTTCAGACTTATAAAGTCCAGGTTTCCTCAAGATGTTTTCCTTCACCTTCAGTCATTGGTGTCCAAGGTATACTTAGAAAGTACATATAACTTTAGAAAAGTTACATTGGTACTTGCCTGACCTGGAATCGAACCCGCGCACTCATACTTGAGGGGCTGGTGTTTTAACCACTAGGACACCACGACATAATCTTAATAGTGACAGCAAAATAAAAACAAAAAAACATCACAATAACTAAATAATGAAAATTGGCAAAAAATAGGTAAGATAAAGGCCTTCATGCTATCGATAAGTGAATGTCTATCAAATACAAAGGTAGAGTGAATAAACTAAACTGGTGCTAATAAACTGGTGCGTTTTACCATTAACGATTGCATCGCTGCCTACCATCAGGCGGGATCGTGATCAAACATTAGTTTATAGTGTTAAAAAAAAAACAGTAACATATTTTGGCGGAAGCCATTTTAAAGCGGAATTATTAAAAACAAACCTGGCTACCACAGCATAATTATGGACGAATTAGGAAACATTTCAGATTTGGTAGACTTATGATAAACTAGCGGCCGTCCGCGACTTCGTTCACGTGTAGTTATTTATTATGCTCGGATGCTATTGGTCGCAGCGTAAATATATAGCCTAAAGCCTTCCTAAGATTAGCGCGTTCAAACAAACAAACTCTTCAGCTTTATGTATTCTTTTCTCGGTGGTAGGCCATAACATCGGCTGGCGGCAGAAGTTACCACCCACCAGACAAAGTCTTGCCGCGAAGCGATTCTTCGTGTTCCGGCATGATGTCTGGTGAAGCCGTATGGAGGACGGGTCTGAGCAGTTGTGTTACGATGTGTGGCGGGTACGATGCGTCAAATGTTGTTGTGTCGGGAGTTTGGTCGTGGAGAGTCTCCAGATCAATCTCCCTCTAGCGCAGCTTCGTTTGGTCGTGTTGGTCTTGCGTTTAACATTGCATCGCCTCGCTCAACTGCCGTCATCCTTCCTATTCCTTAGTTTTTTAAGTGAATAGGCTTAATAAACTAGTGCGCTTTACCATCAACGATTGCATCACTGCTTACCATCGGGCGGGATTGCAGTCAAGAACTAGTTTATAATTATTAAAAAAAAAATGTATTAGTATGGATTGTGAAGCCACACAGGCAGGCCGCATATTAGTAGTTTACATATAAAAACTATATATGTTAATTATTTAATTAAAAGCCTCATCAATTCAGAAAATAGATATTTGAATGATATGATTTAAATATAATACTTGGTACCTATATAAGTAGTTGATTATAATAAACTAGTTGCGCCTCGCGGTTTCACACGCGTTTTTTTTATAAGTCCCGCTCCTATTGGTCGCAGGGTGATGTTATATAACCTAAGGCTCCTCCTGGATTAATGGGCTATCCAACACGAAAAAAATTTTTCAAAACGGACCCGTAGTTCCTGAGAGTAGCGCGTTCAAACAAACTCTTCAGCTTTATATATTAGTATAGATTTATCATCAATTGCATTGTCATTAACACAGCCTATTTTTAATACAAGATGTACCCTTAAGACAACCTTTTTTAATTTATGTTAAAGACTATCGCCAATTTAGTATGGAAATATTATAGAAGGTTGCTACGCCGTAGCGCTCGCACTAATCGTAGCAAAAAAAAAAAAAAAAAACAAAAAAAAAAAAATATGCTCCGCCGCGACAGTGTATCACTGCCGTGACCAGGATTCGAACCTGGGTTACTACGGCCACAACGTAGGGTCCTAACCACTAGACGATCACGGCTACCGGAGCTGGTGACTGTGCTACCGAAATATAAGACTTTATCTCGATCTAGTTTGAGTACTTTCACTTATAATTCGCCACGGTTTGCGCAAGAGATAAATGTAATACCCCGCGTATACAAAGACCAAATTTGATAACCATTCGTTCTCCATTGAAGGTATAATGGCAGCTTCGATTGAATGTCTAAAAATATATACTGTTATGCCTGCGCTTGCCGCATCCAGCGGTTTCCCGCGACCTTCACCAGGCCGTCGGTCCACCTTGTCGGGGGCCTAACCACGTTGCGTCTTCCGGTGTGTGACCGCCACTCGAGAACCCGTCGGCCCCAACGGGTATCGGTCCTACAGGCAATGTGCCTGGCCCATTGACGTTGCAATTCTTCGGGCTATGTCGGTTACTCCCGTTCTTTTGCGGATCTCCTCATTTCTGATTTGATCACACAGTGAAAACCCAAGCATAAGATAAGTAAGATAAGTCTTTATTTGCCTTAAACATGGTATAATGATGTTACAGTCTTATTTAAATTCAATGTACATAGTTTAGCTATACAGAATATGTATCAATTGCATGCAAAAATAATAATTATGTCAACAATGTAAACAATAGTAATGCTATAAATTTATGTCAAAAAAATCCTTAATGTCATAATAAATGTGTTTAGTTAGCCATTTGTGCAGTCAAGACCAAAAGTCGAGTTGCAATCTCACAAAACTATGGCCAAGCAATACTAGTTGTAGTTACGACCTTCTTCTATAATAAAGTTTGATACATATTCATACACTTGCTGCCCGCTTATGATTGTTAGGTACTACTTACTAATTTCAACGTCTACAGTAAATGTTTCAATGGCCTAACGGTTTTCGCCTTGATAGGCGTTCAAGGTGGTTCGAGTTCAAATCTAATAACTTACAAAAATATTTTTTAAATGTTTATTGGTGAGTTATGAATGCTGACAACAAAAATATCTAAAAATACCGATCTGCAACATAAAGATGATACTTTCTTTTAAGATTTTTTCTATATTAGAGTCATTATAAAAAGATGACGGTAGACTTAAAAGAATCTGAATCACTACTTCACAAAAAATATTCCGCTACCTACAATAACCATTATTAGCTACAATAACTCAAATAATATTACTTAGTTGTTGTTGGTTGGTGAACATATAGTTACCAGTTTGTGTTATTAGTTTTACTTTTTAATCAATATGCGCCATATACAGCAATATATCTCAAATATCATATCGGCTTTTGTGTAAGTTGTTTTTATTATTATTTATGTAAGGTGCAAACCAATCGCTTGTAGCAAGTGTGTAATAAAATTGTTATTGTTTTAGAGAAATACTGTAAGCCGTTGGAGGTCAAGGTCAAGAGGTTGGAGGACGAAGGTAGCTGTCGAGACAAGTGAAACGAAACGACAATATTTACCGTTGAATAAACTTTTAAATCATGCGAAGAAGATAGGTTGCATTTGTGGTTTAAAAATAAATTGGCGAGGCTGGTGGAGTCTTATCGTGCTAAACAAAAAAAAAACTATTTATAACAACAACAGTGCAGAAGTGTCCTACAGAGTGTTTTAAATATATACCAATAAATATCTTAATAACGGACTCTAAACCATCTCTAAAGTAATTTAGCTAAGTGACAAGTGTAATATGTTCGGTTGGCTTAATGGCTAACAGATGTCGCCTTTTGCAATTTCAATACAAATTACTTTTGGTAAATTATAAAAACTATAATTTCGGAATTCGATAAGAAATAAGTTCGTTTACTTTTGAACTAAGAAAGCGCTTGAAGATTATAATCTCATGCACTACAGGATGGCAGCATTAGTACCATGCTATACACGCAAAAAAATTATAAATGTAATAAGCACTATTATGTGTTCTAAGTATAGATTATTTTATGATTGCAATAATATTCAGGTTAAGCTTCAATCCTCTTTTCTTTAAGAAAATGAATAATTAAGCTATAACCTCTTTAATCATAATATACGTATAATATTATAATTTTCATATCTAACAACCAAAATGTTTTTTGTATTTTTTACCATAACAATATCATAAGTTTGTCAAGGATTACTTTTATATAAAATATTACAATGCTGCCGTTTCAACGTTTGTTTCATTTGTTAGTATAAGTATATCAATACCGAATAATATATAACTTTATAATATATTGCATTATAATTTGCTTATTGTTTTACTTTTATATATTTTTAATTATATTACCTCTATAGTAAACTAAAACATATAATAAAACCCTTTTTTGGGATAAATATTCAATAAATTTTCCTATTTGTTTAAATATTATTTGCAAACATTTTTACTTTAAAATACAAATCAATTATCATAATTTTAAATTATATGAAACAACAAAAGAGTTGCCTATAATAAGGATCGAACCCACAATCGCTCGCTTATGATAGCACCATTGTTAAGTGCGGCCGCTAACTTAACTTCAAATGAAGTAACGAAATTTTGCATTACTTTAAAGAAAGACGAAGACCGCGATAAAAAAATAATGCGGTAGTGTGCGTGGCCGGTTTAGCGCAGGCGACAGTAGTCTTTAAGGTGGGAATGGAATTCTACAGCTGATAGTACAGCTTGTTTTTAAATAAATTCGCATTATTTATACAATATGTAAAGAAAACCCTGTCCGATCCGTGAAGGTATTGTTAGGTATCGATAACTGATTCTACTAATGCCCACAAAGACAGGCTAAACTTAAAAAAATCCCCCTAAAAAAATAAATATTATTTCGCAAAAAGAGGTAACTTAATACATGTGCTGTAAGCAACCCTTTCCGCGGGCGGCGGGGGGCAGTGCACGCGGCGCCTGTGACGTGGTCGCGTCACTATTCGCTTATAATAATACCGGTGTTGTCACTTTTTTAAAAATTACCAAATTTCGGGGAAATTGGAATTAATTCCCGGGAAAAAAGGATTATTTCAAAATTCATTAGTATTGTTACTGTGATGATTATGTAAAGTTTTATATTATATTTGGTCAAGTGTTTACCTAACCTTTACTATCCTTATGGGTCGGACAGGGTTTTCTTTACATATTGTATATTTTAGCTCATTGGGGATTTTGTTGTAAATGCGCACACACATCACAAGGCAACTTTTAGCAAACTTGGCCGATTTTGGATTATCCTTCACGATACGACGGTCTTTGTCCCTTGTAGGACGAGTGATTACTTCAGATGATTTTTTGAACAATCCCTTATTATTGTAAACAAAGTTACAGATTACATATATGTAAAGTGCAGGAAGTGGTAACAGACCTAGCATTTAAAAAAAAAATGGCTGGTAAGATTCGTTAGGACGAAGTCCGCAAATGGCCCTGATGCACTTCTTTGGTGCAATGAATGCTCTGTCCTTATCCGTACTGTTTCCCCATACAGTAAGTCCGTAATGTAATATTAATTCAATATAAATATTAAATATTTACAAAATCTAAATTATGAAGATAGTGAACTTCTACTGCATATAGCTCAATGATCACAATATAATGAAGTTGTCTGATTGAAATTTACAAAACTCACTCGGACCTTCCAAACGGTAACTTTCTCAAGGAATATACATATATATTCACGCACACCTCACACATACACACACCCTCTCTCAACTCACACAGTCACACCTCATTCCACACACTGAGAGGACACGTATTCAATACTCTACATATTATATTAAATTTTGTAAAATACTGATATAAACGTAACACACATCTTGTAGAAAATAATATAAATGGCTACGATAAATGTAATATTATCCGAGGGGATTGGCGCTGATAGCTGAAATACAGGCGTTGCCTAGTTCGGTTACAGATGCTTAACTCTTTTGTGCTTAAAACTAGCCTATCTTTGTTTGTAAAATATGTTTGTAATCTCTTTCAAATAAATAAATATTATTATTATTACTCCGTGTCTACATATCGCTTTACATTTTTTAATATTTATAAAAAAACATAAAAATATAAAAAAAAATAGTTTTCCACCGATGGCGGGAGCGGGGTCCAAGCTACCGGTGGTTAGGGCTCCAGAGACAGGAACCTCCTCACGATGCGGTCCGTATCGAGGAGTACTGCCTTTTGAATCAGGCCTTTGATCCAACTGCCTAACGCGAGCCTCAATAGATGTTGGTCGAAGCTCTTGGCTATCAAACCATTGGCCGATACGACAATCGGTACAATGACAGCCGAGTTCACATTCCACATGTCAACAACCTCGTGCGCCAAGTCGAGATATTTCATTTGTTTCTCTTTCTCAGCTTTGCATATAAATATTAGCACACAGTGCTAATATTTGTATGCATTAATATGAATATTTGCACTGGTCTGGTCGTGCATCGGAAAGCACGTTAAGCCGTTGGTCCCGGTTGCCATACGAACATCTAGTGGCAGTCGTTACGGGTTGTTGGAGCCCTCAAAAGTCTAACAATTGGTTTAACTGCAATGCTTAGATATCGCCTTCGGGTTGTGGAGGTCAGACGGCAGTCGCTTCACGGAAAATATCGAAGTTTAGCCAGAATCGGCAGTTGGACTGGTGAAGCGGACCCTAGACTCCAAAGCTGAAAAGCTACGGATGCGACTGGGATTAACGCTGAGATGATGATGATGATGACATCAGATACAGATACTCATTTAAAAATATAAAAATAGTAATAATAAAATAAAGTACGGCCCGCATCGTAAGGAGGTTCCTGTCTCTGGAGACCTAACCACCGGTAGCTTGCACCCCGCTCCCGTCATCGGTGGAACACTATTTTTTTTAAATTTTTAAATATATTTGTATGCATTTTTAAATCAAAATTTTAAAAAATGTAACTATATACTATTACTATATACCTAGACTATACTAGTAAAAGTGAAAAAAAAAATGTAGAAAACTAGCAGGAATGTGTGCCTCCCGGCTGCGCCAAAAAGGCCCGGTTCAGCAAAAATGCCGGACAACTAGTGCCTGACGCTGATTTTCAACTGAACTTGATGTGTGAGTTGACGGATGCAAAACAGTTTTATGCAGCAACGTAAACTGTATGTTAAAAAAAAGTGTTATATAAAAACCTGTCTTGAAATCAACCAATACTAGTAGGTAATAATTTCAGGGACTAAAACAGGGACTAACCGGATATTGCTCGAAAATTTGTTAAATTTAACTGGCATTGGGCAAGGCATATTATTGGTTGAGCAGATGACCCATGAGACTAAAAGGTTCTGGAGTGGCAACCGCGTTACGGAGGACGGCCTAAAGTAGTCCAATGCCCTGGTGAAGGCTGCAGAAATCCGCTGGATACAGGAAGCACAGAACCAGTCGAAGTGGCGGTGCTTGGGAGACGCCTATGTCCAGCAGTGGACGTCTTTCGGCAGAAATATGATGTAGACAGGGCAGGACATACCCTATTTAAGAGCGAGCGTGGTGCAGTTGGAGACAAACCGTAGCACCGCTGCTGGATCGTACGACCATAGGAGGAAGACAGCGGCGAGCGGGGACCAGGGGACGAGGGATCGGTTTCACCGGTGGCCGCCTGCAGCGCATCACTCGCCAAAAAAATCCACGGACCAAGCGCGCATTTCAATTACTGTCCTAATACATGTAATTACAAGGACCTTTTTTACAGTTCGCTATTTCATTTATACCATCGAGAATCCTCAACAGGTGCACCTTGAGCATTAAATCTTGCTGACTGGGTACTTCTGGAGTCAAAATAAAGGGCTTGAGGAGACAATTCCAAAGGGGTAACATAGGGCCCTGACATCACGACCATTTATATATTTTTTTAAATACACTAACAATTGTTTGTTTTATACTGAAATGTAATGTTTTATGAAACAGTACTACAATAACAATACAATAACATACGTAAAATTTTTGGAATCTGCTAGTGTCTAAATCTGCTAGTGTCTAAATCTGCTAGTGTATAAATCTGCTAGTGTATAAATCTGCTAATGTATCAATCTGCTAGTGTATTAATCTGCTAGTGTATAAATCTGCTAGTGTCTAAATCTGCTAGTGTCTAAATCTGCTAATGCCTAAATCTGCTAGTGTCTAATTCTGCTAGTGTCTAAATCTGCTAGTGTCTAAATCTGCTAGTGTCTAAATCTGCTAATGCCTAAATCTGCTAGTGTCTAAATCTGAAAATAACTAATGGAATATACAACGTTATTTTTTGTTTATGCGAAACCTGAATACAGTTTGTTCAGTATAAGCAACTGAATCGATTCCAATCATTTTTACACCATGTTATATTTTTCCTCAAATACATTAAAAAAAAATTTGCAGTGTGATTACCGAGCGCCTCACGCAGCTTACGATAGATCATATTACTGCGCACAGCTGACGTCAGAGGTCAACTGTCCGGTCGCCCGCCCGAGCGACCGGACGACTGTTGTGACTTTGTGAAATTTTGTACATAGATCCTCCTATACTTAAAATACTGGACTCGTGTTTCTGGTTTCGCATAGATAAAACAATAATACGTTTTATAGGCGTTAAAGCGTACTCTTTTTAACACAGGATATTTCACAAAGAATAAAAGAAAAAGATTATCATGCGTTGCATATTTTATCTTTTAATGAAAGGAGCAGAATGAAAATACGTTTCTTAGCGATAAAGATGACCCAAAAAAGAACAAATTTCGATAAAAAAATATTTAAAAATGGTTGGGGGAAACATGCGTCACATCCAATGCATAATTTAGCACAGATTCCCTTTTATAATCCCTATGGATTGAGACTTATTTGAATCGGGTAAAAATATCTCGGAAATTCAACATTCATATTCATATAAAAATGAAAAAAATATTAAAAAGATATGCTCCGCCGCGACAGTGTATCACTGCCGTGACCAGGATTCGAACCTGGGTTACTACGGCCACAACGTAGGGTCCTAACCACTAGACGATCACGGCTACCGGAGCTGGTGAGAGAGCTACCGAATTTTCTCGCTATATTGAGTTCAATTGTAGTACTTTCACGAACTAATTTAGTATAGTTTGCGCAAGAGATTACAATGTCTTTTGCAAGTGAACACTGGAGAACAAGACAATTTTTTTTTACGTCCACAGAAATCCAGCATGTAATCATCTGCCGAATTTAGAAAGAAAGGTAAATTGTTCATTCCGCACAAACAGAACTCATATTACAATAATAATACTCTAAAATAATAATAAACACATACTTAATAAAAATATATGTATAATTTACCAAAAAGCCTCGTACTCAAAAAATAAATTAAAACAATGTTTCCCTGATGTCATAACCCGGGTCAAAGACACACATGTTATTTGACAATTGAGGTTTTTTGACGGGAAGCTAAAATGGGTGTCACGCGCATTTTTCATTGGACTTTTAAAATTAATTATTTATAGTGTCGTTTACTAAATAAAAGCGCGGGATTTATGTAGTAAAAAGTGCATTCAGTAAATAATGCATAAACAACATTGAAATATCGCAGCATAGTGGCCACATATTGGCTTTGTATCAAATCTCCTCTTAGTCGGCTAACGCGGCCGCTTTTTCAACTGTCATTGGCGATATCCGCCGTTATTGTGAATTTTTTTTTTAACAAATTTCTATAATTTGTTAGACGTGTTATTGGCAAAATTGTGGTATCTAACCACAGAGGCCATTGAAGAGTTGAAGTAGTAGTTGAAGTTATTTGACAAGTAGACATTAACAGTTTATAACATCAGTCCTAATTTAGTCACATCTATGGTCGGGGTTTTGAAGCCTCTTTTATATCCCTTTTTGGAGCTTTGGCGGGAAAAGTCAACCTGAGTGTACCGCTCATTTTTCATTGGACTTTTAAAATTATTTATACTGTTGTTTATTAAATAAAAGTGCGTGATTTATGTCAACTGAATTGATTCCAATCATTTTTACACCATTTTATATTTTTCCCCAAATACATTTAAATTTCTTTGCAGTGTGATTACCGAGCGCCTCACGCAGCTTACGATAGATCATATTACTGCGCACAGCTGACGTCAGAGTTCAACGCACCGGTCGGCCGCCCGAGCATATCTGTTATGACTTTTTGAAATTTTGTACATAGATCCTCCTATACTTAAAATACTGGACTCGTGTTTCTGGTTTCGCATAGATTAAAAAAAAAAATGTTTTATAAGCGTTAAAGCGTACTCTTTCTAACACAGAATAGGTATTTTATAAAGAATAAAAGGAAAAAGAATATCATGCGTTGCATATTTTATCTTTTAATGAAAGGAGCAGAATGAAAATACGTTTCTTAGCGATAAAGATGACCCAAAAAAGAACAAATTTCGATAAAAATTTTATAAAAATGTTTGGGGAAAACATGCGTCACATCCAATGCATAATTTAGCCCAGATTCCCTTTTATAATCCGTATGGATTGAGACTTATTTGATTCGGGTATAAATATCTCGGAAATTCATCATTCATATTCATGTTAAAATAAAAAAAAAATATTAGAAAGATATGCTCCGCCGCGACAGTGTATCACTGCCGTGACCAGGATTCGAACCTGGGTTACTACGGCCACAACGTAGGGTCCTAACCACTAGACGATCACGGCTACCGGAGCTGGTGAGAGAGCTACTAAATTTTCTCGCTATATTGAGTTCAATTGTAGTACTTTCACGAACTAATTTAGTAGAGTTTGCGCAAGAGATTACAATGTCTTTTGCAAGTGGGTATAGAAACTAGCGTAATGTTACACACTAGAGAACAAGACATTTTTTTTATACGTCCACAGAAATCCAGCACGCCATCTTCTGCCGAATTTAGAAAGAAAAGTAAATTATTTATTCCGCACAAACAGAACTCATATTACAATAATAATACTCTAAAATAATAATAAACACATACTTAATATATATAATTTACCAAAAAGCCTCGTAATCAAAAAAGAAGAAATTAAAACAAAGTTTTCCTGATGTCATAACCCGGGTCAAAGACACACATGTTATTTGACAATTGAGGTTTTTTGACGGGAAGCTAAAATGAGTGTCACGCGCATTTTTCATTGGACTTTTTAAATTATTTATAGTGTCGTTTACTAAATAAAAGCGCAGGATTTATGTAGTAAAAAATGCATTCAGTAAATAATGCTTAAAGAACATTGAAATATCGCAGCATAGTGGCCACATAATGGCTTTGTATCAAATCTCCTCTTAGTCTGCTAACGCGACCGTTTTTTCAACTGTCATTGGCGATATCCGCCATTATTGTGAAATATTTTTTTAACAAATTTCTATAATTTGTTACACGTGTTATTGGCAAAATTGTGGTATCTAACCACAGAGGCCATTGAAGAGTTGAAGTAGTAGTTGAAGTTATTTGACAATTAGACAATAACAGTTTATAACATCAGTCCTAATTTCGGTCGGGGTTTTGAAGCCTCTTTTATATCCCTTTTTGGAGCTTTGGCTGGAAAAGTCAACCTGAGTGTACCGCTCATTTTTCATTGGACTTTTAAAATTATTTATACTGTTGTTTATTAAATGTGAGTGCATGTGCAAAAAAGTGCGTGATTTATGTAGTAAAAAGTGCATTCAGTAAATAATTCATAAAGAACAGTGAAACAAACCTCCCTCGTAAGACGGTTCACGCGGCCGTCTTTTTCGATATGAATAATTCATTAGGTGACATTGGCTAAATGCACAAACCGAGCGGAGTCAAAAGAGAAAGAAAAAAGAACTTTTGAAGATTTTTATTTTACTTGAAATTGGCGCAAAGTCATAACTAATGCCACACTACAAAAAAAGAACTGTGTTCGACTTCTGGTCTAACGGGCCGGAATTAAATACCTAAATAAATTGGAATAATATTAATTTGGAACAATATTAAATCGGATAATAAATTGTGGTTGTGAAAATATTGCAAAATTTTCAATTTTTACTTTTTTATTGAAAAATTCACTAAATATCATGCTCTTTCGTTTCCGCGCATTGAAATACCGTTATTCCATCTCTTTTTACCAAAAACGTGGGCCACAGTTGTGTTAAATGAGTTCGATGAATATGGTATTATACTAAATTGATCTTTATTTCTGTAAAAGCAATCAAGATATACTTTAACTGATGTTAGGTTTCTCAACGACAGGCATTTTTTTTATTTGGATTTTCTACAGTTCTCGTTTAAACTTTAAACTTGGCTCTCTCCTCAAAAATATAAACTTCGTAGTAGGTGCAATGGTGAAATAAGGCATCGGTATAAAAAAAAAAACTACAAAAACAAAAACAACAGCTAAGCCTCAATATTGGTTTGTGGTATTAAACTTCAGACCGAATATATTTAATTGCCCTTTAAATGACCTCTGACCTCTCTCCGCGTTCTGGGCGGAGCGGAAGGGCGTGTAAGGCTTTTACTGACTAAAACCCACCCGTGTTTCTTCAGTTGCCTGTGCAACCAGGGACATGGTTTCTTTTTTAACCAACCCACAACCCTGACCCAGGATGCATCGGTCTTCGTGAACACCGTCACGATGTGCTGACATCTCTGACTTATTATCCTTACCGTGTGAGCTATACTCCCACGAGTATACTTACAAGTCATGTTGATACGAGATAGCAGAAGCATTAAATTCAATCTCTTTGTATATATTACGTCAAAAAATGGTTCATTTGTAGTCATTAAAATTATGTACCCAAATGCCGAAAAAGGACCAAATATATGGAGACATATTTGGTCCTTTTTCTCCATTCGAGTAAGAATGTTTCAAGGAAATAATATAAGGACAAAGAAATCTTTAACAATGGCTAAAAAAGGGAACCGCGCCTCCCCTATTTGTACTCAGCGACCGTGCCTGCAACCCAAATATTGCTTGAGTACAGTCGATAAAAAAGGTAGTTGGGTTTTATACAACGTGACAGCCTCCGTGGCGTAGTAGTAGCGAATGCACCCGCTGCCCAAGGAGGCGGGGGTTCGATCCCCGCGCAGTGCAAATATTTGTATACATGACTATGAATATTTTCACCAGTTGGTCGTGCCTAGGAAAGCACGTTAAGCCGTTGGTTCCGGTTGCCATACGAATATAATTATGATGGCAGTCGTTACGGCTTGTTGGAGCCCTCAAAAGTCCAACAATAGTCTATACCAGCGCCTAGCTCCACAAAGAATAGAGGTAAACAAACCAATTTAGGGTTATCACAACTCACGTTTTACAAATCTTCTGTTATTTACATAATTATCGACTTTTACATGCTAGCTATTTATTAACAATTCCTATTGCAGCATATTTCAATAGAATCATTAAAATAACATGCATAATAACTTGGAATTTCGAAAAACCATTAAAAAGTCGAAACTAATTTTTCGTGATAGCCCTAAAGAAAAAAGAAAGATGGATGAAGTCCAGGTATTAAACACATTTTGTGGAATTCAAGCAATGAATAAAGTTGAGGCATTTGTCAATACAATTTAGCGTATTGTAATTACTTTCAAATCAACTACATAACACAAGCATTATAATATTTTCTAGTATGGACTAATTATAATTATATGTATCAAAAAAAATAACCTATTAGGAAATTAGCTTACATGTGTCATATTTCATTCAAATCGGTTAAGCGTTCTATGCAAATCATAAATATCTAAACATAAATAAACTGTTTAGGTAAGTAGGAAGTAGGATTATTACTTTTATGAAATTGAAAAGGTTGTTAACATCTGTGTTTTAGGCGTAAACTTCTCGTTGCCTAGCAACGGTTTGTTTACCTCTATTCTTTATCGAATTTGGCTCAACTATAGTTGTAATGCTTCAATATCGCCTTCGGGTTGTAGATGTCAGACGGCAGTCGCTTCACGGAAAATATCGAAGTTTAGCCAAAATCAGCAGTTAGGCTAGTAAAGTGGACCCCAGACTCCAAATCTGAAAACAGCTTCAGATGCGACTGGGATTAACGCTGAGATGATGATGATGGTATTATACAACGTAAGTACCACTTTAATGGCGACAATGATTCAACATACGGGTAGGGACAGTGGCCAGTATTCATAAAAATTATAAAATAAAATAATTCTTAATTTAAAAACTGCCGCCTGCGCCGCTCACAGACACGAGGCTCTCTCTATTTTCTATAATTCACCTACACTTTGCACGTTATTCATTTTAATTTTATTGTTGCGATGTTATGATCCCTGCCCGCAGTAAATGACTCCTGTTAGGACCCATTTAGGTATAATTTACACACGTATTTACAAAATTTAAATTAATTTAATAATTAATTTATTCTAATTTATTTACTTTTATGTAAAACATGTTTATAGTCATGTTCCGATTTAGTATGGAATAAAATATCTGGCCAATGCCCCCACGGTTCTGAAGACAGGCTATTACTCTTTTCATGAAATTTTCCAAGATTTTTGCACAGAGATGTGGTTGTACCTCACCGATGACGCGTTGGACTTCCGATTTGAGCTTAGAAATAGTTTTTTTTTTTTTTATATATAAAATTTTAAACTAGCGCTTGCCAGCAATCCCGGCGATAGTAAGCAGTGACGCAAGCGTTGATGGTAAAGCGCTCATTCACTCTAGCCTTGAAGACACTCAAATAGTAGTTCAACGGAAACACCGCCGCTGACAAATTGTTCCAGTCCCTCGATGTACGCTGTATAAAGTAGGAGGCAAAAGGCTTTGTCCGGATTGTATTAGTGTTAGCAACGCAAGGGTGGAAACTCGCCGTACGGTCGTCCGATGGTGGACCGGAGATGGAGGAATTAAATCATGCAATTCCCTCGCACACTCCCTAAAATGCATCCTATAGAACACCGAAAGGCTGGCTACTCTACGCCTGTGCTCTAGGCTTTGGAGACCGTATCGAGTTAAATCAGGGTCACCAATCAACCTCTTCGCCCGCCTCTCCACTGAATCCAAAGTGGCCAGGTGACACTTAGCAGCACCAGCCCAAATGTGGCTGCAGTACTTCACACACGAGCGGACCTGTGCTTTGTATATCATTAGAAGCTGCCCTGGTGTAAAGTACCGCCGGATCTTTGTTTATTCGCTTAAAACCGAGATTTCACAAATAAAAATCGCATGATCTTCGTGGCCAGTTGACATCAGAATTTCGTGAGATAATGTGTTCTGGAAATCGTTGCTGCGAGTCGATTGCTTCATGAGCGGTGTGGTAGGTTACGTCGTTCTGCTGTAACCACATGTTGTCCAGATTCATGCCGTCCAGTTGACGCCACAAGAAGTCCGCGTATAAGCGGTTTTAGCGTAACTTTCCCCATTTTTGTAATGACTTTTCACAATTATAACGCTTTGTTCTTTTAATAATAAAAAGTAATAAAACTAAAAAAATTGGTTGCCTGTAAAGTCGGTATACGGGCGAAAGTTTTACGTGACAACGACTTTGAGTGGTAAAATAATTTTAATGTGAATATTCATTCGTATGGTAGGAAGAAGGATGAAATAATAGTAACAATTTAAAACATTTATTTATACAAAGAATTATATTTAAAACATTAATTTATACAAAGAATCTCGCACTGAATTTCATATTATCAAAATTTTATTTTTACCTTTACACATACATACGTATTTATATACAAATATACATACAATAACTTGCAATACATTTGCGTGCAATGAAACAGCGTTTACTACAACTTAAATTGTTCCTATCTGTCTCTCTCGCTCTTAGGCGGGCTAACCATGCCCGAGTGGAAGGGATGCGTGCCTCTCACTCGCTCTCATTGTGAGCGCATAACGTGAGCGCAGCATAACGCAGTTTCTTGAAGTGTCACCCGGCAAACCAATTTATAAGACGTTGTCACGTCAAAAACTAAAACCCAACTACGACAAAAAACGACGCTGAAAAAGTATAAAACAAGATTTTCAGAATACTGAACTGAACATAGTTGCTAATGTAGTTGCAAGTAAATGGACACAGAAGACTCTACCAAGGTACCTTCGTTGTAAATTGACAATAATGCCATACAATACTGTTCTGAAGTATACAATATTCACCATGTAGAGATAAACTTTCATGTTTGGAAAGGCGTAGTCACACGTTGTCAAGGTGCTACGGTAGGTAGGTATACGTAACGTGTGACTACGCCTTTCCAAACATGAAAATTTACTATATACTTGTTTATATACAGTTTAGAAGTTACGAGGGAACAGGTGAACATACATACATACATACATAAATACATAGCCTGTCAAAATCATAACCCTCCTTTTGCTTTGCCGTAGTCGGGTAAAAATCGCTCCATTTTTAATAATCGAAATAAACAGAGGTGACAGCTGTCAAATTTCAGTTGCCACTTGCATGTAAAAAAAAATCCAGTTTTAAAAAATGCACTCTAATTGAGACACCCTATAGAAAATTAATATATCTCCAATAGGTGCTGAGGGCTCACATGGTGCCATGATGGTTGTAGCTAGTACCTAAGCGTCTGACTACAATTTTAGTGTCTTCAAGGCAAGAGTGAATAGGTCCCTTAATAAACTAGTGCGCTTTACTATCAAATATTAAATCTCTGCTTACCATCAGGCGGGATCGCGGTCAAGCAGTAGATCATAATCTATATCTATACTAATATACAGTATGTTGACTAACAGAGGGCATTCCCGTTAACCCGAAATAGTATAGCATATATACATGCTAAAAAAAATATTTCCATTCGAAAACAAAATGTTTTAAAATTTTTTCCAATAAGAAAATATTCAATAAAAATTTGAAATTGACATGTAAAAGAAACACACTGTACACGCGAACATGAAAGACGGCAACGTCGCAATTTATTTATACATGACGACTACTATTTTGATTTAAAACAGGAGGTTTCAAATTTATTTCCAATTAGAATTTTTTTTTATTCGGATTTTTTTATGCTTATTTTTCTATGCTAATATTTTTATTTTAATCTATTAATGATATATATTAACGAGTTTAAGGGAACGCCCTCTGTTATTTAACATACTGTATAAAGCTGTTGTTTGTTTGTTTGAACGCGCTAATCTCGGGAAGTACTGGCCGATTTAAAAAAATCTTTTATTTTTCGTTAAATAGCCCATTAATCCAGGAAGCCTTTAGGCTATATAACATAACGCTGCGACCAATAGTAGCGGAGCATATAAAAAAAACCTATCGAAACCTACGCGGGTAAAACCGCGCAGCGTAGCTAGTATTATATAAAAGCGATTACTATTGATAGTACGTCACGGAATTAACCCGCTGTCAAATTGAGCTCGCAGGAAAATCAGAATATATTATTAATTTACGAAGCTACCCAACGTTCCTGAGAGTCTCCATACAATAGAAATTAAATTAAAGCAATATCGCCTTTTCAAAAAAGAACACTCAAAGTTCGATCGATCAAAAAATTCACTGCTCAGCACTTAGTAGTGAGCTAAGCTTAAGTAGCTAGCATAAAAGTACTTTAAGTTACATAGCTGCCTGTTTACTTTCCTCTTTTATTGACCGTACTGAGAAATTGAATAGGTTACAAGGTAGAATATTTAAATTGACGGCAACGATGAGGTGGACCAATATTTGTTCAAGTGATTGGCAATGTTACAAACATTGTGATTTAAGCTCGGGCTTCTATGAGATATATGGGTCGTGTTTATAAAGGTTGGTTGCGAACATATAATAATATGAATTAATTATCAATTAAGTCGTGGTGGCCTAGTGGTTAAAACACCAGCCTGTCAAGTATGAGTGTGCGGGTTCGATTCCAGGTCAGGCAAGTACCAATGTAACTTTTCTACAGTTATATGTACTTTCTAAGTATATCTTGGACACCAATGACTGAAAGTGAAGGAAAACATCTTGAGGAAACCTGGACTTTATAAGTCTGTAATCGCCAACCCGCATTGAGCAAGCGTGGTGATTACGCTCAATCCTTCTCTGTATGAGAGGAGACCTGTGCCCAGCAGTGGGACGATGAAAGGTTGATGATGATGATGATGATGAATTAAGTTGAAGGTCCAGTAGACGTTATTAAATTAATCTATAACTACTATTTCGTGTCCGCAACATCGTCCACGTTGTGTAGTGTGCGTTTTTAACCGACTTCAACAAAAAGGAGGTTATCAATTCGACCCGTATGCCGCAGGACCGACAACCGTTGGGGTAAACGAGTTCTCGAGTCGAGACCGCGTCTCTGCAAACGTAGCGTAGGACGCCCTTGGGCGAGATGGAGAGACGAAATCAAAAAGGTGGCTGGTAGTGGCTGGCGGAGAATTATACATATGTACGTAAATAAATACATAGATACTGAACATAATAGGTAAGCAACGTAATTAAGCAAAACCCTGTTCCTCACACTTCTAAAACATAAGAACACTTGGCTTAACATATGGACGAAGCGTGTCGCCTCGTATTTTGTACCGCGTACATCGAAGGACGGGAACAATTTGCCCGAGGCGGGCTTCCAGGCTGATTACAATTTAAGTTACTTCAAAGCTAGAGTGAATAGGTGCATAATAAATTACTATTGTGGTTTTTATCATTAAAAATACACATATATCTATATAACATAAATTTAATATATATACCTACAATATGTAAGGAAATCCCCGTCCGACCCTAAAGGATAATATATAGAGGTTAGGTATACACATGACCAAATAAAATATAAAATTTTACATAATCATCATAATAACCATACTAATGAATTTTGAAACATTATTTTTTTCCGCAAATTAATTCCAACTTCCCTAAAATTTGGTATTTTTTAAAAAGTGACAACACACACTTTAGACAGTATTATTATGAGCGATGCGACCACGTACCGCGTACACTGCCCCCCTTCGCCCGCGCATGTATGCCTACCGTGTTGCCTAACGCAGATGAATCAAGTTTCCTCGCTTTTCGAAATAATATTTATTTTTTCAGGGGAAATTATTTTTTTTTTATTTGTAGCCCGGCTTTGTAGGCATTAATAGAATCAGTTAACAATACCTTCACGGATCGGACAGGTTTTTTTTTACATATTGTATAGTGATAACTTCTCGATTTGGGTTTAAAAATGGTCAGTTTCAGCATTGACTTTGCCCTTAAGCCACCTGAAAACGCCACACTGTTCAAAAATTTGCATATATTTCCCGGGAATTGACAATCCGTAATACTTTTATTTATTTAGAAGAATTTAAGGCCGTACAATTTAGCCCAGATTCCCTTTTATAATCCCTAAGGATTGAGTTCTAATTGAAACGGGTATAAACATCTCGGAATCCCAACATGCATATTCATAACTTAATTAAAATATTAAAAATAAATGCTCCGCCGCGACAGTGTAATCACTGCCGTGACCAGGATTCGAACCTGGGTTACTACGGCCACAACGTAGGGTCCTAACCACTAGACGATCACGGCTACCGGAGCTGTTGACGGTGAAGGCAAAACTCTCGACCGCTTTGCTCAAAACTCGTTGGAATGAGAACACTTTCACTACTGATTGGGTTCGTTACGACATCTCTTATAAAATGTCCATTCAACCATTGTTAGAAATGATTGTAGTGGCAATGGATCAATTGATAAGTTATCGCAGTGAGAACGCAAGGTCGTCAGTTCAAACTGTACTTGTTGCTCTTTTGTAACTTTGGACTATTCAAGCTATTTATCTTAGTTATTTCAACCACATTCATTAATCTGTTTTTTGCTTTATTTTGAACCTGCGTGTCCGCAATGATGTCACAGACATAGTACGAACGACAGCAGGTCAAGCTATCCGAAACTGTCAAATGATCCCAATCAACACTGAGCCTTAATGCTTTAGAGATAAAGTTGAAAATCGGATAAAGAAATCTGACAGGTTGTAGTAGCTTGATGTGCTGTCGTCTGTACATACTCCTAAAGTTTATTACAATGATAATAACGTATAATCAGCAATTGTTTACAATGTTACACAAAAATATATTTACAGGCCATAATTTATTGTTACAATCGAGTAAGACATCTGTAATTGAACTACGCAAAAGCCTGTGTTTCGGTTATCAACGCCGAAACCCTTAAAAAGTAGACACTAGCTACAGGTAGCCATTGAGCAGAGTCAACACTTTGTAAATTTACCAGTACAAATAGAGTAAATCAATTAAACTGAATGCAATAAAATAATATCAACTGTGTATACCAAATAAAATTTTAATTTTTATAATTCGCCAGAAATAATAAAATAACTTATGAATAAGCACTGAACATAGCATTAGTCCCCACTCCGTAATTTTAATACGATATATCTCAGTAGTTTTGGTAATTTGTACAAAATAAAAAATAGCGGTCTTATTTTTTTATTATCTATAAGGCTGAGGCCGCACTCGCCCCGCTCGTCCGCGACTGATTTTTATCCTACAAAATTCACGCGATTAAAACCGCCGCGGTTTAACCGTAGTGCGGCCTCAGCCTAAGACGGACTAATTTTTTTTTTATTTTCATATCTTGGATACATTCCTAATGTAGCGTAAAGTAATTTTTCATTTTCGGCCATAAATCGCATTTGCAGATCATGTTATTCATGCTAACTAGCCGACCAATCTACAAGCACCACCATTTCCCTCATGACTCACTCAAAAACCGCCATTTAAAGTGCACCATTCCAACACACCCCACAAAGCCATTAGGATTACTCCATAAAAGCGCCACTAACACTCCCAGGGTTCCTCATGGACTGTTAGTGCATTTTAACGATTGAGTTTATAGCTGGCTAATAACACGTATGACCACTACTGGCGAAGTTAGATGCTTCAGGGTACGGAGTAAATAGCAGGCGGGAGCATAAAGGTATTGAGTCGTTAGGTTGGTACTGAACATTGGTGATGGAAGTAATTATTTTTGGTAGCGTGATAGTAAGGTAGTCTTGAGATATACAATATGTAAAGAAAACCCTCTCCGATCCGTGAAGGTATTGTTAGGTATCGATAACTGATTCTAATAATGCCCACAAAGACAGGCTAAACTTAAAAAAAATCATCCTTATTTCGCAAAAAGAGGTAACTTAATACATGTGCGGTAAGCAACCCCTTCCGCGGGCGGCGGGGGGCAGGGCACGCGGCACCTGTGACGTGGTCGCGTCGCTATTCGCTTATAATAATACCGGTGTTGTCACTTTTTTTAAATTACCAAATTTCGGGGAAATTGGAATTAATTCCCGGGAAAAAAGGATTATTTCAAAATTCATTAGTATTATTACTGTGATGATTATGTAAAATTTTATATTATATTTGGTCAAGTGTTTACCTAACCTTTACTATCCTTATGGGTCGGGCAGGGTTTTCTTTACATATTGTATATTTAATTTTCTTTTAAAAAGAAACCTTGCCCCACACTAGGAATTTCTCCTGTATCGTGGGTGCGTAAACATATAAATTCACATACACAAACTTCCAGACCTGGAACAACTACCTATAGGTCATACAGATATTTGATAGTCGACCTCCGTGGCGCAGCGGTCAACACGCCTGCCTGCGACGTGGAGGCCCCGGGTTCGATCCCCGGCCAGGTCATGATGGAAAACGATATTTTCTTGATTGGTCTGGGTCTTGGATGTTTATCTATATATGTATCTATTATAAATATAGTATCGTTGAGTTAGTATCCCAAAACACAAGTCTCGAACTTACTTTGCGGCTAGTTCAATCTGTGTGCTTCGTCCTTATATATTTATTTTATTTAATTATTTTTTTATATTTGTTCCGTGCGTCAAGCGCGCTAACCATGCAGTCAGCCAACTAACTATGCCAGCTTGCGACTCCATCGCATTGTAATAATAATAATAATATCATTTATTTGCATAAAACATGGTATAAAAAGGTGGAATATACATGATAAAAACAGAACATACATGTTTTGCTTCATAGAAGCGTGCAAACTTTTCATGCAACCAATAGAATACATTTATTTTTTTAAAATACATTTAATCATACTACAATTTCATTCTCTAGGAACTCCCTGACACTGTAAAAACTTTTCTCAGATAACCATTCATATAATTTAGTTTTAAACAATCTTTTATTTAATATTTTAATTTTTTCTGGTATTTTATTGTATACCCGTACACACATAAACAGGCAGCTTTTGTTGTACTTTGCAAGTCTTGGTAGGACATCTAACGCGAGACTGTGAGGGTCACGACGGCTACGAGAATTTACATCGCTTGCTTTAGTGAATAACTCCTTATGCCTCCACACAAACATACAAATTTCTAGTATGTAAAGAGACGGTAAAGGTAACAAACCAAGTTTTTTAAATATCGGCCTACAAGAATCGTCGGGTTGAAGCCCATATATTGCTCTAATACATTTTTTTTGCGCGACAAATGCTCTATTTTGATCGGTGCTATTACCCCACATAATTAGGCCATAGCGTAACACAGATTCCACATACGCATGGTATGTGGTAACTGCTGTTTTAGTGTTTGTTATCTTTCTGATCTGTCTTAGTGCGTATACAAACTTATTAATTTTTTTGGAGACTGTATCAACATGTGCTTTCCAGTTGAAGTCTTCATCCAATGTCACGCCTAGAAATTTAGTTTGAGTTACTTTGTGAATTTTATGTATATTCATGTTAATATTGCGTTTTGCATTTGATTGATTAAATTGGATATAAACGGATTTTTTTAGATTTAAAGACAAATTGTTTTTATTCAGCCATTCAAGCAGTCTCTCTATTACATTATTTATTTCATTCTCATGGTCAGTAATTGTATTTTTAGTCTTATTAGATGTCACAATAATTGCGATGTCATCAGCGAATAATATGAATTTATGATTAGTTACATTAGTTAAACAATTTATATATAAGAGGAATAAAATAGGGCCAAGTACGCTTTCTTGCGGGACGCCATATCGGTTAGATTTGATGCTAGAACAGTGCGATTTCATATCGTTATTACTATCCATTCTTGTAATGGCAACACGCTGCTGTCTATTTTTTAAATAAGAAGATATCCATTGGAGTGGAATGCCTCTAATTCCAACTGCCTCTAATTTTTGTAGCAATAGGCCATGAGAGACTAAATCAAAGAAGAGCCCGGTGGTATAATAATTATTATTGATATTAGTTAATACTATTTTGATGAGACTGTAGATTGCTAAGGCTGTGGATTTATTTTTTTGGAAGATAAATTGTTCCTTCCTTATGATGTTAAATTTATTACAGAATTCAATCAATCTTTTATACATGCATTTTTCTAATATCTTTGATACAACAGGTATTAGAGTAATCGGGCGGTAGTTATTAACGTCTGACTTTTCACCGGTTTTATAAAAGGGCTTCACAATTGACGTCTTCAGTGCTTCCGGAAAAGTGCCAGTTGAGAATGAAAGATTAATCAAATATGTTATAATTTCAAGAATTTCATTAGAACATGCTTTAATGATTTTCGTGTTGATCTCGTCATAGCCCTCGGAATTAGGGTTTTTTAATGACATAATCTCCTGTTTAACTTCATTTTTGGACACCGGTTTAAGGAACATCGAATGGGCCATTAAACAGTCGTTATCTAATTTGGCACCCCTGTTTGAAGAATGTGCCATATTGATAAAGTGGTTATTGAATGCAGTTGCAATTTCAACAGGGTCAGAAAACATCACGTTACCAATTTGAATATTGTCAATGATGTCTCTATGGGTAATGCCTATAATTTCATCTTTTATTACTTTCCATACAGCTTTACATTTGTTTTCACTATTGTTTATGAATTTGATGTTTGTGTTCTTTTTTGACGTGTAAATACATTTCTGTAAAATTTTGGAATATTTAATGTATTTATTTTTACTTTCAACATTTTTAATTTTATAGTATTGGTAGCGCAAATAACGTTTGTTGGTACGTTTGTCGGTTGTACTGACCGTTACATCTCTTTCGCAAAGCCTCCAATCTGATTTTTCATTTTGCTCGGCACCTTAATTGCGAAACACACTTTTACTATAGGCCGTACAAATATTTGAATTACTACCAATTAGAATCATCTTGAAGCATTGCTAATCCATTGCTCCATAAGTTCGAAAAATGTGTCTGCTCAACAACGTAAGTAACGCAATGAATAGTATTGAACTTGCAAAATGAAACCTATATATCTTTGAAAAATTATATCGTGAAACTCTTCAGCTTCATTATTAGCATACATGACTGGCGAATTGAGATTCTATGGAGGAGGTTTTCATCTAAAGAGAAGTAATTTAAGCTAGCAATATTTAGGAATGCAAAAAATATGTTTAATTTAAGTAAAATGTCATGACATGCATGCCTTCTAAGTTCTGTCGTTTCCATATTTCCCGGCAATTTTGAATTTGGAACTGTTATTTATTCGAATGTGTTTAAATTTTTATTTAGAACAGTTGAAAGTATTCTGATTAATGCTATTCTTTAGCTACAGTGTCGATTGGAATCTGTCAGATTACGTACGAAAATGAATATTTCTAAGGAAAATATTCGTGCAATAACTTTATAACAGCTCTGACAAGGTTTTATTGTTATGAAGAGTTAACATCTGTGTTGAATGACGAAGCCCCATGTCTGGGGACTGTTGAACGCTGGTATTTAGAATTCTAGCGTGAAAATACTAGTGTTAGTGACAAATCTAGCGAAGGAGGCTCAAAATTTTGGGCGTCCTTCTGAGGATAACATCAATCCTGTGAGACAACTAATTGGAGATTTGGGTAAAATTTCGTACACGGATACTCTATAAACAGGATGATACTTTTATCCCGATATTCCTATGAGATCAAATTATATTATATCCAGGTGGAATCGCAGGGCGATACTTTTCAACCAAAAATAAAATATTGTACCACCATAACATCGGGTGCCGGCAGAAGTAACCAACCTGGTGAAGTCGTACGGAGGACGGGGCTGAGCAGTTGACCAGTCGCAGCGTTGCGATTTGTGCCGGGTACGATGCACCAAATGTTATTGTGTCGGGAGTTTGGTCGTGGAGGGTCTCCATATCAATCTCCCTCTGGCGTTACATCATTGGTCGTGTTGTTGGGTTTAAAATTACATCACCTCGCTTAACTGCCGTCTTCCTTCCTAATGAATCAGATTTTTAGAGTGAATTTACTCTTAATAAACAAGCGTTGTTTACCATCAACGATTGCATCACTGCTTACCATCACAGGCGGAATTGCGGCTAAGCACTGGTTTATAGTTATGAAAAAAAAGACTCGAAATAATCCCCGAAAAGTCAATAGTATTTTATTTAGCTCGTTAAGGAACGGAAAGAAATTTCATTCTTTATAGTTTACTAGCGGCCGCCAGCTACTTCTTTCGCACGCTTTAGTTGTGCTCCGCTCCTATTGGTCGCAGTGTGATGTTATATAGCCTAAAGCCTTCCTGGAATAATGGGCTATCCAACTCAAAAATAATTTTTCAAATCGGACATAAGTCCTGAGATTAGCGCGTTCATACAAACAAACAAAACTGTTCAGCTTTATAATTTTTCCCTGCCACATTTGGTCACACTGGCGAGCAGACGTGTTGTTGTCACCTCCCGAATTTTTTTTTCGCTAAAAGTAGTTTCTACGTTTCTAGTACAATAAATGGTCTAAAAACTAAAGTGTTACGTGAACAACCTTACAATCAATAAAACAGTGAAAGTGCTATAACAGTGCAAAGCAATTAAGTGTATTAATAAACAAAAATACGTTATAACATTATAAAGTGTGGAGGTGTTTGAATAAAATAAATTGACTGTCATTAATATATTCGAATGAATTTTAACAAGCATCGCGTAATTTTGACGCACTGAGTTAAGCTCAGCTGACGTAGTGGCGTAAGGTGTCGCCTTGATTGATATTGCGCTTTGTGTCGCAAGTTCGAATCCGGCCGATCAACAAGTTAACTTTTTCTTTTTTTTTTATTGTTTTTATTTTTATTACATTTTTATTATTATTTAAAATTATATAGCTTTTTGATCTACCTGGATTTGAATCTGGTTGCGGGCACTTGTGCTTACGCCATTTTAAATATTGCTACCACACCTCACAGATTGTCAACGTAGATATGCCACCGACCCGTACTCCTCCCACCTCAAGGCAGACGTCCAATGTTTCAACTTCAAAGCAACCGCCGTTACATCATGCGGAATCCGAGCCTGATCTTCACTCAAACGCAAATATTACTGAGCGGAAGAAGAGGAAGTGCGATGGACAATATACTGATGAAACCAATATAACGGTTCTCATCAAGGAAATGTTCTCTGCCTTTTCAAAAGAGCAGGAAAAACGATTCCAGGAACTGAAAACAAGTATGGAAGTAATGTCAACTAAATATGACGATTTTTGGGCAAAAATTACCTCTCTTGAGAAAGAAAGAAAAGCAGACAAAATTTTAATTTTAGAACTTGAGGAAAAAATCGAGAATCTGGAGAGAAAATCGCGCGGCACTGGCATCGAAATTCGGAACCTGCCAAGACAAAATAGCGAGACGAAGGAAACATTATGTAGCGAAATTGTGCAGCTAGGAAAAATCTTAAATGTAAATATGGAGAGCAACATAAAAGACGTTTACCGTCTGAAATCAAAGGACAACTCAAACCCAGTCATCGTAGAACTGACCACTGTTATAATGAAAGACAAAGTTCTCAAGGCGGTTAAGAGCTTCAACAAGACAAAAGCTAAGGGAGAAAAGCTAAACACTACGCATCTGAACCCTGGATATCAATTAAAACCCCTGTACATAGCTGAAACTCTAACTTACAAAACCCAAAGGCTGTACTTTTTAGCAAGACAGTTCAAAAATAGTCACGGGTACAAGTTCTGTTGGACGTCAAATGGGATTGTTTATGTCAAAAAGTCGGAAGAGTCAGCTCACATCCGCATAAATCATGATACTGATCTGGATAAACTAAGAAACACCATATGACTGTTTACTGCTTTTGTTATCTATCTCAAATTGTTGGATTTCTTTTTATTGCATGTTTTTTTCACTTTTAAACAAATAAGCTATTGTTATAATTATTTTAGTATTGCCCACCAAAATTACTTGTCCATTATTCTTTATGTGAGTTCATTATATGATAATATTACTAGAAATATCAATAATAATCTGATATATCATACACCTTACTCATACCAAAACCTACGTCACAATCCTTCAGACACTAATACACCTTACATAATCACCCATACTTTACATTATTACATACACACCACCATAATACGTCACCACTACCTTGAGCACTTTAAAAACCATATCCACTTGGAAGTTCTCGTATATTATAAAGCTTTCCAGCAGTATTGTTCAAGCGATGATAACAATTCACTTCTAAATTGTCCCTTTCCCTTAAATTCAATGCGCTAATTGATTTATCTGAGGACATCGATGGAGTATCGGTATCGCAATCACAAGCAGCAGACATCGACGAGTGCCATAAAATAGTTACTGTACCCTTTGAACATCACCTGTTCATACTAACGCAAAACATACGCAGCATTGCCTGTAATTTTCCGGATTTAGAAGTTCTATTAGCGAGAATGAAACTAAAATGTGATATAATTGTACTGACGGAATGTTGGCTGTCTTGCGCCTCAGTTATACCAAACCTTGCGGGATATGGCAATGTTGGAACTAAAACTAACCCTAAGAAAAATGATGGCGTGGTAATTTACTACGATGAAAACCTTAGCCTAACTATAGATGAGCCTGACGTACAGGAATGCAATTGCCTGGTGGCTGTAATTGACAACCGCATTGCTATAATCGCCTTGTATCGCTCTCCATCTTATAAAAATATAGAAGTATTTCTATCATCACTAGATAAAGTGCTACAAACATTATCAGCCCTTGAACACATTATTGTCATAGGGGATATAAATATAGACATAAACCCTAAAAAAATAAACATGGGCGGGGAGCGCTATCTAACATTGGCAGCCCTACATGGTCTATTACCTGCTCATACTTTGGTTACACGTAGTGGAAGCAACACTTGTTTAGATCATGCTCTAATAAAATCTAACTACTCAATCAACACTATCGTTCCACATACAACATTAACAGATCATTACCCGGTCATAGTGAGCATGAATTTTAGGAAATCGCGTAATTTGGCAGTAACTTCAATAACAAAAGTTGACAACATAGGCTTGGGACGAGACATCATGGAAATCGATTTTGGCCCAATTTACCAGACTGCTGATCCAAATGTGTCCATTAATTACCTCATCCAACATCTACAATCCGCCATTACTAATAACACCAGCCAAACTGCTCTGCCCAAACGTCATAGAATCATAAAGCCCTGGATAACGCAAGGGTTGTTACGATGTATCAAAAACAGAGACAAATTACACAAAAAATTAAAAACATCTCCAGAAAATGACATCTTAAAACTAACTTACACACGCTATAGAAATTTCTGCAATACGATACTAAAAAAAGTAAAACAATCATTTGAACGAAACTTACTCAAGTCTGCAAACAAAGACAACAAAAAACTGTGGAAAGCAATAAAAGAGATCACAAACACATCTAAAAAAATAAACCATGCAAAAGAATTGCTGACAATATCAACCTCTCCACAGGCTGCACTTAACGAAGTAAATGATTACTTTGCAAACGTAGGGAGTTCATTGGCTGAAAAGATTTACCAAAAAAATGCGCGAAATTCAAACATCGCACCAATACCCAATATCCTCACAAATGTAGTTAACTCATTTGTCTTAACAGATACTTCAAATGATGAAGTAGAACGCCTTATCTTAGCTCTAAAATCCGATTGTGCAAGTGGTTGGGACAATATTAGCACCACTTTTCTTAAAACTTTTAAAGATTTGCTTGTTCCACTCCTAACGAAAATATTCAACGATTGCCTTCACAATGGAGTGTTTCCGGATGCCCTAAAAAAAGCAGAAGTATGCCCAATACATAAGAATGGAGACAGAGGGCGTGTCGAGAACTATCGGCCCATATCTATTTTACCGTCACTATCGAAAATACTGGAAAAAATTATAAACACAAGACTTATAAATTATTTAGAGAAAAACAATTTGCTTTCTGTTAACCAATATGGATTTCGGCAAGGCAAGTCCACAGAACAAGCCGTTAATAAGTTAATAGACAACATTACATCAAATTTAGATAAAAAGAAAAAATGCCTTACCATCTTTTTAGATCTGGCCAAGGCTTTTGACACGATTTCTGTCTCACTTCTATTGGACAAGCTCGAGAAGCTGGGTATAAGAGGTACACAGCACAAACTCCTAGCAAGCTACTTATCAGGGCGCTCTCAATCTGTTCGAGTTGATAAGTATAAGAGTTATTGTCGCACTATCACTCACGGAGTACCACAGGGCAGCATACTGGGACCTACATTATTCCTCGTTTATATAAACGATCTCACAGGTCTTAAACTTACCCAAGGTAATATCATATCCTTCGCAGATGATACTGCTCTCTTTTTTTCCGGTGATACATGGGATGAGGTTTTTGGTGTTGCCCAGTTGGGTTTTAATGTCGTTGGAGGGTGGCTCCAGAGAAACATCCTTACATTAAATGTAGAAAAAACCAAATATATCTGTTTCGGTATAAGGAGTGTAAAGTTGAGCAAAGCAAGTAGTGACTCCAGTCAAAATATCATAGCGCATGAGTGTCAATATGGAGAAAAATGTGCTTGCCACTCACTGGATCGTGTGCCAAATATTAAATATCTTGGCGTTACAATTGATAGCAATCTCAATTTCAAGGAGCACATACGACTGCTGAGCGGTAGGATAAGAAAACTCGTATATATTTTTAAAAACCTAAGGCACGTTGCAGATCCTGAGTTGATAAAACAAATATACTACGCACTTTGTCAGTCACTTCTTTCGTATTGTATAACATCTTGGGGAGGTGCGGTAAAGACTGCAATAAAACCTTTAGAGATTGCTCAACGAGCAATACTTAAGGTGAGCCAATTTAAACCCATATACTTTCCTACTGCTAAACTGTATCAGCTCTGTGGAGTCTTGACTGTTAGACAGTTATTTATTTTGAGTATGATTCTGTTACAACATAGCATACAGGTATATGACCCACGTAATCTCCAAAAACGAAGAGCAGACCTAGTATGTAGCAGCGTGACTCTTTTCAAAAATAAATTTATCAGACGCTTCGCGAACTTTATTGGACCTTTTCTTTATAATAAAATAAAACAGGATTTTAAATATATACCCACTCACTAAAACTGAATGTAAAAAAAAGGTCTCTAAATATTTACAAAAACTAAATTATGAAGATACTGAACTTCTACTGCATATAGCTCAATGATCACAATATAATGAAGTTGTCTGATTGAAATTTACAAAACTCACTCGGAACTTCCAAACGGTAACTTTCTCAAGGAATATACATATTCACGCACACCTCACACATAGACACACCCTCTCTCCACTCACACAGTCACACATCATTCCACACACTGAGAGGACATGTATTCGATACTCTACATATTATATTAAATTTTGTATAATACTGATATAAACGTAACACACATCTTGTAGAAAATAATATAAATGGCTACGATAAATGTAATATTATCCGAGGGGATTGGCGCTGATAGCTGAAATACAGGCCTTGCCTAGTTCGGTTACAGATGCTTAACTCTTTTGTGCTTGAAACTAGCCTATCTTTGTTTGTAAAATATGTTTGTATCCTCTTTCAAATAAATAAATAAATATTATTATATTAAAAAAATTGTATAGACTAGCGGCCGCCAGCGACTTCGTTCGCGTGGAGTTAGTTATACTCCGCTCCTATTGGTCGCAGCGTGATGATGTATCGAGTTACTACAATATATCAGATTTCTTTAAAAGATTTCCTACTTTATCTCTAAAGTACGCTCTAGACTGATTGGGAATACTTGACAGTTTAGGGTAGTTTGACCTGCTGTCGTCCGTACATGAATCCTCTTTACAATACTTTAATACCAGAGACCCAATATTCCGGCGCTTAAATACTTAAACTTGATTTTACGAATGAAAATTATGTATATGTCTGTTTATAAATACTTCTAATAATACCACCAGATGGCGTATAACAAGGTATATTGTTATTTTTGAAGGAAAAAAGACATACAAAACTAAAATATTTTACAAAATTGTTACTTAAAAGGCGTATCCACATTATTTTTTCATCGGTATTTTGTTGAAGTTTAGGTAGGTAAATAAGCGTCGCAATTATTTCCGATCTTTGTTTATCACAATAAAATGTAAGAGATAAAGTAATTAATTGAAGATAATATTATCAATCAAGACACTTTATTGATAACAGAATTAAGATAGGACTCTACTGCCGAGGAATTTGAGAAATAGGCATTTGAAGCAACTATTGCCGTCGCGCCGCTTTCAACCTTTCTCCGTATAGTGCGAAAGGGACAGGTGCAACTCAGGCTGATTTTACCTACAAAAACGTTGACCAAAAGATGTTTCGTATTGCGCTGTTTCCTTTTTCAAAACATCTTTATATCAAAATTTAGAGGATGAGTATACCCATGCCTCTATTATTTTCTTTTTTGTCAAAACTTATCACATTTGTGTAAGAGTCCTGAACATTGCGGTAAAAATGGGTCATTTTTTGGGATTTTGAGACTTCATATTTCTTTTATTAATTAAGTTTTCGAAAAAAAACAAATAATAGGGGCGCGTATAATCAAGGTGTGAACTTGTAGAAAAACAAACATTGCTCTAAAAGCGTTATCCTCGAAGAAAACAGCGGAATACGTTTGTATGGAGAAAACGCCACTAGAGTCCTCTCTTAAATGTAATATCAGTTACCATTGTAACTTATTTTCTATAACCAAATTACTTTCTATAAATAGAAATGCAGAAAAAAACATTTTAAATGACAAAAAATTATACTCCGCCGCGACAGTGTATCACTGCCGTGACCAGGATTCGAACCTGGGTTACTACGGCCACAACGTAGGGTCCTAACCACTAGACGATCACGGCTACCGGAGCTGGTGACGGTGGTAACGAAATACAACATTACGTTAAAATCTAGAGCACTTTTTCTGTCAATTTGCCACAGAATGCGCAAGAGTTGGTGCAAAAACTCTTTTATTATATAAACTGTTACTTCAAAAGATAAGACTAAATAAAAACCGGCCTCGCGCACGAAGGGTGCCGTACCATTATCTTTAAAAATGGCAAAAACAAAATACGTTTGTTGTATGGGAGCCCCCATCAATATTTATTTTATTTTAATTTAATTAATTATTTTTAATTTATTTATGTAACCAAATATTCTGTGAACATTTTAAGCTTCTATCTATGTATTTCCGTTCGGTCTGTTCGGGGTTTCGGTTCGTTCGGTTTTTTGCTCCATATTAATATATGGAGCAAAAAACCGCAAAAAATCACGTTTGTCGTACGGGAGCCCCCCTTAAATATTTTAATTTTTTTAAATTTTTTGCATTTGTTGACTAGAAATATGCTTCAAAATGATTCCAATTGAAATCGATGGTAGGTAAGTGGTAGCGGTGGTAGTGGGTTTAATTTTATTTTTGAATTTTGACCGAAGTTTTGATTTTATAAGTTTGTGTTTTTATTTTATTTCCTATGTTTGACTTGTATAAAAAGCCATGAACAAAAGATTTGATTTTTTGATAAAGCAGTTGTGATATCGTGTGTAAAACGGTCAGTCGAAGCGGAGGTGTTCCTAAGAGCTATAGAGGTTTTCACATAAAAATAGAGATTTCATGAAGATATTTACCTTTTTACTGTTCTGACACATTTATCTCTCGCACATACTAGATCTTATGGTACAGGTAAAAAAGCGTTAAAATAGAATAAAAAGTTGTTTTGTCCAAATAAGAATTGGCTAAGTGCGAAACGGACTCAAGCACGGTAGGTTCCGTACCAACAGGTCTCTCCTTGGTGTTTCGGAACGGTTAGCAAAAACTGAAACATTAGCTTCAGATCATGATTTATGATCGAAAGACGTTGGAATTTTCTTCAGATTTTTATTAAATTTCCTTCTGTTTTTCCACTTGATATGTGACGTGTAACAACAAAATGAAATCAAATCGTTTATTAAGCAACTAGGATCACTGATAACTTTTATACGTCAGATTTTTTTAAACTGGACGGAGGCGGAATTTCCTAACTGACTACCTCTGAGTAGAAAAATCCTAAACAAAGGGATCATCGTATTTTTTCAAGTTTAGACATTAAAAATGAAAATGTTTACAATAATTTACGTGATTTGAAAAAAAAAACAGTATTTAAAATGTCATAATTGTAGCATAATAACGCATATTGCTTAATAACATTGCTAAGCAGAGCGAGCAGCTCAGTCCCAAGCTTTATTGTCTTCTAAATAATCTGTGATTTTATAATTCCCCTTTTTGCAAAGTTTGGCCTTTATATAGCTTTTAAATCGTTTATTAAAATTAGGTGTATAGGGCTGGATATTCGAAATGTACCCATGTTTCGAATGTCCTGCTCTATATACCTAATTTTATTAAAAACTATGATAAGTCGTCAATGTAACTCGCATAACAAGAAAATCACTGCCGGAGGTTATTCACATCATAGCTGATTTCGTGCGCTCAGTATCACAATGAAAACATTCAGCTTGTGTTTCCTGCTAAATCTTTTACTAATATACTACTTATTATACCAATCTAAATTTTTACTTTTCGTTTTTGTCAAGTTGTCCCACATACGCCGCACAGCTCCAGAACTAACGAAGTTATCTAAGCCGTTACATTTTTTATAAAGTTTATCACATGGTCTGTAGACCATGTGATAAACAATCTTGCCTTTTTCCAGATTTTTAGAGAGAGTCCTTTTGCTTTGCGTGGAAGAACCAAAGTCACCGGCATAGCTCTTCGAGTCGCTAAAATTAAGTGACAGTGGGCATAGTACACTGCTTGTAGAACCAATTGCGGATGAGGCAGTAAGGTTCTGGAGGGCTGGCTAAGTACCGGAAGACGCAGCGCCGCGTCGCGGGAAGCCGATGGATGCGGGAAGCACAAGACCGGTCATCGTGGAAAGCCTTTGTCCAGCAGTGGTCCTTTACAGGCTGAAGAAGAAAATATAAAAATAAAACGTTATTACGGTACTAAGTTCTTACTTTTGTATGAAGAACTCGAAATACAAATATTGGCTCAGAAGCTAAAGTTAGATTTTGTTTTGTATTAAGAAGGTAAGGGTTCCGACTCGTAAACTACGGAATTCTAAAATTGATTACTGTTATGACATTCTATTAGAAATATATTTATATTATTATGACACTCGTAATTTTTTTACATGGATCCTATCCGTATTTTATCTCCAGTATAACTTTTGGCTTAGAAGTTTTGTAGCCTTTTATTGAAAATCTTCTCAGGTATAGGATTAACTATGTACTTACTATTGACTCGTGACTCGGTTGTCTGAACTACTTTGGTTGTTATACTGAAAGGTTTTCAATTACCTACAAAATTGGATATCGGTACTACACACTGGGTACTCGAGTTTACAGAGGCTTGGGCGAAAATATTCATGCAATTTTAGCCTCAATATTTATGCATACTGATGCGAAAACGGCATGTACAAAATCAGTATGTGAGTAGTGGAAGATACGTAGGCTCTGTCATTGTCGCGATTTGTTGTTAAGAGCGTTTACTGCTGGACATCGGCCTCCCCAAGGATCTCCACGACGAGCGGTCCTGCGCCTCCCTACGGATCCAGCGGTTTCTCGCAACTTTCACCAGATCATTGGTCCACCTTGTCGGGGGCCTACCCACGCTGCGTCTTCCAGTGCGTAGTCGCCACTCGAGAATCCGTCGGCCCCAACCGGCCATCCGTCCTACGGGCAATGTGCCATATGTACCCAGCCACAGTAGCCAAATGGCGGCTTCACCTAATCAATGGACATGGGCGGCTGTTGACACGGATCCCTACACGTTTGAATTATCCAATTTGTTACGAGTATGCCAGTCCTAGATCCTGGTACCTTTTTACAATTAACCAATACAAGGTGTATCGTTAAGCTTATCGTCATTTAGTCTTGATCCACCGGCTATTAACACACACAACCCACACACCAACACCTATTACTTGCCAAGAAAAAAACACTTTTTAGTCCTTTTATTACTGCATCAATAACTGCACCCATTATGCATATCTTCTAATTTAATTTTTTATTTGAATTTGTTATTGTCTTAAAGAAATCATCACCGGCACCGTTGCCGTTAGATGTTTGTTGTTAGGTGTCTGTGTATCGTTTACCAGTTTTTCAGATTTTTATACTTTACCCATCTAGGTGTATCCAGCGATATTCTATAAGTTGTTCAGCCACCCCACCCACCTCAGTAACAGGCAAGCTGAGCTAAATATAACATACTAGCTTTCCGCCCGCGGCTTCGCCCGCGTGGAGTTCGGTTATATCGCGCTTTTTAGATTTCCCACGGGAACATCAAATTTTTCCGGGATAAAAAGTAGCCTATGTTCTTTCTCAGGGTCTAAAGATTGTCTCTGCCAAATTTCATCAAAATCGGTTGAGAGGTTTAAGCGGGAAAGCGTAACAGACAGACAGACAGACAGACAGACAGACAGGCAGACAGACAGACAGACCGACAGACAGACAGACAGAGTTACTTTCGCATTTATAATATTAGTATGGATGAAATAAACAAAACAAGTAATCACGCTAAATGTAGAAAACGACAATTAAGTTTTTAGTAATAAAGACACACACGATACGGTTGGCGCAGTGAACTGAGTGAACGACTGCTGCGCTGTGTGTAGCGGGTTCGAGTTCCGCACAGAACAAATATTTGTATGGCCTATTGGTAGTTATTTTGGATGTTTGTGTATGTGAGTATAAATGTTTAAGCGTATCCACAAATACAAAGTGTAACATAAAGGGTATATACATACCAAGGGCATGGCATCTTTACATGATATCAAACGATATCGGAAGGGTTTTCAACTCAATATAAAATAATCAAAAAATTGATACCAAATTTTCGGTTCCATGTGTTTCTTAAAATCAAATCATTACAAACGTGGCACCACACTACATATGTTAATAACTACTCGTTACACGTTGTATGACTTGCCAAAATCCTATAAATGTCTTCAATAACTCTGTGCGCCTAGTATGGTAGTAGCCTATCACGGCGGTGTTTTTCCTCATAACTTCCTAACATAAAGAGAGAATTAAAAAACCCTTCCAATATCGTTTGATATTATGTAATGATGCCGTGCCCTTGTTATGTATATACCCTTTATGTTACACGTTGTATAGGAAAATTTCTAGTGTGGGGCAAAGTTTTTTTTTTTTTTTTTGTAAGAATTCTGATCGAGTCTCTTTCTACAACATCTGCAACGAAGTGTCCGTATTTCTAGGCAAGTACCTAGCAATCTAAAAGTATTCATAAAAACTTTTTTACAAAAAAAGAACCGACTTCCAAAAACCACTACAAAGTGAAAAATAACTAATTTCGGAAGTCGGTGTCTTTGGTTTTGTGTATTCGTTTTTTGACACCGACTTCCGAAATTAGTTATTTTTCACCTTGTAGTGGTTTTTGGAAGTCGGTTGATTTTTTGTAAAAAGCTTTTATTTTACACTTTTTAGTTGTTAAAAGTACTATGTATAGAGTAGTATCCGGTCAGACTGTAATCTGACGCAAATATAGTTGGAAATCGACGTAATTTTGTTTACTTTAATTTTTACCCGTAAGTATTCCCTCAACTGCCTATGGTCATCATCATCAAATTTACTGTAGACCATTATTTTAACCCAATGGGTGCAAATGTGTCATCAATATAAATGAATGAAGTCCAACCACAAAGTAGCTACTGTAAACCGTTGAGGAGTTCTCGGAATCGGCCTTTGTCTTCATCGCCAGGGCTCTTATGACAGCCACAACCCATCTAGGTATAAAGTTCTTATCAAGACAAATAATAATTAATCGAGCCCAAACACAAGTTAGCTGCTGTGAATTGTTGAGGAGTTCCTCCGACTGTCTCCCGGCTCCATCATCAGATCTACTCCAGACCTTTATTAAATTGTAGTGCTTTGAAATACTTAATGAAAATGCCAAGAAATGCACTAGCCCCCCTGCAATTTTTGAAAGCTCCCCTTGTTTTCTCTGGTATTCCACCATCAAACCCTGATATCCTTATCATGGGACCACCTTGGGAACGTCTTCTCTCCAACAGAAGAAGAATTATCAAAATCCGTTCATAAACGATGAAGTTATGCGCGAACAAACATAGAAAAAAAAAAAGGTCGAATTGAGTAACCTCCTCCTTTTTGAAGTCGGTTAAAAATTATGTCAGTCGTTAACTGTGATATAACTGTCCTGAAGCGTGGCCAGTAAAACGTAAAATGCTATGTTAATATTAAATTGCAAACTCAACCGAAATAAAATCTGGGGAGTTTTTCTTGCCGTTAAAAAACTCAATCTAGTATCTTGTATTATACGACAATGAGATGTTTTTATATGAATCCCACTGCAGGACCAGTAACCAGTAACTGGTTTATAAAGGTCAGTTGTCAGCTTTATACAGGATTAAAATCAAACATAACATCATAATTATCATCTTTTCAGCCGAAAAACGTCCACTGGACATAGGCCTCCCCAAGGATCTCCACGACGACCGGTCCTCATCCGCATCCAGCGGTTTTCCACGACCTTCACCCAGCCCTTTCATCATCATCAACCTTTTTATCGTCCCACTGCTGTGCACAGGTCTCATCTCATACAGAGAAAGTCTCCTCTCATACAGTTCCCTGATTGAGCGTAATCACCACGCTTGCTCAATGCGGGTTGGCGATTTCACACTTAAAGTCCAAGTTTCCTCAAGATGGTTTCCTTAAATTTTTAATCAGTCAGTGGTATCCAAGATATACTTAGAAAGTACACGTTACTTTGTGTAAATTATTTCATCAACATGCTGAAATGAAACACGAAATATCGTGAGGAAACCGGCATTTCTTAAAGTCAAAAACTTCCTATGTAAGTGGCATCTACCAACCCACATCCTCAACATCGCACCGAGAAGAGGCTGATTATGTTTATGTTATGTTATGGTAGCCCGACAACAAGACGGAAGTGATGTCCCTACACATTCACGGTCACGAGACACTGAATATAAAGCTTGGTGAGGATGTGTAGAAGCAAGTGGACAAGTTTCGTTATCTGGGGAACACTATAAGTTCTAAGTGTGACCTTGATGCTGAGATCAACAGCAGAATCGGAGGTGCAGCTGCTGCGTTTGGCAAGTTGTGTTCCAAGGTCTTCTGCTCACATAACCTTAAGCTACGAAAATATCCGTATATATGGCAATTGTGCTGCCAAACCTTCTATATTCCGCTGAGACATGGTGTGTGTACTGCCACCACATACGTACTCTGGATCGTTTTCACCTTAAATATCTCCGATCCATTATGAAGATCAAATGGTCTGACAGAGTGCGAAATACCGAAGTCCTGCGTTGAGCCAATGTTGGTGGCATTGAGGCTTATTTAAATCGGTCGGGGCGTTTGCAGCGGCGCGGCGCGAGAGGACGTGTCTCATTGTGCGTCTAGTACATGATCAAATCTGCGCTCGGTAACCATATCACAACAATTTCTAAATTTATTTGAAAAAAAAAATATATATTTGTATAACATGGTGTAATATTGATTGGAATCGGTTCAGTTGCTTATTCTGAACAAACTATATTCATTGTACCACCATAACATCGGGTGACGGCAGATGTACCACCTTGGTGAAGCCTAACGGAGGACGTATCTAAGAAGTTATGTTGCGATTTGCGCCGGGTACGATGCGTCAGATATTGTTGTGTCGGGAGTTTGGTCGTGGAGGGTCTCCATATCAATCTCCCTCTGGCATAACATCATTAGTCGTGTTGTTGAGTTTAAAATTGCATCACCCCGCTTAACTACCGTCTTCCTTCCTATTGACTCTGATTTTTAGAGTGAATGTGGTCTTAATAAACAAGCGTTCTTTACCATCAACGATTGCATAACTGCTTACCATAAGGCGGGATTGCGGCTAAGCACTAGTTCATTAATCCAAAATACCTCAGTGCCTAAAGACAAAAGTTTTTAACCAATGTGTGTTACCGGTGATGACATATGGATCAGAAACGTGGACCCTCACTATGGGTCTCACAAGAAAGCTCAAGGTCGCACAGAGAGCTATGGAGAGGGCTATGCTAGGTGTTTCTCTACGTGATCGAATTAGGAATGAGGAGATCCGTAGAAGAACTAAAGTCGCCGACATAGCCCAGCGAATTAGCTCTCTGAAGTGGCAGTGGGCGGGGCACATAGCTCATAGAGCTGATGGCCGATGATGGCCGCGCAGAAAGGCTCTTGAATAGCGACCACGTACCGGCGCAGCGTCGGACGCCCACCGATTAGGTGCTCGGATGATCTGACCAAAATCGCAGGAAAGCGCTGGATGCAGGCCGCGTCCAAATTCGTTATTTTTGGAAATCCTTGGGGGAGGCCTATGTCCCGCAGTGGACTTCATGTGGCTGAGATGATGATGATCACGATGACTAGTTTATAGTTATGAAAAAAAAACCGCGAAATAATCCCAGAAAAGTCAATATTATTTTATTCAGCTCGTTAAGGACCGGAAAGAAATTTCATTCTTTATAGTTTACTAGGTTTCCGGCCGCGGCTTCGCCCGCGTGGAGTTCGGTCATATCGCGCTTTTTAGATTTCCCTCGGGAATATAAATTTTTTTCGGGATAAAAGGTAGCCTATGTTCTTTCTCAGGGTCTAAAGATTGTCTGTGCCCAATTTCATCAAAATCGGTTGAGAGGTTTAAGCGGGAAAGCGTAACAGACAGACAGACAGAGTTACTTTCGCATTTATAATATTAGTATGGATTTGGAGGAAAAGACTAAATTCTTGTATTTGTATTGGGGTCAGAGGTCGTCAACACTGGAATGACTTTAGAAACTTTTATTGGTTATTTACGACGGGACTAAATGAACAGACAAATGTGATTTAATGTATGTATTCGTAGAGTTCAGAAAGAGGTTATCGTTATATATTATACAAGCGGTCGCCAGCGACTTCGTTCGCGTTGTGTTAATAATTTGAACATATTATGCTCCGCTATTATTGGCCACAGCGTGATGTTATAGCCTAAAACCTTTCTGGATTAATGGGCTATCCAACGTAAAAAGATTTTTTTAAATGAGGATCAGTAGTTCCTGAGATTAGCGCGTCCAAACAAACAAACAAACTCTTCAGCTTTATATATTAGTATCGATTATAACAATAACCGAGAGGAGAGGTTGTTACATAATAACTTCTTTCTGACCTTTACAAATACATACATTAAATCAAAATTGTGTGTACAACGTTTTTTTTGGCGGGAAAGTTGAGTGTCACGCTCATTTTTATTAGACTTATAACTTATTTATAGTGTTGTTTACTAAATAAAAGTGCGTGATTTATGTAGTAAAATGTGCATTCAGTAAATAATTCATAAAGAACATTGAGATATCGCAGCATAGTGACTCATCATGACTTTGCCTCAAACCTCCCTCGTAGACAGCACGCGGCCGACTTTTTCGAGATGAATGAAAATTCATTACGAATTGGCTTTTCTAACAATCCCAACACCTGGCATTGGCTAAATGCACAAACCGTGGAAAGCCAAAGAAAAAATAAATATAGTAGGTATATACGAGGTTATTTTTTCTTTATATGAAACCTGAATATAGTTTGTTCAGAATAAGCAACTAAGTCGATTCTAATCATTTTTACACCATATTATATTTTTCCCAAATATATTTAGAAATTGTGGCAGTGTGGTTACCGAGGGCATAACTCAGCTGACGGGTGGGCGGTGCGTTGACCATATTTTTTTGGGACAACCAGGTCAGTTTCATGTTTCTAGGACCAGCGGTTTAAGCTGAGCGATGATGCATCAGGCAATCAGTCAGGACTTTGACTTAGAACTTTGTACAATATGTAAAGAAAACCCTGTCCGATTCGTGAAGGTATTGTTAGGTATCGATAATTGATTCTACTAATGCCTACAAAACTGGCCTGAACTTAAAAAAAAATCCTAAAAAAATACATTTTATTTCGAAAAAGCGAGGTAATTTATACATGTGCGGTAGGCAGACATGCGCGGGCGAAGGGGAGCAGGGTACTCGGCACTTGGTGGCATCACTCATAATAATACTGTCTAAAATGGTGTTGTTACTTTATTTATAAAGTAAATTTGGTAATATTTTAATATTACCAAATTTTGGGGAAGTTGGAATTAATACGCGTAAAAAAAAGATTATTTCAAAATTCATTGGTATTGTTACTATGATGATTATGTAACATTTTATATTTTATTTGATCATGTGTCATGTGTATAGATACCTAACCTCTATTATTCTTTTGGGTCGGACGGGGTTTTCTTTACATATTGTATACATAATTATGTACTTGTAGCCATGGAAAGGCCTCCATAGCTACAAAGACGACAGGGTGGGGAAGACCCCCAACTACATGGAAGACGAATGTCCGCAAGGACATGAAGCAGTTGGAGCTTTCAGATGACGACGCATACCAGAGGAAAAGGCGAGGCCAAAAGAAGAAGAAAATTGTACCGGTTGGGTGTCACTGGTTGCTGCACCGGGTGACGTCATTACGTGGTTGCTGGCTATCGCTAGAGTTGAAACCAGCGCTGGGCTCTGTTTTAACCAGGGTCGCAGCATAATGCTGAGCGGCAACCGTTTCTTATTTTTGTATTTAGTAATTTCGTAAACTGTACATAATAAGGTATTACACACTCGTGTGATACTATTAAAAAACTCGCTTCGCTCGTTTTTTAAACTCACACTCGTGCTTAATACCCCTCATTATGGAGCAGTATCATAAACTACTATTATAAATATTTATAGGTAAGTTGACATTAACTGGGCAAACTGTTCGTGAGTCAGATAATTTATATGCTGATGATGTATCAAGCTACTACAATGTTTAAGATTTCTTTATTAGATTTCCAACTTTATCTCTAAAGTATTAAGGCTCAAGATTGATTGGGAATATTTGCCAGTTTAGGGTAGCTTCACCTGCTGTCGTCCGTACATGGATCATCAGAGATCATACCTAAACTTGATTTGACGAAAGAAAAAATATAGATATGCCTTTCGGTATACGATTATAGGTTTTTTTCTTAAATACTTCTAATAATAACACCAGATGGGGTATAACAAGATATTTTGTCATTATTGAAGGAAAAAAGATATACAAAAGAAAAAAATATTTTACAAAATTGTTAGTTAAAAGGCGTATCCATGTTATTCTTTCGTCGGTATTTTGTTGAAGTTTAGATACATCAGCGCCGCCACTATTTCCGATCTTTGTTTATCACAATAAAATATAAGAGATAAAGCCATTAATTGAAGATAATATTATCAATCAAGACACTTTATTGATAACAGAATTAAGATAGGACTCTATAATTGCCGAGGAATTTGAGCAATAGGCATTTGAAGAAACTATTGCCGTCGCGCCGCTTTCAACGTTGACCAAAAGATGTTTCGTATTCCGCTGTTTCCTTTTTCAAAACATCTTTATATCAAAATTAACGTTGACCAAAAGATGTTTCGTATTGCGCTGTTTCCTTTTTCAAAACATCTTTATATCAAAATTTAGAGGATGAGTATACCCATGCCTCTATTATTTTCTTTTTTGTCAAAACTTATCACATTTGTGTAAGAGTCCTGAACATTGCGGTAAAAATGGGTCATTTTTTGGGATTTTGAGACTTCATATTTCTTTTATTAATTAAGTTTTCGAAAAAAAACAAATAATAGGGGCGCGTATAATCAAGGTGTGAACTTGTAGAAAAACAAACATTGCTCTAAAAGCGTTATCCTCGAAGAAAACAGCGGAATACGTTTGTATGGAGAAAACGCCACTAGAGTCCTCTCTTAAATGTAATATCAGTTACCATTGTAACTTATTTTCTATAACCAAATTACTTTCTATAAATAGAAATGCAGAAAAAAACATTTTAAATGACAAAAAATTATACTCCGCCGCGACAGTGTATCACTGCCGTGACCAGGATTCGAACCTGGGTTACTACGGCCACAACGTAGGGTCCTAACCACTAGACGATCACGGCTACCGGAGCTGGTGACGGTGGTAACGAAATACAACATTACGTTAAAATCTAGAGCACTTTTTCTGTCAATTTGCCACGGAATGCGCAAGAGTTGGTGCAAAAACTCTTTTATTATAATAAACTGTTCTTTCATAAGATAAGACTAAATAAAAACCGGCCAAGTGCGAATCGGGCTCGCGCACGATGGGTACCGTACCATTATCTTTAAAAAAATACGTTTGTTGTATGGGAGCCCCCATCAATATTTATTTTACATTTTAATTTAATTAATTATTTTTAATTTTTATATATAACCAAATATTCTGTGAACATTTTAAGCTTCTATGTATTTCCGTTAATAATATTATGGAGCAAAAAACCGCAAAAAATCTAAATATTTTTAATTTTTTGTATCTGTTGACTAGAAATATGCTTCAAAATGATTCCAATTGAAATCGATGGTAGGTAAGTGGTAGCCGTGGTAGTGGGTTTAATTTTATTTCTGAATTTTGACCGAAGTTTTGATTTTATAAGTTTGTGTTTTTATTTTATTTCCTACGTTTGACTTGTACAAAAAGCTATGAATAAAAGATTTGATTTTTTGATAAAGCAGTTGTGATATCGCGTGTAAAACGGTCAGTCGAAGCGGAGGTGTCCCTAAAAGCTATAGAGGTGTTCACATAAAAATAGAGATTTCATGAAGATATTTACCTTTTTACTGCTCTGACACACTCTCGGACATACTAGATCTTATGGTACAGGTAAAAAAGCGTTAAAATAGAATAAAAAGTTGTTTTGTCCAAATAAGTATCGGCTAAGTGCGAAACGGCCTCAAGCACGGTAGGTTCCGTACCAACAGGTCTCTCCTTGGTGTTTCGGAACGGTTAGCAAAAACTAAAACATTAGCTTCAGATCATGATTTATGATCGAAAGACGTTGGAATTATCTTCAGCTTTTTTTTTTAATTTCCTTCTGTTTTTCCACTTGATTTGTGACGTGTAACAACAAAATGAAATCAAATCGTTTATTAAGGAACTAGGATCACTGATAACTTTTATACGTCATATTTTTTTAAACTAGATGAAGCCGGAATTTCCTAACTGACTACCTCTGAGTAGAAAAATCCTAAACAAAGGGATCATCGTCTTTTTTCAAGTTCAGACATTAAAAATGAAAATGTTTACAATAATTTACGTCATTTGAAAAAAAAACAGTATTTAAAATGTAATAATTGTAGCATAATAACGCATATTGCTTAATAACATTGCTTAGCAGAGCGAGCAGCTCAGTCCCAAGCTTTATTGTCTTCTAAATAATCTGTGATTTTATAATTCCCCTTTTTGCAAAGTTTGGCCTTTATATAGCTTTTAAATCGTTTATTAAAATAAGTGTATAGGGCTGGATATTCGAAATGTACCCACGTTTCGAATGTCATGCTCTATATACCTAATTTTATTAAAAACTATGATAACTCGTCAATGTAACTCGCATAACAAGAAAATCTCTACCGGAGGTTATTCACCTCATAGCTGATTTCGTGCGCTCAGTATCACAATGAAAACATTCAGCTTGTGTTTCCTGCAAAATCTTTTAGTAATATACTACATAATTTACCAATCTGAATTTTTACTTTTCGTTTTTGTCAAGTTGTCCCACACACGCCGCACAGCTCCAGAACTAACGAAGTTATCTAAGCCGTTACATTTTTTTTTATAAAGTTTATCACATGGTCTGTAGACCATGTGATAAACAATCATGCCTTTTTCCAGATTTTTAGAGAGAGTCCTTTTGCTTTGCGTGGAAGAACCAAAGTCACCGGCATAGCTCTTCGAGTCGCTAAAATTAATTGACAGTGGGCATAGTACACTGCTTGTAGAACCAATTGCGGATGAGGCAGTAAGGTTCTGGAGGGCTGGCTACGTACCGGAAGACGCAGCGCCGATGGATGCGGGAAGCACAAGACCGGTCATCGTGGAAAGCCTTTGTCCAGCAGTGGTCCTTTACAGGCTGAAGAAGAAAATATAAAAATAAAACGTTATTACGGTACTAAGTTCTTACTTTTGTATGAAGAATTTTGACTTAACTTCAATAAAATTCGAAATACAAATATTGGCTTAAAGCTAAAGTTAGATTTTGTTTTGTATTAAGAAGGTAAGGGTTCCGACTCGTAAACTACGGAATTCCAAAATTGATTACTGTTATGACATTCTATTAGAAATATATTTATATTATTATGACACTCGTAATTTTTTACATGGATCCTATCCGTATTTTATCTCCAGTATAAGTTTTGGCTTAGAAGTTTTGTAGCCTTTTATTGAAAATCTTCTCAGGTATAGGATTAACTATGTACTTACTATTGACTCGTGACTCGGTTGTCTTAACTACTTTGGTTGTTATACTGAAAGGTTTTCAATTACCTACAAAATTGGATATCCGTACTACACACTGGGTACTCGGTTTTACAGAGGCTTGGACGAAAATATTCATGCAATTTTAGCCCCAATATTTATGCATACTGATGCGAAAATGGCTTGTACAGAATCAGTATAATAGGGGTTCTTATTGGGGAAGCTATAGTCCGTATGTGAGTAGTGGAAGATACGTAGACTCTGTCATTGTCGCGATTTGTTGTTAAGAGCGTTTACTACTGGACATCGGCCTCCCCAAGGATCTCCACGACAACCGGTCCTGCGCCTCCCTACGGATCCAGCGGTTTTTCGCAACTTTCACCGGGTCGTTGGTCCACCTTGTCGGGGGCCTAGCCACGCTGCGTCTTCCGGTGCGTAGTCGCCACTCGAGAATCCGTCGGCTCCAACCGGCCATCGGTCCTACGGGCAATGTGCCGTATGTACCCAGCCACAGTAGCTAAATGGCGGCTTCACCTAACCAATGGACATGGGCGGCTGTTGACACGGACCCCTACACGTTTTCAATTATCCAATTTGTTACGAGTATGCCAGTCCTAGATCCAGGTACCTTTTTACAATTAACCAATACAAGGTGTATCGTTAAGCTTACGTCATTTAGTCTTGATCCACCGGCTATTAACACACACAACCCACACACCAACACCTATTACTTGCCAAGAAAAAAACCCTTTATAGTCTTTTTATTACTGCATCAATAAATGCACCCATTATGCATATCTTCTAATTTAATTTTTGGAGTTTACTCCATAAGAATCGATTTTCAAAATGAAAAATCCGTGGGATAAAACCTACTAACGAGTAACGAATTTTAAGCGTTACTATTTTAGTGCGCACCTTTGGTGCGCAACTTTCTAATCTGACTGTGAGTGTATTAAGACGTACATAGGGTATGCTGTATAGGCGACTATACCTATATACTATATGTTATTGGGCTTGATTAAAAGATTTAATGAAAATAATTGAATGATAAATTGATGAAATAAGGACAAAGGCGATTATATAAATAAAATTATATATTAAATCAACTACATGACAGTGCACACATATCGAGTCAAGAGAGCGTTGACAAGTGAAGTCTGAGTAGACAAGAAGGTTTGATATTTATTTAGCATAGGCGTCCATACTCCCAACATCCTCTCCTGGACGCAGATGCTTTAAATGGAGACCCATAGATGCGATGAAGTTTTCATGCTTCGGTCGAGGGAGTACTTTCGTCAATATGTCGGCGACCATCTCTCCAGTGCATCTATATTTAACCAGGATTTCTTTGGCGGCACCCATTTGGTTTATTTTGCGTCTATACTTGGCAGTGAGACCAACAAGGTATCTTATGGATGTATTGCGGTCCACCGGAGCGTATACCTCATGGTAGTCAATGCCTTTGACTTGTTTGCATCCTTTTATTATCAATCTAGTTTTATACTTTCATGTGCCTCATCATCAATGTTTCTTTCCACGGCCTCTTCGGGTTCGTCACACAGAGGTAAGTATATAGATTTGCTTTCTGTCCATTCATTATTCATTATAGTACCTTCATGCGTATTTTCCTCTATGTCCATGTTATTTTTAACAATTTGTATTCTTATTCAGGTACTTAATCCACTTTATTTCTTTTAATTGCAGCTTCGAGGAACACTACGTCTCTACTAACAATTCCTTTCTTTGTTTCAGGATCTATGAATTTGTAGCCTTTTGTACCGTCGCTGTAGCCAACAAAGATTAATTTGCGCGACTTTACATCCAACTTGCTTCTGTTTTCTTTAGGAATATGCACCATCGCAGGACAACCGAATATTCTCATATGGCTCAAATTTGGTTTTTTTCCAGTCCATAACTCATACGGCGTAGCATCTGATAAGCTGCGGGTGGGACAACGGTTCACTATATAAGCTGCTGTAGTAACAGCTTCAGCCCAAAAATCTTTCTGTAAACCAGAGTTTAATAACATGCATTTAGCACGTTCAGTAAGGGTTCGGTTCATTCTTTCGCTCAACCCGTTTTGTTCAGGAGTGTATGGATTTGATGTCTGGTGCAAAATTCCATACTTTTTCAAGTAAGCCTCAAAATTCTTATTTTTATATTCAGTTCCGTTATCGGATCTAAGAATTTTTATTTTCTTATTTAATTCATTCTCCACTCTATTCTTAAATTTAACAAATTTTTCAAAGACTTCACTTTTATTTTTTATAGTGTATACGTATACTCGGCGAGAAGTCATCAATAAAGGTTAAAAAATACCTTGCTCCTCCTATTGATATCTGCTTCATCGGTCCACATACATCACTGTGGATAAGTTCTAGCAAGCTGGTTGCTCGGGAACCTTCAGCAGAGAACGGTTTTCTCGTTTGCTTGCCTTCGAGACAGGTAACACAGATGGAATTTTCCATTCCTGTTGACAACTTTACTCCTTCTGTACAGTAAGGTATTTTATTAAGAGTGGTAAAATTCAAATGTCCCATCCTCTGATGCCACAGATAAGTATCATCAGCAGCCTTGGCCATCATGACTTGCATGTCTTGGTAGGTATTTAACAGGTATGTTGCATTCATTAATCTAGCCTGTGCTACTAATTTGTTACTAGGATTGTAAATTTTACAGCCAGATTTATTAAATATTACTTTGCATCCATTTTTAATTATTTTGCTGACTGACAATAAATTTGTTTTCAATTCTGGTACAAGTAAAACATTCCTCACCTGTATAGAATCAATGCTGCCATCATGCGCTTTTACCTTAATGCATACATTCCCGCAACATTCAACTTTCAATTCTTTGTTGTTTGCAATCCTTATGCTCGGTACAGGTGAAGCGGTGATATCAGTGAGCCAGTCCCGGTGCATCGTCATGTGCATGGATACTCCTGAATCAACATGCCAAGAATTGGAGTCATTTGCTGTGGATGCTGAAAAAGCTGCAACATAACCTGCGTCTTTATTTGTTTTCTTATGCCAACAACTTTTGCTGAGATGTCCGTACTTATTACAATTGAAACATCTAGGACCTTTTTGGTCACTTTTGGGCACATTTTTTCTTGTGTTTGTATAAAGTGCGGTAGTGTCTGACATTTTCACTTCCTGTAGTAATTTATTTTTTACTAAGTCAGCACTAATCTTTATACCGGAACTTTCCAAGCCCATAATCATAGGCTTATATATTTCTGGCAGCCCTGCCAGCATTAATGTGCCCAACCACTCATCGTCCACAAGAAAATTTATATTTCTTAACTTGTGCGCGGCTGTCATAATTTTATTTATATAGTCTTCCACTGACAAGCTGCTTTCTAAATTAGTATTAATTAATTCTTTCAATAAGCCAACTTTCCGTGTCAGTCCTTGACCTTCAAACGCCTTTGTCAAATTGTCCCACACCTGTTTTGCATTATGTGCATCTTGTATGTGCACATATAAAATTGGGTCGACCAACAGTATTAGCTTGGATTTTGCTTTGGTGTCTTGTTTAACTGCGTTGAAGTCGGAAGCATCTGGTGCTTTCAAAATGCAGTTATACAAATCTTCAAGTTGTAAGTATGCCTTGACTGCAAAACTCCAATTTGCCCAATTGTCGCGACCCGTCAACTTCTCAATTGACATCATACTGTTACTTCCAGTCATATTCATAACATAAAATGTATACCTGAAAATAGCTCGGAAGAAAAATCGCTCGGGAGCCGGTAACCAAAGGTAAGGTTATACTCGTCAGATTTTACTTTTGCTATAACTTTGTACGTACATAAAACTTGGAAATAACATTAATCGGCAGGCTTGTCTGGGCCCATAACCTGATGAAATAAGGACAAAGGCGATTATATAAATAAAATTATATATTAAATCAACTACATGACAGTGCACACATATCGAGACAAGAGAGCGTTGACAAGTGAAGTCTGAGTAGACAAGAAGGTTTGATATTTATTTAGCATAGGCGTCCATACTCCCAACATAAATTAAAAAAATATAATAAAAAAAATAATAATTAAAAAATTAAAATTATTATTTAAAAAAATTAAAATAAAATAAATTATAATTAATTAAAAAATAATAATAAATAAATAAAATGTTAATTAATTTAAAAAAATAAATAAAAAATTAATTATTAAAATCAATTAAAATTAAAAATTAATTATTATTTTTTTTAAAATTAATTATTAATTAAAAAATAATAATAAATTATTATTAATAAATTATTATTTATTTTTATTTATTTATTATTATTATTTTATTAATATTAATAATCATTATTAATTTTTAATTTATTAAACTCTTTTTGCGTTTAGTTAGATACTCGTACTTAAGGAGTAAACTCCAGTCGTGCGTCGGAGCTGACACACACACTTTTGCTTTTTTTATTAATATTAATAATCATTATTAATTTTTAATTTATTAAACTCTTTTTGCGTTTAGTTAGATACTCGTACTAAAGGAGTAAACTCCAGTCGTGCGTCGGAGCTGACACACACACTTTTGCTTTTTTTATTAATATTAATAATCATTATTAATTTTTAATTTATTAAACTCTTTTTGCGTTTAGTTAGATACTCGTACTTAAGGAGTAAACTCCAGTCGTGCGTCGGAGCTGACACACACACTTTTGCTTTTTTTATTAATATTAATAATCATTATTAATTTTTAATTTATTAAACTCTTTTTGCGTTTAGTTAGATACTCGTACTTAAGGAGTAAACTCCAGTCGTGCGTCGGAGCTGACACACACACTTTTGCTTTTTTTATTAATATTAATAATCATTATTAATTTTTAATTTATTAAACTCTTTTTGCGTTTAGTTAGATACTCGTACTTAAGGAGTAAACTCCAGTCGTGCGTCGGAGCTGACACACACACTTTTGCTTTTTTTAAATTTTAATTTGTTATTGTCTTAAAGAAATCATCACCGGCGCCGATCATTAATTCATTCCACAATTTGCCGTTAGATGCTTGTTGTTAGGTGTCTGTGTATCGTTTATCAGTTTTTCAGATTTTATCTAGGTGTATCCAGCGATATTCTATAAGTTGTTCAGCCACCCCACCCACCTCAGTAACAGGCAAGCTGAGCTAAATATAACATATGAAATAAACAAAACAAATAATCACGCTAAATGTAGAAAACGACAATTAAGTTTTTAGTAATAAAGACACACACGATACGGTTGGCGCAGTGAACTGAGTGAACGACTGCTGCGCTGTGTGTAGCGGGTTCGAGTCCCGCACAGACCAAATATTTGTATGGCCTACTGGTAGTTATTTTGGATGTTTGTGTATGTGAGTTTAAATGTTTAAGCGTATCCACAAATACAAAGTGTAACATAAAGGGTATATACATACCAAGGGCATGGCATCTTTACATGATATCAAACGATATCGGAAGGGTTTTCAACTCAATATAAAATAATCAAAAAATTGATACCAAATTTTCGGTTCCATGTGTTTCTTAAAATCAAATCATTACAAACGTGGCACCACACTACATATGTTAATAACTACTCGTTACACGTTGTATGACTTGCCAAAATCCTATAAATGTCTTCAATAACTCTGTGCGCCTAGTATGGTAGTAGCCTATCACGGCGGTGTTTTTCCTCATAACTTCCTAACATAAAGAGAGAATTAAAAAACCCTTCCAATATCGTTTGATATTATGTAATGATGCCGTGCCCTTGTTATGTATATACCCTTTATGTTACACGTTGTATAGGAAAATTTCTAGTGTGGGGCAAAGTTTTTTTTTTTTTTTTTGTAAGAATTCTGATCGAGTCTCTTTCTACAACATCTGCAACGAGGTGTCCGTATTTCTAGGCAAGTACCTAGCAATCTAAAAGTATTAAAAAATGATGTCAGTCGTTAACTGTGATATAACTGTCCTGAAGCGTGGCCAGTGAAACGTAAAATGCTATGTTAATATTAAATTGCAAAGAAAACTCAACCGAAATAAAGTCTGGGGAGTTTTTCTTGCCGTTAAAAAACTCAATCTAGTATCTTGTATTATACGACAATGAGACGTTTTTATGCGAATCCCACTGCAGGACCAGTAACCAGTAACTGGTTTATCAAAGTCAGTTGTCAGCTCTATACAGTATTAAAATCAAACATAACATCATCATTTCAGCCGAAAAACGTCCACTGGACATAGGCCTCCCCAAGGATCTCCACGACGACCGGTCCTGCGCCTTCCGCATCCAGCGGTTTCCCACGACCTTCACCCAGCCCTTTCATCATCATCAACCTTTTTATCGTCCCACTGCTGTGCACAGGTCTCCTCTCATACAGAGAAAGTCTCCTCTCATACAGAGAAAGTCTCCTCTCATACAGTTCTCTGATTGAGCGTAATCACCACGCTTGCTCAATGCGGGTTGGCGATTTCAGACTTAAAGTCCAAGTTTCCTCAAGATGGTTTCCTTAACTTTTTAATCAGTCATTGGTATCCAAGATATACTTAGAAAGTACACGTTACTTTGTGTAAATTATTTCATCAACATGCTGAAATGAAACACGAAACATTGTGAGGAAACCGGCATTTCTTAAAGTCAAAAACTTCCTATATAAGTGGCATCTACCAACCCACATCGTCATCATCGCACCGAGAAGAGGCTGATTATGTTTATGTTATGTTATGGTAGCCCGACAACAAGACGGAAGTGATGTCCCTAGACATTCACGGTCACGAGACACTGAATATAAAGCTTGGTGAGGATGTGTTGAAGCAAGTGGACAAGTTTCGTTATCTGGGGAACACTATAAGTTCTAAGTGTGACCTTGATGCTGAGATCAACAGCAGAGTCGGAGGTGCAGCTGCTGCGTTTGGCAAGTTGTGTTCCAAGGTCTTCTGCTCACATAACCTTAAGCTACGAAAATATCCGTATATATGGCAATTGTGCTGCCAAACCTTCTATATTCCGCTGAGACATGGAGTGTGTACCGCCACCACATACGTACTCTAGATCGTTTTCACCTTAAATATCTCCGATCCATTATGTAGATCAAATGGTCTGACAGAGTGCGAAATACCGAAGTCCTGCGATGAGCCAATGTTGGTGGCATTGAGGCTTATTTAATGCGTCGACAGTTTCGGTGGTGCGGACACGTATAGCGGACGAAAGAATGGCGAAGCGCATCTTCTTCTCTGAGCTGGAGGAGGGCAAGCGAAAGCATGGCGGACAACTCCTCCGGTTTAGGGATGTCTTAAAACGACACATGAAGAGATGCAATATAGAACCCTCTGAATAGCAGCGTTTGGCAGCAAAACGGTCAGAATGGCGCAGAATGGTATACGGACAAGTACGCGAGTTTGAGGAGCAGCGCAAAGCTGACCTCGATGCCAAACGCGACACATACGACTATGTCGACGGCGTGCTTACGTGACCTCAGTGTGCACGAAGTTTCGCCGCCAAGATAGGCTACATAAGCCATCTTTGGGCGCATGAGCGCTAAATCATAGGCTAGGAGTCGAAGTGGTCGCCGTGGCCGAAATCGGTCTGGAACATCATCATCATCATCATCATGGTCGCCCGAAGAATTGCAACACGAAAGTGCCAGGGGGCCGGGAACATTACCCGTAGGACCGATGCTCGATGGGGCTGACGAGTTCTCGAGTGGCGACCACGCACCAGAAGACGCAGCGTGCGTAGGCCCCCGACAAGGTAGACCGACGATCTGGTGAAGGTCGCGGGAAACCGCTGGATGCGGAAGGCACAGGACCAGTCGTCGTGGAGATCCTTGGGGAGGCCAATGTCCAGCAGTGGACGTCTTTCGGCTGAAATGATGATAAAAGCGCTTGATGGGGTTTGAGCCTGCGTGAACAGAACATCTGAACAACAAACGGAATAGAACATCCTTTAAAATATTGTTTCACTGACCACCGAACGGTAACATGTACATCACGTAGAAAATCTGAAAAATTAAAAATAATTTCCTGTGACTAAACTAATGGATATATATTATATGATTTTTTATGGGTAGACTGAGAATGGGTCTAGATACACGATGTTTAATTTATTGTCGTATTGTCATCACCACTTTGTATAATAATTACAAAATATCATTTGCTAATTATAACTCTTGAAATAAATGGTGTTATAAAGTAGACATGAACTAAAGTAAAACTACTTAGTAAAAAAACAACTTTGTATTGTTTGACCTCGCCTTTCCCCGTTACGCGAGGTCGACTTTCCTGGTGCTAAGGCGCCACTTATTCCGCTGGCATGCGTCAGCGTCTGAAAGCTCCAGCTGCTTAAACAACAACTGCTTCTGCTTCGGTTTTGTTTGAGGGTAGACAGTTGACTGTTGTTAAAGACGGTACGTTATTTTTTGCCTCTCAGTTTTAAAATAAAAAAAAGTGGTAAAAAGTGGAGATTATGACATTAATATACTGTTAACTCGAAGACAGTAAAGTGACCTAGTGAATGGTGTGATTTCTTTTTTAAATAACATATGTAGACCGAAGTTATATTAGAATTAAGTTCTGGAAAAAAAAATCATATTTAAAAAGTGTGTTTAACGAACTCTGTCCATGACCTACGACAACCCGCGGCGCGCTCGATACCTCCCGCGCCAACCGCTACTGCCCCCGTCGTCGCCCGCGCATTACTCACAACCCAGAGCGTAGCCAGCACAAATTTCGACGCAACAACTAAAGTCTCGTTGGCAGAGCGGTGTACGTAGCAGCTTTGCTACACTGCACGCCGTGGTCATCGGATCAAACCCCGCAAGTTGTAATGTTTTTTTTGGTATATTTAGAGTGAATATTCAAATTGTTTTAGCGGATTAGTTCAAATAAAGTCCAATAACTGATCGCTTGTTATTAAGAGCTGCGGGTGACAGAAAATGGCGAATATGGAAATTGATAATATTACCTTCCGCAAACCATTAAGGGCAAAGTCGGTTGATAATATCCTAGATACCAACATAAGCAATAACAGCGCAATACTCGATAGTACAATGATGAGTTTGCCAAGTACTACAATGAATGATAGCGACGATGTTACTAGTTATAAAGAAACCATAAAAAAGTTAAGCATGGAATTAGAAGGCGCCCACTTAGAAATCGAAAATCTAAATAGCGAAAATTTTAAACTGAAAATGGATATAGGTCAATATCAAAGAATAATTGAAACTTATAAAAAGGTGAACCTATTAGATACTAAGACCTTTTCGCCGAGGTCAGCGCGCAATAGAAACAGGCTAAGAACAAGCTGTATTTCTACTCCGACCAAGCTAAGTCTTGCGCCTTCAATGACTCACCAATCAGACAATGCCGCAACAATACAGGCGACAAGTGATGCTGGGGACATCTCTTTTAATACAGCCGGCTCAACATCTAGTTTTGACGCAATGCAGCCCGCTCAACCACAACTTTGTGAAAAGAGCAAGAAAGACGAATTTAAAAGGTTATATTCGATGGACCAACGAAAGTCCCACCACAACATCACGGAAGATATTGCCCATAGAGGTTTAATTGACATACAAAAAGAGAGTGACAAACATAATATTATAATCTTCGGTGACCAGCAGGCCCAGGGACTGAATAAGATTATGACTCGTACTAGATTATACAAATGGAACGACATCTATAAAATTACTTCTTTCATCAAGCCCTATGCAACAAGTGCTCAGATTCTAAATAGCTGCAACGACGGCCTCTTAAAGACATTGACCAGGGATGACATTATAGTCTTAGTGATAGGGTCCAATGATAAAAACCCTTACTCTTTTATGACGGAATTATGTAACACACTATATAAACTGCGTAATAATACTGTGTACATTACTAACGTTCAATATAACCCTTACTTGAACGAAACAACAATCAATTACAATCTTGAGCTAATTCTACAAAACTACAGAAATTGTAAATACATAAAAATACACAATTCTGAATTCCAACATAATACTTTCAGGAAAAATTATCACCAGAATTATCTGGCACATTTATGTTTAAAATTGAACACTAGAATTGATTACAAAAAATACCAAGTGGAGATACTAAATCAATTTAAAAAGAAGCACGATATCCAAAACAAAATAAATACACATACGGCACCGCGAAAACATACACAAACCAAAATTACTGCCTTCTTTGACAAAATAAGGCAATACAAAAATATCAAGGAAACTGGGTTTTTTCTCGAACGAAAATAATAGAACGGCTCTCACCTTAATTCATCAAAATATTGCTGGTGTACTTAACAAACAAGAATTCATCGAGGTAGCCATCGCGAACTTACAAAAGGAACTTGGTTCCGTAGATATTATATGTTTAACAGAAACATTCCTTAAAAGCGGTTGTGAATCTAACCTTAGGATTAATAATTATAAACTGGTATCCTTCTTTTCTCGAGCAAACCAACGCCGGGGAGGCTCATGTATCCTATTGAAAAACAACCTACAATTCAGAGAAATTAAAAATCTCACCCAGCCTATCCCCCTTCAATTCGAATGCTGTGCTATTGAAATTATTAAATTTAATCTTATAGTGGTATGTATATATAGAACACCTACGCGTGATACGTCGATATTCTTGAACAATCTGGAACAAGTAACCAATAAATTGTGTAGGAAAAAAAGCAAAAAAGTTATCATATGTGGCGACTGGAATATAGACATACTGAAAACAAACAAAACGTCTAATGATCTAATTTCCATTCTTAATAATAACAACCTTAAAAACCATATAAAATTACCTACGAGAAAAACTGCATGCTTGGACTTGATTGTAAGTAACATACATGACGGTAAACCTGGACTTCACTATCTAGCGCTTTCAGACCATGAAACTGCACAAACAATAACAGTTAACTTAGTTACTGATTATCAAGTTAAAGACATGCACAACTTCTGGTTTAAAAGTATACGAGAACTCAGTGACGAAAATATACTTAAATTTAAAAACTGCATGACAAACCTATCGTTCTCTGAAATATACGAAGCCCAAAATACAAATGACGCATTCGATAAACTACACGATACAATTACCTTGTTTTACAATTTATGCTTCCCTATAGTGAAAGTCAAAAATACTTCAAAAACAATAAAAAATAGGGGTCTAACCAAAGGCATAAAAAGATGCTGCACAAAAAAACGGACATTGTACCTTAAATATAACATTCAGAAACATAATAAAAAACAAAATAAAAAAAAATATGACGACTACGCGCGAATACTGAAAAGATGTATATATAATGCACAGCAGATTAATAGCATGCGCTACATTAATAAAGCCAAAAATACATGCAAGGCAGCATGGAACATGATTAAGACAGAGACAAATAATATGACATATAATTCTGAAATTGACATTATTAATATTAATGGTAAAATGTATGACAACCCAAACGAAATTTGTAATTTATTTAATGAATATTTTGTATCCCTAACCAATTTCACAAACACTACATAAAAATATCCAGGACACTAAAATAACAATTCCTCAAAATCCAAATAGCATTTTTCTTACACCAGTGGATGAATCCGATGTTTACAAAATAATCCATAATTTAAGAAATACTAACTCGACTGGGTATGACGACTTAAGTACTAAAGTGCTAAAAAGATGTGCGAAGAGTCTAATATCACCTCTAGCTTTCATTATAAACCTTTCCCTAACAGAAGGAGTATTCCCAAATCGTTTAAAAACATCGGTTGTAAAACCTATATATAAGAAAGGTGACAAAACGAACATGAACAATTACCGCCCAATAACTCTAACCCCCATTTTATCGAAAATACTTGAAAAAGTTATGTGTATTAAAGTGGAGAACTTTTTGACAAAATATGAGATTCTCAAAAAAGAACAGTTCGGTTTTAGGAGGGGTAGCTCCACGGCTTTAGCATGTTTCTCGCTATTGAAACATATAACCGAAGGCCTAAATCAAAAATCAAAAATAAGCTGTGTATTTCTAGACATGACAAAAGCTTTTGACTATGTCTGTCATAGAACACTACTCACGAAACTTGCACATTATGGAATCCGAGGGAAAGCCAACGACTGGTTCAAAAGCTATCTTGCTGAAAGAGTACAATACGTGGAAATAACCAAAACCTGTAAACAGGAGCAAAAAATGTTTCGGTCGGGATACAAACAAAATAATTATGGCACACCACAGGGAGGGATTTTATCCCCGCTTCTCTTTCTGATATACATTAACGACCTGCCCGAAGCAGTAGGCAAAGATTGCATATTATTCGCCGATGACACTACTTTAATAATCAAGAGTGAAAATAATACAAACTTGGAAAAGGATACCGTCCTAGCGCTGAACAATGCAGTAAATTATCTAATAAAAAATAACTTAAAAATTAATATGACTAAAACAAATATAATACAATTTCAAACATACAAATCGAATACAATAAATAATCTAGACATCCAATACAAAGACTCTTACTTAACTACTGTGGATAATTGTGTATTTTTGGGTATAACAGTTGACAAAAATTGCAACTGGAAACCACATATTGACAAAGTTGTTGTAAAAATTGATCGTTTTGTCTATGTGCTAAAAAGGATTCGACAAACAACTAATCATGATACGGCAATGCTTGCGTACCATGGCTATATATCGTCCGTACTTCGATACGGTCTAATAATTTGGGGGAACTCAGTGGAGGTTGATCGAGCATTTAAATCCCAAAAAAAATGCATCCGAGCAATCTGTGGAGCTCATTTTTTAGACAGCTGTAAGCCATTGTTTCAAAGATTAAACATCCTGCCTTTACCATGTCTATACATTTTTGAAACATGCACTTTTGTAAAAAGAAATTACAATTTATTTGAAACTTTGGAAGACAGGCCAAATAGCCGAACACGACATAAAGACAGACTTCGTTTACCACAAATAAAATTAAAATTATTTAAGAAAAATGTATATTGTATGTGCATAATCATTTATAATAAATTACCAAATAGTTTACAAGAATTACCTTTGACATTATTTAAGAAAATGCTATTTAAATTTTTGTTGTCAAAAAATTATTATAGGATTAAGGACTATTTAGAAGACAAATTGATGGAATTTAGATAACGTAATTTTACTAATAAATTTGCACGCCATATATGGCAGGATACGCTGGAAAAAATGCATTGTAACACCCTTTGTACCGTATTTTAGCAAATAAACATTTTTGATTTGATTTGATTTTGATTTGATTTTTAACATACACAGCAGTAATTCCTAGTATGGAGCAAAGTTTTTTATTTTTATTATTATAAACCAGCGCGGCAGCGCTTGACCGCAATCCCGACTGATGGTAAGCAGCGATGCGATCGTTGATGGTAAAGCGTGCTAGTTTATTAAGAGCCTATTCACTTTAGCCTTGAAGACACTAAAATTATAGTCCGACGGAAACACCGCCGCCGGCAAGTTGTTCCAGTCCCTTGATGTTCGCGGTATAAACGCTTCGTCCGGATCGTAGTAGTGTTAATAACGTAAGGGTGGAAACTCGCCGTACAACGGGTCGTCCGATGGTGGAACGGCGATGGGGGAATTAAATCATGCAATTCCCTTGCACACTCCCCAAAATGCATCCTATAGAACACCGAAAGGCTGGCTACTCTACGCCTGTGCTCTAGGCTTTGGAGACTTAAAAGTAGTTTTAAAAGGAGTTTTAAAAAAGTATCAACTTTAGCTCGCACGTGATAAGCAATGCACTGAATAGCAACTTGTCGAACTAGGTAGACTGTTCCTAAGCAAAAAAGGACCCGCGACGGCATTGCCAAATCACTCGCCTTCGCGCACGTACTTCTTTAATGGAATACTCTAAATGTAGTCCATTACACACAGAATTAGATATTTTAATTTAGCCCAGCTATTCAATTTTATCCTGAGCAATATAAAGTACGATTAAATTAGAAGTGGATCCGAACTTAGTAAAGTAAAAACCTTCCTTTCAAGAGTTCGTTCTGCTTTTTAGGGTTCAGTAGCCAAATGATAAAAAACGGAACCCTTATATATTCGTCATGTCTGTCTGTCCGTCCGTATGTTACAGCCATTTTTTTTTCGAGACTATAAGAGCTATACTGTTGAAACTTGGTAGGTAGATGTATTCTATGAACGGCATTAAGATTTTGATGCAAAAATAAAAAGTAATAATCAATATTAGGGGCTCCTCAAACTTAGAACTGAAACTCAATTTTTTTTTTTCATTAAACACTCACGTGTGGGGTATCTATGGATAGGTCTTCAAAAATGATATCGAGGTTCCTAAAATATTTTTTTTCTAAACCGAATAATTTGCGTGACAGACGCTTCCAAAGTTCAAAAAAGTTGGTCCCCTCTAACTTCTAAAATAAGAAAAAGAAAGGTGTAAAAAAAAATATGTGATGTACATTACTATAAAAGCTACCAACGAAAATTGTTTTGAACGAGATCTAGTAAGTAGTTTTTGTTAATACCTCGTAAATCGTAAACCGCTTATTATCGCGTAATCTTTCATACAAATAACTTAAATCCTTTAATTTTATAAATCAATGGTACGGAACCCTTTGTACGTGAGTCCGACACGCACTTGGCCGGTTTTTTCTTCTAGACATGCCAAAACTAGAAGTAAGTGTATAAGTTAAGTTAGTAGATGGGTGACCGTCTCTTCATACTGATTCCCTTCCGTGTAACGGAAAGCACTTTAATTTTTTTTCTACTTTGGTTCCTACTGTCATTCTTCTTTTAGAGTTGTACTGGTCGTCAAAAGCCGATTGTCTGACAACCAGTTGTACCAAGGGGTATCGTGTGATCTTCAATACCCCGTGCAGGAGACGAGGCCCGGACGGACCGGGCCAGCACGAGAGTGTGGGGCCGTCGGAGAATCATGGGCTCCCGCGGCCCAGCGCGCACGTGACAGAAGAGACACCGGTTGGTATTTAGTCAGCAGTAGTTTGTTAGACCCCGTCGCCCACCCCAGGGCGGCGGACATCCATGAGGATTTTCCACACCGGAACAAAAAAGGGGGTATCGTGTGATGCCGTAAATGGGTTGTAGAGGCCAGTTAAGTAGTCACCCCTTTCAATATGCATTCAACTGTTATATGTATTAAGTATACAATACACCAAAATAGGTACACAAATATACCTATACGATCACTATTGGACATTGATTGATTTCTCGGTTACGGTCTCGTGTTTAAAAATCCTGATGTCTCCCCGAGGGGAGCTATCAGGGGAGACACGAGACCGTAACCGATTTCTCAACTATTTGGCGAAATTAAAGGTGTTTTTGACAGATTTAGACCTAAGCATTCAGCTGCACCAGGTTAGATCCAAAGCCTAGTAGCATAGTTGGGAAAAGGCTAAGCATATAATGAATTAATTTAAAAAAACTAAAAAAACATGCTTTTATAGAATATTAAACTACAAAGTTAAAAATAATTTTAAGATTTAATTTATGACAATTGTATATAAACAATACTAGTACAAATGAGAAAAAGAGTGAGGCGCTTTGTGCCATAATTTTTGTATAAAGCATGTAAAAATGTATCAATTTATAGAGATGTGAACATAATAAATTAAGGTCGGTTATCGCGGCACAGACGTGTAGAATTAGAAACCGCAATGTACATTCGCTAAAGTAGATATGAAACCAAGATTATCAGATATAGTTGAAGGTCGGTAAAAAACTGATGGATATTTTCGAATGAAATTTAATTTTACAAATGAACTGTTATTTTCTACTAGCTTTTTCGACCGCGTGGATAGGTTAGTAGATTCCTCATTATCGAGGATTAATTATCGTATCATTTGGCTTCTAAGTTTACTTGTGCATACTCCTTTGCAATACATTACCTTGTTTTAAACGACACACAGCGCCATCTATCACCCAACTGGTATGAAGCTAACAATATTTTTGTTTTCCTTTGGGAACATCAAATTTTCCAGGATAAAAAGTACCCTATTATTTAATCCGGACTTTTAACTTTACGTCTGCAAAATTTTAAAGCACTCGGTTCAGGAGTTACGGGGTAAAAGCGGAACAAACAAACAAACCATTTCACTTTCCGATTTATAATATTAGTAAAGATTAATTTTGTTAGAAAACTTCCATCGATTTCATACTAAACTTCAAGTATATCCGATGACCCCAGTTACTTATGTCCTTTGGTGACGGTACTCGGGATGTAGACGTCTTATGAAGCGGGAGATTGCTAAGACCTACTGACTGGGCTATACACATGCAAATGTATTGTGTGGCGAGAAGAGATATGAATGAAAGAGGGATTTGTGCAGTGTGCAGTAAAATGTAGTGTCACTGAAGGTAGATTTTACAAAGTACCAGCTTTGCAAAATTGGATGAATAGCTTGGATTCCAAGAAGAATAGAATGTAATGTATGTTTGAATTGATATTTCACATCTTGGCAACGGAGTCTTCGTTGCAGTTGTTCAGTTCAATTACACTTTCCGGGCCTTCTTATTTTCCTCGGCGTATAGAGAACAGAAGTCTCAATGTACACTATAAAATTCAAGATGACATATTATACTTACTCATCATCATCACAGCGTTAATCCCAGTCCGCTTTTACCAGTCCAACTACTGAAATGGCTAAACTTCGACATTTTTCCGCGAAGCGACTGCCGTCTGATCTCCACAACCCGAAGGCGACATCGAAGCATTGCAGTTAGACCAATTGTTGAACTTTTGAGGGCTCCAATAACCCGTAACGACTGCCACTAGATGTTCATATGGCAACCAGGACCAACGGCTTAACGTGCTTTCCGAGGCACGACCAGAGCAGTGGAAGTATTCATATTCATGCATACGAATACTTCCACTGTGCGGGGATTGAACCCGCGCCACCTTGCGCAGCGGCCGTGACTGTCGTCACATATTATATCATGTTATGACATATTATACTTACTATTATTATTTTAATTCTTTACAATTTCTGACATTATTTACAATCTGACATTTTCATAATATTTTGATTAAAAAATTTGTATGACTAGGATTAACTCTGCGATGATGATGACTCTTGCAAGCGAACCCTCACATTGGCAAGTACGTGCGAACAAAGCTCTAGGGGGGATAGCAGCGATTTCACGCCGGATAGTTTCTTGTAGGGCAGTTATGGTGCGGGGATTATTGCAGTACACTTTATACTTAAGGTATCCCCATAAGACGGCGATCGTTCACAAGGCGTCAAATCCGATTGAGGTGGCCAGAGTATGTCTCCGTACTTGCTTATTAATTTTCCAGGGAAAATTTCCCTTAGCCCTAACATTGACACCCCTGGCAGTGTGTGGAGTTGCCCCATCTTGTTCAAAATGTGTTCTATTGTTGCGTCCGTGAAACACTTCTAATTGCGGTACCAAAAACTCATTAATCATACGGTAGTATACAGAAGCAGTGACTGTTTCATTCTCATTAAAAGAATATGGACCGATTATTCCATGTACTGCTTGGAATCGATTCAGTTGCTTATTCTGAACAAACTATATTCAGGTTTCGCATATACAAAAAATAATATTGTATACAGTAGTATCTTTTTAATAGAGTCCCATGTTTATCCTTTTTAATAGAGTCCCATGTTTATCCTTTTTAATAGAGTCCCATGTTTATCCTTTTTAATAGAGTCCCATGTTTATCCTTTATAATAGAGTCCCATGTTTATCCTTTTTAATAGAGTCCCATGTTTATCCTTTTTAATAGAGTCCCATGTTTATCCTTTTTAATAGAGTCCCATGTTTATCCTTTTTAATAGAGTCCCATGTTTATCCTTTTTAATAGAGTCCCATGTTTATCCTTTTTAATAGAGTCCCATGTTTACCCTTTGCTAAAAGTTCGTAATTAAAGTAAAACCGTTACTAAGCGAAATTATGAAATTTTAGGAGGGTAATATGATAATTAATGGCTATTTTAGAAAATAGTGACTGATTTCTTTAAATTAAATCTGAGTTCTGAGTTTTTTTAAGATTTAAAATAACATAACTCAGATTTTATTTAGAAAAACCAGTGACTATTTTCTGATTTGGCCATTAATTATATTACTTTAAAGGAGCGATTATTTTTGTGTTAAAGTATCCTATGTGTTCGCTTTTAGCCGGTTGTTTTTTCTATTTATTATCTATATATTACAGTATAAAAGGGACAAGCAAGAGTTAATTAAAAGTAATTTCCGTCATTTTTCTTTGGCAATCTGAAATTGCAGATCTAGTTACTTATCGTCCTAATTGGAATATCCTGTTAGCAAAAGGTCGTTTTAATCAAAGAAGCGAATATTTGATTATGAACTTTTTTGTTAATGTCGTTGTTAGCTTTGTAGATTTTGTTTTGTAGAATGCGATGTCGAGGTTGATTCTCGAAAAGAAAAATTGGTTTACGTTCTTGTAATTAGTTGTTTTTTTTCTTTTTTTTTTAGGGACACGACAATTTCATACCAGGAATAGTTATAGATTCTTAAATAAGCACAACAAAATGAAATATTTTTGTACACCATGTAATATTCTATATTCATTTTACATCACAACATTGACCACGAATTCACAAAAAATATTTCAACAAAAAAAAAAAAACTGTCTCCCGAAAAACCACTACAAAATGAAAAATAACTAATTTCGGAAGTCGGTGGCAAAAACGAATATACGTGGGACACACAGAAAGTTTTGCGATAGCAAAAAAAAATCTATAGGTATAATATATTGTATAATACATTTATTGTATATTTTTATAACATCTTTTGAATCTATGTGTCTACGGCGGACTGGAAAAAGTGTTTCGAAAACTGGTTCAGACGCATGAAACTTTGTATAGAGGCAGGTGGAGAGTACTTTACTCTCCACCAGCCTCTAAAACGTTTCTTTTATTAAAAAAAGAATTGATGATGATACCCGACTGCCTTAGAAGGGCCTTCATCCTTGCATGCCATTTGAAGTCTATCGTACGATTCGTCTGGTTTCAGACAACATTTGAAATCGTAAAAAATTTTGGCGCGAAAATGGTCTCGACGCAAATCCATTTTTCATAGAGACGATAATTTTAGTTAGCTCGCAAAAAATGTGGAGGGACGTTTTGAATTTGGAACGTACTGTTGAGCTGCATCTCGTCAGACTAGACGCTGCTGCCAACATAGTTGGAAATAGGCTAGCAAGTAACGACGCAATTATTTTTATGTAAATTTTTACCCGTAATTTTGGTGTGACCACCTTGATAATATTTTCTTTCCAACAAAAAAAAAAAAAAGAATTATCAAAACCGGTTAATAAACAAATAAGTTATCCCTGAATAAACATAAAAAATGCATATATACGGTCGAATTGAATAACTTACTCCCTTTTGAAGTGAGTTAAAAAATAGTAACTGCTATGAGATGTATTGCTTTTGCTTTTGAAACGATCTTTGGAAATACGATAGTAAAATAATAAAGCGAGCATTGTACGCATTAAAAATAATTTAGTCCTACACACATTCATGTGGAGTCCAGGTATATGTACTAACTCTACTGAACATTACATGAACTTTATTGTATGAACCTTGAACATTTTGTCTGTTCAGCTGTTACAGTATAATTAATGGTCAAATATTTGGGAATTATTTGCTGAGTAAATTGATTTTACGCTAATTTGGCGTCCATTTTAAAATAACGGCAATTGTGATTGTAATGTACGGGAAAATTGAGTTTGTTGTTGATTTTCTTATCAATTTCTCTGTATTTAACTGTGAGTAGCAGTGATCGAAATAGGTAGAGTGATTTTTGGTGCTTGTATCATACATGTTCACAGAAAGAAGAACGTGGATAAGCCATTTTCCCGGAATGTAATTCCGGATCCAAGTAAATATTGTTAATGTTGGTAGTGAGATTATTAATACTCAATTCATTTAAAGGAAGGTAACAAAACTAAACTAATTTATTATTTACTTGCTGAAAAATAAAAACAATCAAATTCCGATCGAAATTTCAACATTTTATTTTTAGCCTCTAATGAAGGGTATGGCCGGATCAAACGGTTTTACGACTTAATATAACTTATACATATTTTTGTTTTAATAATCAACCGATTCCGTAATTCTGGATGAATGTCCATATTGATATATACGTTTCCGATCAATGACCCCAATTCACTCTACCTATTCCGATCACTGGTGATTAGACTAAGAATTCTATTTAAAATAATAAAATTTTGTTTTTAAACATTTCAAAAGTCATTGTATACTGCTAATTCCTAACACAATATCTCTATTTAGCATCTAAACTTCAAAGTCAGTACACGAAGTGACACGTGACTACATTCAAATGAAGCCATATTGTTTCTCGTTTGAAATTGGAATGAACACGCTCACTAGCGGTTTATGAATACAACATGGCACAATGGACTTAATTGGCAATCTGTTGCCGTGAATTGTAGTATATCCTTCAGACTAACGATTCATTTCTAGTATTCTAGATAACATCACTAGTGTTGCCCAAATGCAAGAACAAGACGAGACTTAGCCAGTCTTGGTCTTGGTCTTGCGCCAATACACCTGGTCTTGGTCTTGGTCTTGGTCTTGCGCTCCCAGTCTTGGTCTTGGTCTTGGTCTTGCAGCAAGAGTCTTGCAAGTCTTGCAATTACCTATTAGTCTATTACTATTTATTAAAGTTTACTTTAAATCTTAGAAAAACGTAGGTATTAGAATTGGAACATTGTGAGCTTGAATTAACATAGCCATAGTAAAGATCAAGCAGATTAATAGATAACTGAAGAGTTGATAAGAAATTCGAAAAATCAACTGACCTATATGTCGTTTTCCATGGAAGTAACTGTTTCTTAATAAACATTTATGATTTATAAGCTTACATTTGCTAAAACATGTAAAAAAACAAATTAATTACAATAACTTGACTGTATTTTAAAGAACAATACTTATCTGTCTAGAAAGAGATTAAACCCTCAACTTATAAAAAATTTAATAAAAGAGTTTTACGATTTATCATTTATTTGAATAAAAAATAAAATACAACACAAATCAACAGATTTATCATTAGGTTATGATACTTTATATCAATTTTTTTGACCAAGAATTAATACAAAGTAACCATCTGGCTGACTCATCACTTAACCTATTTCTATGTTTTCTAATTACTAATGATGCTTTAGAAAATAACCTCTCAGCAGGTACTGAAGTTGCAGGTATTGAGAGAAAATCACGGGCCATTTTCGATAAAATCGGATACTCTGTCTCATGCGTCCTCCACCAATCTAAAATGTCTTCCGAGCTGGCAGTTCTTGGTTTTCTCAGGTACTCCTCCAACTCGTCTATCACTAAGTCTTGAAGACAAGATCCAGATGACGTCGAGGGACATTCATAGAGTTTATCAAAGTCTATTACGTCTTCATCTTCATCACATACTTTATTTTCTTTTTCTGGTAATTCCAGAGATTTGTTCAGTGAGTGTAGACTTTTATATTCTTCATAAAGTTCATTGAACTTGCGCAGACTTTCTGTTTTAAGTTGCTTCCCCCACATTGTCAGGTCAAAAGTCTGAGCCTTATGCCTGGGGTCTAAAATTAAAGAAGTACAATAAATCCAGTTGCTCTTCTTGTAATGTTTAAGCATTTTGTCTCTAGCTGCTTGGAAAGCTAGAATGAGCCTTTCATCCACTTCAGATCGATTAGGTTTCTCATCTAACTGTTTTACCATGGATTCAATTTTATCTAGCAAGAGATTGAATGATACAATGACTAGCGGTAATGTAACATATTTGTCTCCACCAAGTTTTGTACTTACAAGTTTAAAGTTTATTAGAAATTTATGTAATTTTTCGAGTACCTGCCTTATTCATTAGCTGTGATTTGAAAATCATTTAATTCAGTGACAGAACTGCACAATATGTCAATGCCCGCTCTCACTTTTAAACCAAATCCAATCATATCATGTGTGGAATTCCATCTCGTTGGACAGTCAAGAATGGCATTTAGATTTGATGGCACGCCAGCTGCTTCACAAGCAGACTGAAACTTCTTCTTCACTATCTCACTTCTTTTTATTTTACTGGAAATACTGCGTAACTTTGTTACAGATGTACGCGAGTCAGCAATATTTGATGCAAATTCTTCATCTTCCTCATCCTCAGTTTCGTCTGCATAGTCTTCGTACTGCTGATCTTGCGCGTTAGTGTCAGACTCACAGTGTAATGCTAAGGTCTTTAATAAATCTTGTACACCAAGGTTTAAAATGTGAGCAAAGCACCGGAAATGTTGATTGTCTGAATCAAAGTGTGGCGGCAGCTGTTTGCCCAGTTCATACATAAATTTGGTATTTGCAGTTGCGTTGTCGACCGTGATACCTTGTATTTTATCAATTATGCCATATTCCAATAAACATTCATGGAAAATCGTTGCAATATCTTCCCCAGTATGTCGACCGCGTGATGGTATAAAATCAAGAACTACAGATTGATACTTCCATTCGTTGTCTATATAATGAATAGTAACCCCGTAGTAACTCTTACCAGCAATTGACGTCCACCCATCAATGGTAAAAGACATTTTAGATGATAATTGTTGAAGTTGTTCCTTGAGATTCAATTGGAGCTCTTCAAATCGCTCTTTGACTTTCCTTCTAAGTGTAGACCTTTTAGGAAACACCATATTAGGGCAAATACGTCGAAAATATACTTGTGTAGCTTCGTCATCGAAAAATGAGAAGGGAAGATATTTTTTCACCACCCAATCAACTGTAGCTGTCGTGATGTTGTCACTGCTGTTTTCCGACTGAAACAAAACAATAAATCTTGTGTTATTATTTAAAACATACTAGATTTGAGCGTATAAGAGGAGGAGGTTTGTTGTTGTTAAATCGAGAAAATCGTTAAATTGATATTTGTTATATTAAGGTTGCACTGTACTGTAATTTACCAAAATAAAGTACTTAGTTGTTACTAGCCGATTAAATGAAAATATAGGTGTTTATAAAAAATATTTAAGACGATAATTACATACTTAATATGTCGCACCCCTAGATGAAAACACCACTAACTCAAAAATACTTACGTAAGTTAATGGCGTTTTTGAAAGTATCGCATGAATAGCTACGCGGAGTTAAAATTCTTTTAACTGTTAAAAAAATATTCTTACCTGTCCACTTCTTCCAGCGGTTACTAAAAAGCTTGTGATATCTCCACTTAATTTTGGTTTAACAGGAAGAAATATTTCTGATTCCTTTTTGTGGAAAGATATTAGATGTTTCCTTAAGCCTGAAGTGTTTCTGTTTTTCATTTTTATTTCAATCTTTTTATGTTGGCACAATTTACAGAAGGCAGTTTGGGATGCATGAATTATTTCGAAAAACTCGTCAAATTTGCTTTTGGGTCTTTTAGATCTGTGACTCAAACTCTCGTTACTCGGACTAGAATAATTTGAATCTTCGTCACTCATATTAAATTGTACACGTGATACGTTTTTAGAAAACAACGAGAATTATTAAAAACAATTATTAAGTTAGACTCGAAGCACAGCTCAATTGGAAATGACTGGAATTAAAATAATTCCTTTATTTATAGTACGTTTTCTTGCTTTCTACCGCGCCGCCTCGCCACGTGCCGGCTCTATGAAAAGGATGCCGCCGCAAATCAAACAATGCCGCGTGCGGCGTACAAACACACACTAAATATTACCTACTTGTACAGACGCGACGCGTGAATAAAATATATGTAAAGAATTAGTGCCAATCACTATTCTTTACATATAAGTGAATGTTTTGGCGTACATCTATACTAATATTATAAAGCTGAAGAGTTCGTTTGTATGTTTGATGACAGAAGTTTTAAAATAAATAAATAAGTCCTGAACGTCACTATACCTCCAAAGTTACTATTCCTCGTGGACGAAGTCGCGGGCACAGCTAGTAAATACTTACTTTCATCATCTCTCTCAGAGATATTCGGGCTGGTAAGTAATACAAAACTCTTATCGCAGGCTTTTTATTTTATTAGTAGGTAAGTACCTACGCTTTTTATATTATTTTATTAGTTTTGTAGAATTTTTTTACACGTTTCAAGTATATTTAAAAGTGGCTACTATATTTGAACACTTTTTTGCTATTTTTTCTTGTAAAAACTTAAGAAATATAATGACTAAATGTACAATAATAGTACCTAAGTAATTAGTTTAAAACCATATAAGTAATCAATATTATAATATATACTTACTAGAATGAATTAATATGACATCTACTACCTATCCTTACCATTTTATCCAAATCATAATACTACTTGCGTGATCAGTATAATGTATTCATTTTCATTCTAAGCACTCTGAAACTTATTTATTCTTTGGAACACCTGTAGGTACTCTTAAAATTCGAAATTATTTTGCATGAGTATACCTACGCCCTATGGCGGCAATCAAATAGTGTCAAATGTTATGATTTCGGCGTGGCGGCAACGATTGTTTTAGATTTCAAAAGAAGCCGCCGGCGCGTGTATCATAACCATGTACTTCCGAAAAGCGGCAAATTTCTTTGAGAAGTAAGTACAAAACCTTTGATGCCGCATTATCAAAGTGCCGATGGTTAAAACATAACTATGCATGCACTCAGTTTGATTTTAATAGATATTTTTTATTCGCTATGTTTATGGTATTAGTCGTAATGCGCATAGGTCCAGTTTTTCATATTCTTTGATACAGTTTTTTGCGTCTCATAGAATTCCTAAGCGTACCTACCTATACACCGAACTGTTACACCTAACTACTCAGTGAAATAGCGCTAAGTCCTAGCTGCAAGACGCAAGAGTCTTGCAGGCTATGTCTTGTTCTTGCTCAAGTCTTGCACGGCCAGTCTTGGTCTTGGTCTTGCTAAAAATACGCGGTCTTGTTCTTGGTCTTGGTCTTGCAAAAACGCAAGAACAAGACCAAGACTGCAAGACCAAGACTGAATTTGGGCAACACTAAACATCACGCATAAATTTCCCAAATCGTAGGATAGAAATATATACTCTGGGGTGTTACTGACAAATTCATTGCGAAAATATTCAATAACATTTGGGCCAACTCGATAATCTGCAATTCTTACGAGGTAAACTTATATGAAACAAGATATTTTAAAGTGAAATATTCTTTAGGATCGTTATGGGTAAAAAGTGAAATTAAAAAGAAAAAGAAGAAGAAAGAGAAGATGACGTAAGAGAAAATTAGATAGGAAGATTTTTTTTATAAATTATAAACTAATCCCGCCTGATGGTAAGCAGTGACGCAATAGATGATGGTAAAGCTAGTAGTAGCCACTAGTTTATTAAGAGCCTATTCACTCTAGCCTTGAAGACACTCAAATTGTAGTCCAACGGAAACACCGCCGCTGGCAAATTGTTTCAGTCCCTCGATGTACACGGTATGAAAGAGGAGGCGAAACTCTTCGTCAGAAACGTAGTGGTGTTAACGACGTGAGGGTGGAAACTCGCCGTGCGACGGGTCGTCCGATAATGGAACGGAGATGGCGGAGTTAAATCATGCAATTCCCTCGCATACTCTCCAAAATGCACCCTATAGAACACCGATACGCTGGCTACTCTTTGCCTGTGCTCCAGGCTTTGGAGACCATTTTGGGTTAAATCTGGGTCGCCAATCAGCTTCTGAATCCAAAGTATCCAGGTGATATTGCGATGACATGGTTACAGTACCGCATTACAGATAAGTATTCAGATAAGTATACACCCTTTGTCAAACTTTATTCAAATTCCTTTTCTCCTTTAATCGTAGATTTTTATATGAACCAAATATACCCAATATACATAAGGTCAACCGGGGCAATTGCGTCTTTGGGGCAATTGCGTCTAATCGAAGTTATCTTAAATCTATTTGAAAACCCACTCTCCTGCCATCTTGTTTTGTTTACTTTGAATAAAATACTATAACGTATAGATGGCAGGAGAGTAGGTTTTCAAACAGATTTAAAATTATTTCGATTAGACGCAATTGCCCCCAAAGACGCAATTGCCCCGGTTGACCTTAATACATTTCCGAGGAGACAATACAATATTTCTTTGCTAGTATAGATTGTAAAAGCGTCGAAGTGTATGTTTGTTATAGCGATCATAAATATGTAATACTCTACGACTAATGGTATAAAGGATTCTTTATTTCCTATCCTTTGTCGTAAAATGCTATTGAAGTTTCCCTTTTTTATAGAGTGTTTCAAATAGGCACCCGTTTGTGCGATGTTTATTTAAGAAATAAGATTACATGTCTTATGGATGGGTCTATCGCTCTTAGACACAAACTTTTAACCCTTTTTTTGGTGTGGATGGGAAATCATCAAATGACCTCTATCGCTCTGGGCGGAGCAGAAGGGCGTGTCAGACTTTTACTGACAAAAACCTACCCGTGTTCCTTCACTTGCCTGTACGCCAAGGCCACGGGTTCTCTTTTGACCAACCAAAATTTCAAAAGACATCGGTCTTCGTGGACCCCGTCAAGACGTGCTGACATCTCTTTGAGGCGCGCGTGAAACAAAACGTGCCGTCGACCCGGGTGTGAACCTTATCCGGCGGCGAGCTGCCCACTGCTCACCGCCCGCAAGTCTACGTCTACGGTGGCCGGGATCGATGTTGTCTCCATTCGGCGGCGCAAACTTCTCTGGATGCTATGATGGAGGTGATAGATTTCTCTATGACGTCACACTTCCGTACTCTTAATAGTTCCTACTAATAAGTATTATAACTGGAAAAGTGTGTATGTCTGTCTGATTGTACGTCTTTCAAGGCTTGTACACGATTTGACGAAATTTTTAATGGCGATAGTTGAAGGTATGGAGAATGATATAGGCTAATTTTTGTCTCTTTCACTCCCCTAAAATGGGGCGTGAAAGCTTATATGGAGCATTCCGCAATTTTCAAGGTAAAAAGCTAAAAACTGGTATGCGGACTATTTTCAACTAACAAAACAATCGAACATCAAGTATTTTTTCAATCCGCCCATAAATAATTTTCAAAGTTTTCAAGGTATGAAGCTAAAAATCCGTACACAGACTCTTTGTCAACAAAACAAAAAAATAACCGTCTTATTTCTTTTTTAAAATCGAGCTCCAGCCCCTAAAATAGGGGATGGAAATTTGGGAAAGGGGAACCGTGTCACCCCGATTCTAACGCTAGCTAAGCTGCGGGCAAAAGCTTGTATTTACATATTTTCCATGGCATCGAATAAAAATGCGACAGAGATATATATTTTAGTATTTTATATGGACATCAAACGCCACTGATCGGTCATTTGTACTCCAGGGGTCGCCGGTCGTTCCAGACCTTTGTTCCAGACTGATAAAGTGCTAAGTAAGCGTCTTGTGAGACGAACACAAAACGATAATCTGAGTATAAGATTTTAACTTTCTTCTGATTTGGAGGACAGTATATTGAATTTATTGTAATGCAATGCTAATGATAAATGGGCTTTATAAAAGGCTAATAAAAGGTCACGAGAGGACGGGTCTGAGCAGTTGTGTTCCGATGTGTGGCCGGTACGATGCGCCAAATGTTGTTGTGTCGGGAGTTTGGTCGTGGAGAGTCTCCAGATCAATCTCCCTCTAGCGCAGCTTCGTTTGGTCCTGTTGGTCTTGGGTTTAACATTGCATCACCTCGCTCAACTGCCGTCATCCTTCCTATTCCTAAGTTTTTTAAGTGAGTAGGCTTAATAAACTAGTGCGCTTTACCATCAACGATTGCATCACTGCTTACCATCAGGCGGGATTGCAGTCAAACACTAGTTTATAATTATTAAAAAAAAAACTCAAAGGGCCATGAAGAGCGCTCTGCTTGGGGTTTCACCGCGTGATCGAATCGGGAATGAGAAGATTCGCGGAAGAATGAGAGTAGCGATATAGCTAAAGTGGCAGTGGGCAGGGCACATTGCCCGTAGGACCGATTCCCGATGAGGCCGACGGGTTCTCGAGTGGGGACCACGCACGGAAAGACGTAGCGTGGGTAGGCCCCCAACAAGGTGGACCGACGATCTAGGGAAGGTCGCGGGAAACCGCTGGATGCGGGAGACGCAGGACCGGTCGTCGTGGAGATCCTTGGGGGAGGCCTATGTCCAGCAGTGGCTATCATTCGGCTGAAATGATGATGATGATGATTAATGGTAATGAAACAAGGCGAAGGTAAATATGTATTAAGTCTTGCCAAATTAGTTTCTGCTATGTTTTTAATCACTTCTAAACTGTCTATAAAGGGATTTCACCTTCCGTCCTTTTCTTAATAACATAGAAAAAATAGCACTGAAATTAAATTAAGATCATAAATAAGGCAATTGCGGTCAATGTGTACATTATAATAGTTAGTAGGTATGTCAAAACATCGGATTTATTATAGACCCTGCCAGAGACACCACAATTAACTTTTTTGTAGGAAAGAGATTGAAGGAGCATTGTGTTAACAAAATATAAATATAGCCGTAATAATTAGTGCTTCGTAGATAAAGTTTCTTTATATTATACACTAGTTTGACAGCAATCCCGTCTGATAGTCAGCAGTGATGCAATCGTTGATGGTAAAGCGCGCTAGATTATTGAGAGTCTATTCACTATAGCCTTGAATACACTTAAATAATTGTGGTCAGACGGAAAGACCGCCGCTGTCAAGATGTTCCAGTCCCTGCTGTTTGTACGCGATATAAAAGACGAGGCGAAAAGCTTCGTCCGGATCGTTCTAGTATCAAGACTATGAGACAAGGCACGTGCACTGCAGGCTATTGAAACTGATAACATATCTTTATTTTCTAGAACATAAACTTCCCAACAAAAGATACTGGTATCACGTTCCCTTTCTCGCCTACAGGAAAAACAGAGATGGAAGTTTAGAACTGCCATAACAGTTGAGTAGTTCTCTTAAATTGTTTGGACGTTTCAAATCAGGTTAATTTAAATTTCCACACAACCCTAACTCATATTATGTAACTGTTTGTAGTGTTAAATAAGAACGCGGTCACACAAACTGATACGAAAGGTGACTTTATTTTGTAATCATCATCTTCATCATCATCAACCTATTTATCGTCCCACTGCTGGGCAGAGGGCTCTTCTCATACAGAGAAGGAATTAATCTAATTTGTAATAGGTATGTATAATAGGAGTAGTGATGATGACAGCCTACGTGGCGTAGCGGTAGCGGACGCGGCCGCTGCGCAAGGTGGCGCGGGTTCGATCCCCGCACAGTGCAAGTATTTGTATGCATGAATATGAATATTTGCACTGGTCTGGTCGTGCCTCGGAAAGCACGTTAAGCCGTTGGTCCCGGTTGCCATACGAACATCTAGTGGCAGTCGTTACGGGTTGTTGGAGCTCTCAAAAATCCAACAATTGGTCGAACTGCAATGCTTCGATATCGCCTTCGGGTTGTGGAGGTCAGACGGCAGTCGTTTCACGGAAAATGTCGAAGTTCAGCCATTTCAGCAGTAGGACTGGTAAAAGCGGACCCCAGACTCCAAAGCTGAAAAGGCTTCGGATGCGACTGGGATTAACGCTGGGATGATGATGATGAATAGGAGTAGTGATGATAGAGCAGTGGTGGCCTAATAGTATCGGCTGCAACTTACAAGTTCTAGGTCTTCTATTTGCATACCTAAGGGTGATCACCGGGGTGGTTTTGGTGAAGTGAGAATCTCACACTCCCTAGTACTATCCCCAAGGACCAGGGGCTTTTAGACGGTTTCCTGAAAACAAAAAGAAGGTCACAAGTTTTTTGAATTTTTAAAACCCGCGACTTTGACTAAATTTAAAAATCCGAATCTTTGATTGTTTAAATGTTCAAACCAATGGTCGTTGACCCCGTGAATTTTCAAATTCGCATGTTTGACCCCGTAACCTCTCACTGGGTCAAACAGGAGTCCACAACAATTCCCTAGCGTGATATAAAATGATTTAGTGTCGTCGTCAAGAATTGTGCTAACAAATACATAAATAAATATATATTATGTTCAAATTAGATTACTATCAGAGATTAGAGCATTCAAATAAAGAAACAAACCCTTTTTTATAATTGTAAACTAGTGTTTGACCGCAATCCTGCCTGATGGTAAACAGTGATGCATCGTTGATGGTAAAGCGCGCCAGTTTATTTATAGCATATTCAGAAAAAAATCTGAGCGAGGTGATGCAATGTTAAACCCAACAACACGACCAACGATGCTGTGCCAGAGACAGATTGATCTGGAGACCCTCCACGACGCCGACCAAACTCCGGACACAACTTGGAGCGTTGTATCCTGCACACATCGCAACACAACTACTCAGACCCATCCTCCGTACGGCTTCACCAGACATCATGCCGGGAGCATAACGACACCCGAACTACATGCCGTCCGCATTGACGTCCTCCGTGGCGCAGCGGTCAACACGCCTGCCTGCGACGTGGAGGCCCCGAGTTCGATCCCCGGCCAGGTCATGATGGAAAACGATCTTTTCCTGATTGGCCTGGCTTGGATGTTTATCTATATATGTATCTATTATGAAAATATAGTATCGTTGAGTTAGTATCCCATAACACAAGTCTCGAACTTACTTGGGGGCTAGCTCAATCTGTGTGATTGGTTCGTAGAAAAAAAAAAAATCAATTATCAAAAACCAATTTTATTACATATTTTTAGTAGTCCTTGACATTTAATCTATTCAAGGACCAATAAAAAATAGACAATAAAATTGTTTTTGGATAATTTAAATAATATTTAAAATACTAGTACTAAAAGTAGATTGCCAACCCGCATTGAGCAAGCGTGGTCATTATGCTCAATCCTTTTCTATATGAGAGGAGACCTGTGCCCAGCAATAAGACGATAAAAAAGTTAATGATGAAAAGTAGATTTGCTGTCGTCAATGGTCGAAATTGTCTATCGTAAGGTGATAAAAATTTCACGGTGTTTACAACGTCTAAAGGAAAGGGTACGTATATACACTCGAAGGGCACAGCTTCTTTATATGATATCAAACGAAATTTGAAGGGTTTTATACTCCCTATTTTATACATGTTCGGAAGTTATGAGAAAGAACACCGCCTGCGGTAGGCTACTACCTATATAAAGCGTAGAATTACGAAAGAGATTTGTCGTGATATTGGCAAGTATCATGACGAGTAACGTATAGTTATTGACTTTCGAATTCTGGTGACATGTTTGATAAATCTAATACCTAAAGAAATCTGACAGATTGTAGTAACTTGATGTGCTGTCGTCTCTGATTCCGTACCCAAAGGGTAAAAACGTGTCGCTACCATGAGTTTTCATTACGAGACTCGATCGTCGATATCGAGCGCGTTTGGCGTTCTGATTGGTGAGAGTTCTTACAACCTTGAAGCTGGCCAATGGATGAGTCAAACGCGCTCGATATCGACGATCGAGTCTCATAATGAAAACTCATACTTACTGGGCCTAATGATTTGAATTTAGAAAACATGTGAAACCGAAAGTTTAGCATCAATTTTAGAGTATTTTATTTAGAGTTCCAAAACCCTTACAAAGGCGCCGAATGTCTTGTTCACAAACTAAACTAATTATAAATTAAGTATAAACTAATTATACATTAAGTATAAACTAATTATAAATTAAGTATAAACTAATTATAAATTAAGTATAAACTAATTATAAATTAAGTATAAACTAATTATAAATTAAGTATAAACTAATTATAAATTAATTATAAACTAATTATACATTAAGTATAAACTAATTATAAATTAAGTATAAACGAATTATACATTAAGTATAAACTAATTATAAATTAAGTATAAACTAATTATAAATTAAGTATAAACTAATTATAAATTAAGTATAAACTAATTATAAATTAAGTATAAACTAATTACAAATTAAGTATAAACTAATTATAAATTAAGTATAAACTAATTATAAATTAAGTATAAACTAATTATAAATTAAGTATAAACTAATTATAAATTAAGTATAAACTAATTATAAATTAAGTATAAACTAATTATAAATTAAGTATTAACTAATTATAAATTAAGTATAAACTAATTATAAATTAAGTATAAACTAATTATACATTAAGTATAAACTAATTATACATTAAGTGCATCTTTTTCTTTCTATTTCATTAAGAGTTTATTCCTGTCAATATAAGATATTCCATAGACAGTTTAGACGCGATTATAAACATGGCGACCAAAAATACGTCAATTTACCTACCTCGGAGGCTGACTAATTTGACAGGTTTAAACTAACATTTCATCTTCTATCCTTTCCTTAATGAAATAGTCTTTTTCCTAAAGAAGAAGACGCACTCAACATAAAATTAGTTTAGTTTGTCACCAAGAGAATCGGCGCGGGCGCCAATATCGTTTGATTTTATCTAAAGAAGCCGTGATACGTATATACCATTTCAGTTCCTCGTTGTACATATTATGTAAGGTGCAGGGAAGGTACAGAAAAGGACAGAAGGTAACATTTTAGTTTATTTCTCCATAGAAACTACGTAATAGTACCTATATACCATTTCAGTTCCTCGTTGTATATATTTAAGGTGCAGGGAATAATGATCAATTGCTGCATCGCTCTGGGCGGAGTGGAAGGGCGCGTCAATATTTTCCTGGCTAAAACCCACCTGTGTTTATTGGCAACGCTTTTGCGCAAGTCCGACTTGCACTTCGCTTTTTTAACGTGTTATCCAGTAACTAGCTAACTAACTTGTTAAGAAATAAGCAGCACCTTTGTACTCAGATCTTAATTTTGTCATATACTTATTTATTTATATGTCGTGGATCGTAGATAAGTCAATTTGAGCTGCTCATTTGATCTATTTAGTAGAGGGGCAAACGCTGTGACGTTATTCTGTAATGGCAGCACGTGGATAGGATCTATTTAGTAGAAGGGCAAACGCTGTGACGTTATTCTGTAATGGCGGCACGTAGATAGGTCGTTTTGGAAAGTGAGGATCGTCGAATGGTCACTTCGCTGTGAGGCGCGAACTAGGGCACATCTCCGGTGGGAAACTGTCGGTTTGCCTATTTAAATCGTTATTGTCAATTTTGGAGGGTACATTTAGACTTTTTTTTATAAATATAAACTAGTGCTTGATCGCAATCCCGCCTGATGGTAGGCAGTGATGCAATCGTTGATGGTAAAACGCGCTAGTTTAATAAGCCCATTCTCTCAAAAAACTGAGTGAATAGGAAGGAAGACGGCAGTTGAGCGAGGTGATGCAATGTTTAACCCAGAAGCGAGATTGATCTGGAAACCTTCCACGAGGAAACTGTCGACACAACAACATTTGGCGCATTGTAGCCGGCACATATCGCAACACAACTGCTCAGACCCATCCTCCGTACGGCTTCACCAGACATCATGCCGGAACACGGCATCGTGCATTAATTCAAAACTCACCTACGAAATGGAACCCTATTTTTTTAATAATTATAAACTAGTACTTGACTGCAATCCCGCAACGATGCTGCGCTAGAGGGAGATTGATCTGGAGACTCTCCACGACCAAACTCCCGACACAACAACATTTGGCGCATTGTACCCGGCACACATCGCAACACAACTGCTCAGACCCATCCTCCGTACGGCTTCACCAGACATCATGCCGGAACACGGCATCGTGCATTAATTCAAAACTCACCTACGAAATGGAACCCTATTTTTTTAATAATTATAAACTAACTAGTACTTGACTGCAATCCCGCAACGATGCTGCGCTAGAGGGAGATTGATCTGGAGACTCTCCACGACCAAACTCCCGACACAACAACATTTGGCGCATTGTACCCGGCACACATCGCAACACAACCTCAGACCTCAGACCCGTCCTTCGTACGGTTTCACCAGACATCATGCCGGAACACGACGAATCGCTTGGCGGCAAGACTTTGTCTGGGGGGTGGTAACTTCTGCCGGCAGCCAATGTTATGGCCTACCACTGAGAAAAGATAGATGATAGATCCCACCACAGTAAGATGCGAACGATCCTTTCGCTCCGCCGTCACTGACGTCGTTCTAAATATTATTTATTGTACACCAATCAAACATTGAACAAAATAAATTCAATACAAAAAACGTATAATGGGCGGCCTTATCGCTAATGCGATCTCTTCCAGGCAACCAAAGAATGGACAGATTCTCCCGAACCACAAATGGGACTGTCGTTGCTTAGTGGTTTTATTGGGTGTACATAAATAAATAAATATAACTAAGTAAAATACGGGTGTGCCGATCCTTGGCAGGTGGATTTAACAGACAGCTGTGTCGCTGGGGAGTTTGTTCCCCCACTTCGTATTCCCAGTGAAAGCACTAGGAAGTGGCGTTCTGGGGGACTGTCTTATGTAATTTTGATGTTCAAAAATTGCTGATTTTCAGCCTAGAGTGAATAAATGAGTTTTGATTTTGATTGGATCGCAGTGAGTCTTCGCTTTTGTCTACTATTGGTAATCAAACTGATTAGATCGTTTAGTTTCGACGATGAGACAAAATTCTCTTGATAAAGTTAAACGAATAATCTTACGCGCCATTAGCTTCTTAATTGAAGTCGTGTGTTAGTTTCGATAGAGCCAATCTCCAAAATAGTTAGACTGTTTTTGAGTCTGTTTAATTAATATCTACGGAGTATTTGCATTATTAGGACACTAGTTGTTTCCCGCGGTTTCACCCGCATACGTTTCGGTCCCAAGTGTTAATTCTGTGATTGTTTGGTTAAACCTCGGGATCTCACCTTGTTCAAGAATTGTTGGATTAATGCAATGGATGTTGTTATGTGGCTGATGGCATGGTTAAGAGGATCTCCCCTCTCATGCATGAAGTTTTACGTTCAAATCCAGGCAAACATCATTGGCACCACAGCTCTCATTTTGGTTACCCAGCCGCTATAATATGAAGGAACTTCTTTCTTACGAAACCATCCCTAAACTATACTCAAACCCAATGATGATAAATCATCGATAAGTTTAACAGTTATCAGTATGACGTATAGATATCCTTTTTTGCTCTGGATGGGAAATCATCAGATGACCTCTCCTGCTCTGGGCGGAGCGGAAGGGCGTGTCAGACTTTTACTGACTAAAACCCACCCATGTTTCTTCACTCGCCTGTGCAGCAGGGTCACAGTTTCTTTTTTAACCAAACCCGTAACCCTGACCACGTGTAGCTACCCTTAAAAGATAATATAAACAATGACAGAATAAAATTATGTAGGTACATTACTCTTATCGTCTTCATGCAATGATTCGTTTGATCTGTATTTAATGTATGTTGATGTAATAGTGCATATAGGTACAGAGCACGAAAATCCCAAGTTTGAAGGTAAAACCACGAACTAAGTAAACGCAGAAGGAGCTCTGTAGAATTCTGATTAAAATACTATACTAACTTACTCTTCACTTGAAGAGTAAGTAAGTATAGTATTTAAACTTTTAGGTACCTAGTTAAGTAAAGGTAAACCAAATAAAACCAGTTGAATTAGTAATTGAACGACGTCTTTCAGATTCGTCTCAAGAACCAATCCAGTTCTTCTTCTTCTTTTTTCAAGGTGAGACTCAATCTCAACTCTTGATTAATGGCCTCTGTGGAATAGATACCACAATTTGCCAATAACACGTGTAACAAATTATAGCAATTCTTTGAAAATTTTGTTTCACAATAATGGAGGATATCGCCAATGACAGTTGAAAAAGATGGCTGTGTGAACCGTCTATGAGGGAGGTTTGAGGCAAAGTCATGATGTGGCCACTATGCTGTGATATTCAATATTCTTTATGAATTATTTACTGAACGCACTTTTTATACAACGTTATTTATTTTTTAAACGATACCTGAATATGACGTTGTAAGAGATGACATGCGTGCCAACAATCTCACACCACAGGGTGCTAGAGATCGTGCGAAATGAAGAAGTAAGTATAGGAAAGCGGACCCCGGAGTCCAACGCGAAAGCCGCGGTTGCAATCGGGACTAAATGCGGCAATGATGATGATGACGATACCTGAATATAATGTAGTTTGTCAGAATAAATAACTGAATCGATTCCAATAATTTTTAAATTGTTGCAGTGTGGTTACTGAGCGCACAGCATAGTTCATGGTAGATCGTGGTATTGTGAGCTTGCCCCCTGCCACTCTGAGCAGGGGTGCAATACGTTCTAAAGTAAATTATACCGTATCGCTTTATGGGAATTATATAATCGTGTCCTTGGTTTCACACCTATTGTCACCTTTTTTTTCCCTAAATTCGTAGCAGAAATGGGAGTAATGAAGCAAAAAAGAGTCTTAAAAGTCTTGAGTGGAACGAATGGGATGTGCTTTGATCGTCCGATCATCATAATAGGTCCATCCTTTACCCGCAATAGATTCTAACGATGTGCTCAGACTATAAGCTGGAATACACCATTTCTCAATAATGCCTTATTTCTTCCTTATTGGAGGTTTTTTAGAAAACAAATAATTTGTTTCTTTTTTTTATAACACCTGTAGCAGTACCTACAAAAAAATACCCACAAGCGAACAACGCGTCACACTGACATCACACGAATTCTACATCTCGCAAGCAGAGTTTTCCGTGCAACTAGCATACATACAACTTCTCAACATCAACCATGGAGCAAGTGCCCGCCAGATATAACACCCATTTGGTCGGAGGATCCTCCCCTTTCTATGGAGGATGAGTGAAATTTACTCCCCGTTCATCATGCCTCTACACTCCTGTTGTCAAAAGCATCAATTGTGTTTGTCAATCGTTAAATCAATACATATTATAAAACAAAGTCACGTTTACTTTCATGTCGCTTTGTATGATTCAGTCTTTAAAACCAAGCAACGGATTTTAATAGGATTTTTTTAATAGATAGAGTGATTCCCTTGAATCACGTTTTTATGTATACAACATGCATAATATATAAGAGGAACATTGATAATTTTTGAGGTTTCTAACACATGTCGCAAAATAAACCCATGTTTTGAGCTTACATTGCAAACGCTGGCTGAACCCTATGAGATAGATCAAAATAATATACTACAGTATTGTAGACTTTAAAAATGCCTACAAAAAAGTCTGCGACACCATATGTCTATCTACTGTAGTTTATTCATTATGACTACTTTTTTATGTTTGAAAAGTTAATTAAAATGCCAGTCGAAATCAGAGCCCATTATTTGTTCCATATTATTAATCTTTATCCAAATAAATTACGTCATAATAAAGGTAATTTTAGTAACAGCAGATCTCTTTTTGAATTATTGGAATTGGTTGTTTCATTCTGGAGATATCACAATTTATTCAAAACTCCAGAAAAAATCCGCGTGCCGCTTGCGCCCCTGCCGGCCGCCTGCTACTTGAGTGTTTCTCTGCCTAAACCGTGGAGTGAGTGGGCCGGAGCGGGGAACCATTATTCCGAACAAACTTGCCCAAAAAATCCCAGTAGCCTTTCATTCTGTTTGAAGGTGGTGGAACTGGCTATCCATGGCAATAAGGTCGATGTACCTTCAGAGTCATTTTTATTGAAGAGCCACCGTTTCTTGAGGAAGGCCTATGTACCTATAGCATTTGTTCACGTCCGAAGCCGCGGCGGGTCGCTATTTCTCTATAAAATATGAAAACCTCTTGGTATAAGATTTATTTTGAAGATTTCTGTCATCGATCAACACAGTTAGCGCAGTGGCTGAGCGATCGACTACTGTGCTGCGTATCGCGGGTTCGATCCCCGTACGGAATTTGTATGGCCTACCAATAGTTGTTCCGGGTCTGGCTGTTTGTGTATATGAGTTTAAATTCTTGTAAACGCACCCACGATACAAGAGTAACTCCTAGTGTGGGGCCACGTTTTTTGAAGACTTAATGTTTCGACATTTTGAATTAATTTCTTTAAAACAAGGATGTAGGTATCTGTAAAATATTTTTGTCATTATTATTAATATCTACATTAATTTGACCATTTAATATTTATTTTTCAGCTAGCAAATTCCACAAAATTTTAATAATGTAACACTCAATGAACTATTTTTTTTAAATAAATTAATTTGAAGAAAAATATGCGGAAGCCTAACTGGCTCTCCGTCAAATCCGGCCCCGCTCGCCTTTGCCAGCATCACTGCTTCGCAGAAAGAGATGACGGCCTGCCATGCACTCTCGCACCGGACCAGGGCCGGAAGCGAGAGATAGTCGTATTAGACAGGAAAGAAAAAGGGGAGGAGGGAGACAAAATTTTTATTAAAACAACAAATAAAAAGTAAAGATTAAAATATGAAAACGAATATATGAGGTGGGTAAGGTGAGAGAAGATAAAATAAATAGTAGAAAATCATCAGCAGCGGTCACGGCGAACACAGATGCAGAGCAGCAGTTGAAACAGCACAGGTAGGTTGGGACACAGCAAAGCAGTGGTAGACAGCGGTAGAGAGCCTCCCTCGGAAGCTGCACACGAGTGCTATAAGCAGTGGCGCAGCCCTTTGAAGTTAGACACCACTCGAAGGCAAGGGCGGAAGAGTACCGCAACAGGAACGGCTTGACACAGGCCACCTGCCTGTTACAGGCTATAGGCATGTAAGAGCAGCAGCGACAACAGCACAGAAGAGGCACCAGACAGTAGTCGCGGTGAGGACCAGTCACTGAGGTCACAGAAAGAGGTTCCTCTCTCCCCGAAGGAGAGGGTACCCCTGGGAGGGACTCTGGAGGCAAAATATCACAATTAATATAATGTAGCTAGTATAGAAGCTAGACCGAAAAACTGTCACTGCTCAGCGAGGGCTTCCAAAGAAACCTCGCAGAACAGCTTTTCACAAAATTTGAATTCGGTTATATCGCGCTTTTTAGATTTCCCTCGGGAACATCAATTTTTTCCGGGATAAAAGGTAGCCTATGTCCTTTCTCAGGGTCTAAAGATTGTCTGTGCCAAATTTTATCAAAATCGGTTCAGTAGTTTTGGCGTGAAAGCCGGACAGACAAGACAGACAGACAGAGATACTTTCGCATTTATGATATTAGTATGGATGAAATAACTTAAAGGAGTTCGGATAACAAATCCGATAGAAAAATAGCAGGCTGTCAAGAATTTAGAAGAAAAAGATTGTCATTAGAGACATAACCAACAGCATTCTCAAAAATGTCTTATTAATGAAAATATTATTGTAAGAATGTAAATATAAGTAATATTAACTTATAGTGTTGTGTTGAGTAGGAAAAATTAATACAGCACAGCATAGGTACAGCTTCTTAAGTCAAGTTATCGCTAAGTCGCCGAAACTTAGGCTTAAAGTTGAGGACCGTGTCTGTAAGCTGAATAATGAGTCTTGGTGTAATAAAATGTTATCAGAACAGCGCCTCATAATACTGGAATGCGTATTATGACCTGCAGAAATGAATGATATGTATTTATATATATAAATACCTAAGTGTAAGTATATGTAAGTAAATTACATAACATTACAAGATCGCCGCCAAGAGGACACGGCGGTGCTCTACCCAAGCCGCGCAGACCTCCATCGTATGCTCCATCGTGTCCTCAGGGTGATCCCCACAGTGGTGACCCCCTAGCGTTTCCTCCCGCCTTATACGGAACAGGAATCTCCCGAAACAGTCACGGTGTCCGGTGAGGACCTACGTCAGGCGGACGGTGAGGGCGCCGTGCTAACGTGCTAGTGTGGGCGACTTACCGTCGCTTTTGTGGCGTGCCTACTTCGTACCCCCCTTTGTCGAAGTCCGAGAGCCCCTAAGGCCAGAACCCAAACTTTTCCAGGTAAAACGGGTCATCTTTAGACAATAGAGGTTCATAGAAACAGAGAGGTACAACATCTAATTTCCAAGATGGGTTCAAGCAATCTTAATAAATATTAAAATAAAAACAAAACTGACCAAAATAACTAATTACAATAAAAACAAAATTGATCTGAATAAAGAAAATTGGCAAAAAACAAGTTAGATAGCATTCACAAGTCGACAAGTGAATGAAAGGAAATGACCGAATCCTGAATCAAACACAGCTACGTATTTTGGCAATTAGAATGAAGTCAACTATATATATATTGATTGTTATATATAAATCAACACATTTGAAGTATCTATTATAAGATTAGATACTTCAAATGAGTATAATAAATTCGGCATCAATCTTAAGTTTAACAAAGCACAATGTAGCCTAAAAATAACAATTTTTAACTCGTCTTTTAAATTGCACTAAGAGGTTCCAGGTTTAAACTCTCAATTGATTCCACGCTCCAAAGTAACACTGAAAAAACTGGAATAGTTTCGAAACAAGTCTGCAGTATATAGCGTCATTTCATAGGAATATAAATTGATGTGTTTCAGTACGAGCTTGCGGAGCTTTCAGCAGGACTTTCAGTGACTCAGTATAAGCGCGCCACCCGCGCAGAATACACGCCGCGCCGCCCCTAGCCGCGCGGCGAAACGACGGCAAAAATACCTCGTACTTTTCATGTCAACAAACGGACATTATAAAGAACCTTTCTTTTAAAAATCATTTTCCAGTTCCATTTGACACTTCAAAGCTATGTGAATTTGAATTTCGAATTTTCTTTTTTTTTTTCAGTGAGTTGTAAACTTTTTGCTCACGATGTGATCACTTTGCAAATGACACTTTTCAATTAGACTATTCATTCTAAGTTATTTAGAAAACAGTGAATGTCATTTTTTTTAATTAAGAAATAAAAAAGTGTTACGGAAGAGTGGCTTTGGGAGAGAAGCGGATTGAAACAGCTGACTAGCGGCAGATCTCAGTTTATGTTGTTCGGTAAGTTAATTTTGAATTTGTTATTTGGAACCCCAAAAAATATGAACGATGGACTTATTATAATCTTATGATAATACTGTTATCACTGACATATCCACTTGACAGTTGATAAGATAAAATGCATCGAATTAACACTGGCAACGGCAGAACGTCGAAATATATATATATTAGTTTTTGCCAGTTCTTCACTGGTATATTCGAATAAATTTAAAATACTCGTACATTGGGTGTTCCACACACACGCGCATATTTCTAAAGATCTTCAAGTACTATTGTTCTAAACTTAAACTAGTTTACATTTCCTACATCCTAACATCAACAAACGCAGTCTACAAATGTGTTTCATATTTCAACGTTCAACAATTTAGACCCAAACGTTTCATTTAAAGTCGGTAAATGTTTATTGATGAATATGAAAACCGATTGAGATTATTCCAAAGGATAAGGTTATTGGGGGAACCCGAATAACCAAACCAAAATGCCATTTAATTAAATTCCGGGGAATCTTAAGTGTTTCGGGATCAAATAGAATTTGGTGAAGCGTTAATACCAATCTCTATCAACAATGGTTGAAGGATTCTCCACGTTAGTTAATGAATACTGCTGGCATCCTGCTTGGGGCCCTAGTCTGGTATTTTTATAACTTTGTCATTCCAACACAATTCCATTGTGCATTCATTGTCATTGTTCTTAAAAATTCCTTTTTGTTAAATTCATAATGATCGATCAATTATCTCAGTCATGTCGTAATGGATTGGTGATACGTTGACCCGTTAATAGAAATGATTTTCTAGAAACTTAGTCAATTTGAACATTTAGTAATGTGTAGTGGAGTGTCAGTGATTGACCACTGGAAAGTTATAATCACGTTATTTTGTTTGTAGATTACGAAACTTTTCAAAATTGATGATTGTGAGATCACTGATCGACCATTTTGACACTGTTGTAATAGCAGACTAGGGCCCCTGGTATTTTTTCCAATACTGACGTGCAATTCTAAATCTGTCTCACCGTGAAAACTTCGGTAAAGTGAGCGTGGAGTGACCTGTCAATACTGTCGAGACACTCACTTCACCTAAAAGTGAGTGTATTGACAATATGGACAGGACACTCCGCGCTTTTTAAAGTTTGATTTTTACAAAATCAATCGGCTAAATTGCCTTAGACGTAGACAATATAATATTAGCGTTATTCGCAAAGAAAAAAGATACCCATCTTAATACTTAGTGGTTTCATAAAAAATCAGTTTTTTATAAAATTACATTTATAATGCCACCCTATTTTTAGACCGCTTCCATCAAATAATCCACGAGCTTCTGGCGGAAACGCCTCTCGTCGTGGTGCGCATGAAATGTGTATTTTATTTTACGAATCTCTATCTTCTCTTCAAATCCCATTGTTGACAGCCTGTATCGTTGTTTGTTAATCATAGACTCCTTTATTTATTCGTAAACGTTGTTTACTGTTAACTACTTAGATTAGTGACTGTTTAACCATACTTTTTTGACGTTTGAACGCCACTCAACTTTAATCATCCTTTATGAATAAACCCCTACCATATTATTAGGCGTCCTTTTCTATTTCTCCGGAGTGTTAGCCGTTACATAAGTACGTACATTTACTTTTTGTTACTAAGAATAAATAAATTTTTATGTACAAAATAATTACTTTCTGTACATAACCATACTATTAAAATTCACACAATGAGTACAGTCGATATTTCGATAATAAGCTTCGATTAATACTTTAGTTTTGGAATTACCGAGGGGCAATTTTTGTAATTTAAAAAAACTTTCAGAGTTTGTACTGTCTCAATATTTTGTTCCGATATTTTCTTTAACTCTTAGTTTCTATTATAAAATGCCAAAAGTACATTATGGAATCATATCATGTCAGTACACATCTGTTGCTGACCCTACAATCTGTATTCATATCCTGTCGGCAAACAATGCCTCCTTCAGTTTCGCTATCGTTGTCTATGTACGGTTGACAGCAGGTCACCCTACAAGAAACTCACAAAAATTCTCAACCAACCTTGAACCTTAATGATTTACGATAAAGTTGACAACCTAATAAAGAAATTTGACAGATTGTAGTAGCTTGATTAGCTTTTTTCTGTACGATATGAGTCTTGCTTATAATGTATTTTTCCTCTTGTTCTATTTTTTTAAGCAAACGATGTATGTAACATCAATCATATTCCAGAAGAAGAGGCATACTTGGTACGAAAACTTGCAAAATTGAATACTTACTTTTTTTTTTTGTAATTGCTAAGTTTCCTCCAAAGTTCACAAAGAATCAATTGACGTTGTTCATGTCTGCCTCGGGATTATTAGACGACATGAGAGATGACGAGAAGTCTGCCCTCTTGTCAGAGCCGCCAATTTTGTTTAATGACATCCCATATCTGTAACCTTTTCTTGTTTTTTTAAGGAGAGAGGTGCGAAAGTTTCTATAGCGCTTATATGTCAATTAAAGCACCTCATCGTTAGGATTCCGTTTTAAATTTTTCTGTAAGTTATCCCGGTTTCTCTAAATACATTAGTTACCCCTGGTTTACTTATGAGTTTTCTTTTTGAAGTTTTAGCTATGCTGGAATTATTTTTTATTGCTGTAGAAAGGTGAGTCACGAAGCGATCAGTTGATGCATCAGCATATTGATAGTCTAGGATAGGCTGGAAATCCATGTACTGCACTGCTTCACTGTTATAAACTAGTGCGTGACCGCGATCTCGCCTGATGGTAGGAAGTGATGCAATCGTTGATGGCAAAGCGCGCTAGTTTATTAAGAGCCTATGCACTCTAGCCTTGAAGACACTTACATTGTAATCAGACGCGAAGACCGTCTTAGGTAAATTGCTCCAGTCCTTTGATGTACCTGGTATCAAAGACGAGGCGAAACGCTTCGTCTGTATCGTATTAGAGTCAACAACTTTAATAACATATTCTATCTCTGACCTCAACCTAAACAACTTTATAGCAAGAAGAACAAAAATCACACTGATTTTGATAATTTTGTCAGTGATAGGAACTAACAGCCACCTTTTATGAATCAGAATCATATAATGTACTATATAATTACATCTATATAATAATACTCTATGATCAGAGTTAAGATTCTTGTCCTGTGAACAGTCATGCAAAACCAGAGATATTTTTTTTCTTCACACACTAGAAATAACTTAAAAAAAAATCATTAAAATGTCCCATGAAAAATGAGCGTGGCACTCAGCTTTCCCGCCAAAAACCCCAACCAGAGATAACTAACAACCTAACCAAAAAGCACTACAGATTATACATAAAAAAACTTTCAATTAACAGATCAAAAAAGGTTCTAAGCAAATACGATAAAGAGGTCCAAGCATCGTTTAACTAAAGGGCTCAATTAAAAGGGTTGAAATCAAACACTGATGATGTCATATCTAACCAGTAACCTTTACGATGTTGCTTATAGATTTACTAATAGTCCTAAACGAGCTCTAGGAGTGACATCTATCAACCTGAACGGGTGCGTGTTATAGTTACGGCCTGCTCCCTCTCACCGAGAGGAGGCCTGTGTCCTAGGGCTGCGAACATTATAGGCTGTTTATGTATGAGATGTATAAAACGAGAATCGGTTTCGTGTTTGTATTGTTAATGTATAAAGGGTGTATCTGACATCGACGCACAAATGAGTATCATGAATCCAGTACCTACATGACTCTGAACCCCCCAGTGGAAATTTTCGTCGGCTTTTTCATGATTAAGAAAAAAATATACATGTAGCTGTTTTCACTTTAGACCGTTCATAATTGCTATACTTTTATAACCCAACTAGTGGCAGCCAGTGACATCGTTCGCGTTCAGTTAGTTATGCTCTGCTCCTATTAGTTGCAGCGTGATGGCTTCCTGGATTAATGGGCTATCCAAGACAAAAAGAATTTTTCAAATCGGACCAGTAGTTCCTGAGATTAGCGCGTTCAAACAAACAAACATACAAACAAACTCTTCAGCTTTATATATTAGTAAAGATTACTATAGATAAGATTTTAGAGTAAAAATCAATTAATTCGCTAATTTCACAAAAAAGCAGAATGTGAACAAAACTTGAAAAACTATCTTATCAGCTGATTTAATGGAGTTCACATCAGGTATCTACGTCATACTTACAAACACGCACGCCGGCACGCTTGCAACGTTCAAAGGTCGAACCGACACTTTTTGTTAAGCACTGTGATTTCTGTAACCGCTCATTAACGACATTAATGACTATAATTTTGTTAGTGGCATGCGGTCTAGCCTTTTCGCGAACTTTGCGTTACGATGTCAGATACTCCCTGTATTTACAAAAGTAAAAAAATCTCCCTATGTTTCGAACGTCATAAAAACCGTGCGAAACGGGGCTGGATTTCTAGTAGGTACTGTTTTTCTTGTATGCCTGTTGATTCGTATTGTTTTTATAGACTTCACAACGGATTTTGATGTGGGTTTCAGCAACATTTAGATCATTTATTCTGGAAGGTTTATTTTGATTTAAAACAGTGTCCGTGCAGTTTTAAGCCCATTCTTCTTGAAATGAACAACTGACATCCTTCTGACTGACTGACCACGACCCCTTGACAATTCTAAAGTACCCGTAATTGTTCTTCACTCCACACTCTTTGTCTCTTTGTCCACTGTTGGACAAAGGCTTCCCCAAAGCTTTCATTGGCTTTGCTTGGCAGGCGGTTTGGGGATCGCAGTAATTTCATAATTTCATATTCCACAAGAGAAGCGCTGCTGCCTGCTTTCCTGGTGAGAGTTCCCTTTGTCGTTTCCTTACTGTCCTTTACTTTTTAACACACTATCTACATTTTTGTATTTATTATCCTTTTATAAGTATGCTGGAAAAGATTCCTTAAAAAAGGAGGGAATCAGTTGATAAAGAATTTATTAACAAAAAGAAATAACAGGAAATTAATGAAATGAAATGTGGGTGGAATGAGGTGAAAGAGGACAAAAAGTTAGTGGAAGACAGCGGCAGTGACGTCCCCAGTGATCCCAGAAGGTGAAGGCATGGAGATGTGACAGCAGCGACGGCTTATTGAAGGGTACAGGTGGGTGAGGTGCCAGTGACGGCCTCTTAAAGGCTAGCAGCCTCTCAAAGGCTACGATCTCTCGAAGGCTACGGCCTCACGAAGGCTACGGCCTCACGAAGGCTACGGCCTCACGAAGGCTACGACCTCTCGAAGGCTACGGCCTCACGAAGGCCACAAGGCAGGTAACAATTAAGCAGCGGCAACGTTGCTGGGCCTCTTCCATGCCTGATAGTGGGTATCAGGCATGGAAGAGACTCAGGCAACAGAAGTAGCTCAGCGTCCTTACAGGCAGGAGAGGGTACCCCTGGAGGGGCTCTGGAAGCAGTACAGTACTAAGACTTAATTATTTTAAGCTGCTTACTTGGAAGCCAGACCTCAATTGCCCACTGCTCTGCGAGGATTTTTTAAGAAACCTCGGAGAACGTCTCTAAGAAGAAATTTGAAATTTCAATCTTCAAAATGCCAATGATACAACAACTTTGTATATAGTTTGGCAGTTTTGCATGCTTGGAGTAAGAGACTTTTGGTGATATTATTTTATTATTATTATTATTTTTTTGTATTTTGTTTGTTATTGTAATTTTATGGTATTTAGTTGTAAGATGCGTTTTGTTTGTGCGGAATAAAGAATTTTTCTCTCTTCTTTCTTTCTTTCAATGAAAAGTTAAATAATTTGAACTTGAAGGAGATCGAATGACAAAACCGATAGAAAAATAGGAAGCCATCAAGAATTTCGTAGAAAAGTTTGTCATAGAGACATAATAAACAGTAAAAACTCTCATAATAATGAAAATGTTGTTGTAAAAATCAAATCGTAAGAATGTGTTGTAATTAGTAGGAAAAAGTGATACAATCCAGCGTAGGTAGGTACAGCTCCCTACAATAAGGTGTCCCTAAGTCGCCGAAACTTAAAGAGTTAAAGTTACGGACTGTGTCTGTGAGCTGAATCCTGGTATAGTAGAATATGATCAGAGCAGCGCCTCATAGTACTGGAATGTGTTTTATGACCTGTAGGAATGAATGAAATACGAGTATAAATAATAAGTGTGAGTATATGACTGTGTAATTGTGTATATGTACATAACTTTACAATAAGCATCACCTCTGTACTATTTTTACACGCTTTTTATTAGCTTCACTTGTATATTAGCTTACTTACACACATTATCATCTATAGTAGGTACTGAGGCACTATTAACAGCCTACTATAGTCTAGCAGAAACCCATCTACGATATGGTATAATTTTCTGGGACAACTAAACAGAAAGGGGAACGGTGTTCAAGGCTCAAAAGAGATGCATACGTTCTATGTTTAAAATAAAACTTATCGATAGTTGCGTTCCTTGCTTTGAAAGATATAAAATTCTTACGTTACCATGTCTTTAAATCTTAGAAATGGCGATTTTTGTTAAAAGTAAGCCTCATTGTTTCAAATTATTAAATGAAGTAATTCCACGAAACAGACGCGACAATGGAAAGATATGCCTTCGGGCTGCGGGAACAGCACTTATGCGCAAAAGTGTGTTCTGTATGGCTCCGATCATATTTAATAAACTGCCTAAAAACTGGAGAGAAATGCCATTGCCACTGTTTAAAAAAATACTGCAGAACTTTCTTATTCGTAAAGTATATTATAATATTTTAGATTTCCTTAATGAGAAATATTTTAATGTTCCGATTGCATACAAAGGGAAGAACCACAATACATATTCCTAATAAAATGTAATTCTTTATTCTTATTTTTATACTCAACAATTTTTATGTACGTTTGTAACGCTCAATTATAATATATTGCATGCCGATTGGTAAACTATGGCTGATCTTACTACCTTTATTTATGTAACAACATTATTCTACCCATATTTGCAAAATAAATTGTCTTTGTCTTGCTTGTTTGTTTGTTTTTAAGTCTCTAACTCTTTAGACTACAAGTGAGCGGCTCATTACTGTAAAATGTCCAACCGTTTTCAATACGTTCGTTGGCCGAGCGGTATTAATTTGTACAGGCAAAGTATATAGTTTAGATTTAGATTTAGTTACTCGGGTAACGCATCATTACGAATTTTAGCATTTGCTATTCTGTCTGTTGGAGATCAAGAAAATTTTGGTAAGAACAAAAGAGCACCACTTAAGCGTTCGTGTTATCTGTATATTATTTAAAAAAAGAATACCGAACTAAAAATTTGAAAATAAATATAGTGTAATGTGTAGCACTGTACATGCTTTAAAAGCATGTTTTTTAGAATATCAAACTAAAAAATTAAAAATAATTTTAAAATTTAATTTATGACAATAGTATAAACAATACTAGTATAAATGAGAAAAAAGCGTTTTTCTTATTAAAAGCATGTTTTTTCAGTTTTTTAAACTATATTTATTCTGTTCTGTTTTTCTTGTCTGTTTATATATTAATATCTTTTTTAGTAAAATTAAATTATTTAATTTGAAACACATTGTGTGTGTGTGTATGTGCGCCTAATCATCTCACTATGACACTCTCACTCACACAGATAACTGATATATTAATAGGGTAGTTGACTAAAAAAACTAATTAGTTACACATTGGACCCGATTCTTTTATTAACAAACTAAATTAATTAATTTAAGTCCAGTGCATCTTTTTCATTCTATCACATTATGAATAGGACAGAACATCATACTGTTACGAATGGACCTTATGTCGATGGCATAAGGTTCAATATCGCGCGACATGCAGTGTGTCACTTCTAAGCCCTATTTCGCTAGATCTAGACATTTCCTAGGTACAATAATAAAACGCATTGCTAGACTTAGGACGGCCTATCGAATGGTACAGGTCTCAACAGTTTTGTCAACAAAGTGTCGACATCGAAATTTCTAGAAACCCGTTTCCGGGAATTACCGTAGGTACTTCCGAGTGACCTCGAAGTTATGTGCTATTATTATTACGTCTAGAGGAATCTGGAATGTTCGATCAGCTGGGCTATATAATGCGCTGCGACGCCGACGCAGAGTCAGTCTACACTCGACTAGCGATACGAAAACAGCGACAGTTAAGAAGCCTACTGCGACAACTGTAACAAGAACTGTGAGTACTACGTGGAGTAACATCTGTACTGTTATTGTGTGTTTACAACACGGACTTCGTGGACGTAAGAGAAGACTTCGGTGCGACATCAGCTACGTTCTACTTGTCATTGCCTACAATCGACTGTACCTTCGTTGCCAATAAACTTCGTAACCCTTAACCGGCGTTTAAGTACCCCTAGCCCGTAACAATACGTTAGTTTAGGCCTGTCAAATAGGGTAGTTGACTAAAAAAACCAATAGTCCGTCAGTCAGATTTCTAAAAAAAACTAAACACGTATTTCTTCTTTTTTTTGTATAAACAAAAAATTAAGGAGATACAGTGCGTTGAAAACTCGTGTGACGTTACTCCTTACTACACTTTTTAGCAACGATTGACGTCACCAGCCACTACTCCTGATCTTTGATGCCTTTTATATTTTGTAAATTTTTATTGATTTGATAAAACAAAATATACGTATCCAATATTTTTATAATTATAATCTGAATTACGGACTAAATAGTTTTTTTTTTACCAGGAAATACCCCCGTTATGTACTTAGTAAAGAAATCTTCACGTTTTATTAAGCCGTGAAAATCGTTCGAAGTAGGGGCGGGTCGCGGGTCGTGCGAGTAGTACATATATTTGTCATGTCAGCCGGGTGTCTTCTGACGTCATTCCTCTTACTGGTTGTACGTAAAAGGGTTATTTTTAGTACTTATTTTGTCCAAAGGAAAATTGAATTTCCCGGTCGTGTTTTTTGGGGAATTGGAGTACTTAAATTAGTTATTACGCTGGTTACCTTTTTTTTGGGTTGGGCATAAAAAAGAAATAAAATGTTACGGAAAAAAATATTTGCCACATTATATTCCATTTTTTTTATAAAAAAATAACTCCTTTTCTAAGGATTAGATTTCGCTACAAAATCCATATAATATAGTATTTTGTGCGTAGGGTAGGGTCGCCTTAAGAGGGGACTCTAGTGCCGAGGAATTTGGGAAATAGGAATGTATTTGAAAAAAACTATTGCCATCGCGCTGCTTCTCCTGGTAAAGTGCGAAGAGGACAGTTGCAGCTCAGGCTGATTTTACTTACAAAAATGTTGTATCCTGCTGTACCTATTCTTTTTCAAAACACGACAGATCTCAATTATTTTTATATCAAAATTTAGGGGAGAAGTATACCTATGCTTCTATTATTTTCTTTTTTGTCAAAAACTTATCACGTTTTTCTAATAGTCATCTGAACATCACGGTAAAAATGGGTTATTTTTCGCAATTTTAAAGTTCTTTTAATAATTATGTTTCGGAAAAAAATCAAACGATAGGGGCACGTATAATCACGGTGTAAAATTGTAGAAAAAAATAATAATAATTGCTCTAACAGCATTATCCACGAAGAAAACAGCGGCATATATTTGTATACAGAAAGCACCACTAGAGTTTCCCTTAAGTTAAATTCATTTTATTTATCTACTAGCTGCGCCTTGCGGTTTCATCCGCGTAGGTTCGATATGTATATTTTTTTTTGCATGCTCCACTCCCATTGGTCAAAGCGTGATGTTACATAGCCTAAACTCTTCCGGGATTAAAGGGCTAACCAACGCAAAAAGAATTTTTCAAATCGGACCAGTAGTTCCTGAGATTAGCGCGTTCAAACAAACAAACAAACAAACTCTTCAGCTTTATATATTAGTATAGATTTCTAGCACTGTTTTGTAAAAAAAAGTCCAGTTGGCGCGCATCCTTGGTCCACAGGGTGCGCGGTAGTGTCAACAGCATCCTAGTTATGAAGCTATCATGGCTAGGATGCCGTTAGTGCCGCCCACGCACCTGCTTTGCAAAAACTCCTAACAGGCCTGCTAGCATCGATGATCACTTATACACTAGATAGAAGTCTCGAACAAAACTCATCAAAAATGGCCACAAGTATTAGGCAGTCTAAAGTAGTCAAAATAAATATACAGTAGCGGCCGCCAGCGACTTCGTTCGCGTAGAGTTAGTTATGCTCCGCTCCTATTCGTCGCAGCGTGATGTTATATGGCCTAAAGCCTTCCTGGATAAATGGGCTATACAACGCAAAATTAATTTTTCAAATTGGTCTAGTAGTTCCTGAGATTGGCGCGTTCAAACAAACAAACTCTTCAGCTTTATGTATTAGTATAAATAAATTTAAAATCAGCCTTAAGTGCAGTGTTACAAGTTCTTATAACAAAGCAGTACAAAAAGCCATTATTTTTTACGACAGGTCTGTGATACATCAAACTAAATTCAACCTTATACGCGTGCATTAAAGTCAGAATTATAAAGTAAGTACTAAATGAAAGAAGCACCCAAGCGCTGTGCTGTGCGCTTGTTCAGTTCAACTATTTTTTTATGCTGATTGTGAATCTAATGTATAAGAGATCGATGCTTGCTAGGTAGGAATGTGATTTTATAAAGTAATGCTCCATGCTTTCGGTTGGACCTCTCACCTAGTTCGCCGCCCGGTTCTTACCAGGCCCAGGTCGACGTTGCGTTGAGTTCCATGCATGTCTCAAAGAGATGTCAGCACATCGTGCCGGGTTCTAGTAGGACTAAGGCCTGCCAGGGCCGCGATTTGTTGGATAGAGAATACGTGGCCCTTTCATCATTTTTTTTTTTTATAAGTTATAAACTAGCGCTTGACCGCAGTCCCGCCTGATGGTAAGCAGTGATGCGATCATTGATGGTAAAGCGCGCTAGTTTATTAAGAGCCTATTCACTCTAGCCTTGAAGATACTCAAATTGTAATGCGACGGAAACACCGTCGCCGGCAAATTGTTCCAGTCCCTCGATGTACGCGGTATAAAAGAGGAAGCGAAACGCTTCGTCCGTGTCGCAGTGGTGTCAACAACGTAAGGGTGGAAACTCGCCGTACGACGGGTCGTCCGATGGTGGAACGGAGATCATCATCATCATCAGCCCCTACTCGTCCACTGCTGGACATAGGCCTCCTTCATGGCACGCCAACAAGTTCGATCCTGAGCAGTTCTCCGCCAGCCACTACCAGCCACCCTTTTGATGTCGTCGCTCCGACGACCGACAACCGTTGGGGTAAACGAGTCCTCGAGTGGAGACCGCGTCTCGGAAAACGTAGCGTGGGACGCCCTTGGGCGAGATGGAACGGAGATGGGGGAATTAAATCATGCAATTCCCTTGCACACTCACCAGAATGAATCCTATAGAAGACCGAAAGGCTGGCTACTCTACGCCTGTGCTCCAGGCTTTAGAGACCGTTTCGAGTTAAGTCTGGGTCATCATGCAACCTTTTCTTAAAGATATAGAAGGAAAAACGTGCACTTAATTTAAAATTGCCGCCATTATGTCTAAGTTTAAGAAAAATCAACGTATCTTAATCACAGAATAAATAGTTCAAGGTTTAGCGCTTAGTAGGATGCAGACTTCCTTTTCCAAGGGCGCTCACTCCCGACACAATTTACATGTCAAGGCTAGTACAACATTAGGTTGCACACACACACACACACGGCCGGAGTTTATACGTGACTAAACCTCTGACGTAACATTAATTAGTGCTTACAACGTGTAGTTTTCCAATTCAATTCCTAGGAACAAAAATCGAAAGACCTTGATATCTACTAGGTATCGGTATCTAGGTATCGGGATGATTTAATATAACATTGTTTTATAATTTAATTTCTATGACATTGCTTTAAAATCTATTTTTTTTTTCATATATTACAAACTAGCGCTTGACTGCAATCCCGCCTGATGGTAAGCAGTGATGCCATCGTTGATGGTAAGGCGTGCTAGTTTATTAAGCCTACTCACTCAAAAGAACTGAGTAAATAGGAAGGAAGACGGCAGTTGAGCGCGGTGATGCAATGTTAAACCCAACAACACGACCAACGATGCTGCGCCAGAGGGAGATTGATCTGGAGGCCCTCCACAACCAAACTCCCGACACAACAACATTTCGCGCATCCTACCCGGCACGTACATCGCAACACAACTGCTCAGACCCGTTCTCCGTACGGCTTCACCAGACATCATGCCGGAACACGACGAATCGCTTGGCGGCATGACTTTGTCTGGTGGGTGGTAACTTATGCCGGCGGCTGATGTTGTGGCCTACCACCGAGAAATTAGATTTTAAAGGAATGTTATGTGTAACATTGTTTTAAAATTTGCATGCTGTGACTTCTTATAAGTGGAGAAGCACAAGGTCATATCCTGTTATTTACATTTTCTAGCATTTAAGGTGTTTTCTCTGTTAGAAGTCCAAATGAATAAATAAATAAATTTCTTCTTCTCCTTCTCAACCTATAGACGTCCACTGCTGGACTAAGGCCTCCCCTAAGGTTTTCCACATTGCGGGTTTGCCAATCAGAATGACTACGCGTGTTGAATTACAGGCCAGCTGTTTCCCAACTGTGGTAATAATATAGGTTCCATCTGGATAAGAATAGTTACCTACCCTTTAACATTCCCGGCTGGGAAAGAAAAATAATTATTATTTTAATAATTTCAACAATCAACAACAATCTTTATTAATTAATTTTTCTTTATTTATTAATTTAACATGGGTCACATCCACGCTCCACGGTCATCCTTTAACATACAATAATTCCAGACGAAGCGAAGCTCTTATTTTATTTCGCTTACATTGAAGTACTGAAACAATTTGTCTGACTGTCTTCTCATCAGATTATAATTTAAATTAAAAAGTCAAAACCATTTTAATTCGAGTATCACTGACTCATTTTGAAATAATACTCAAAGTCACATTACAATATTCAACACTCAATCATACATTCATAAAAAAAGAATAGAAATATTACTAAATTAAATCAAAAATATTTTGACAGTTTTTACCAACGCTGTTGATTACATATTTAATGACAACCTTTTTCTTTTTAACAATGAAAATATTGTTGTAGATATGTAAACATTATTGAATACTAAATTATAGCGTTGTGTTGATTAGGAAAAATTAATACAGTACAGCATAGGTACAGCTTCTTACGCTAAGATATCAATAAGTCGCCGAAACTTAGGCTTGAAGTTGAGGACCGTGTCTGTAAGCTGAATTATGAGTTTTGGTGTAGTAAAATGTTACCAGAACAGGGCCTCATAATACTGGAATGCGTATTATGACCTGCAGAAATGAATGATATATAATTATGAATATAAATACATCATTCATCATTCTCCTACCCTTAACAAAATTTATTTGGGGTCGGCGCAACATGTCTTTTTCTTCCATACATCCCTATCAGAAGCCATCTCGGCAGTCACCCCCTTCTTAGCCATATCATCCTTCACACATTCCATCCATCGTTTCTTTGGTCTTCCCCTACTCTTATAGCCATCAACATTCATAATTAAAACTCTCCTCACTCCTCCTCCTATGAATATAAATACATAAGTGTAGGTATATGTAGGTTAATTACATAACACTTCAAGTGGCAAATTGTTCCAATCCCTCGATGTATGAGGTATAAAAGACAAGGCGAAACGTTTCGTCCGGATCGTAGTGGTGTTAATAACTTGAAGGGTGGATACTCGCCGTATCTGCCGTATATGCCGGTCGTCCGGTGATGGAACGGAGATGGGGGAATTAAGTCATGCAATTCCCTCGCACACTCTCCAAAATGCACCCTAAAGAACACCGACAAGCTGGCTACTCTTCGCCTGTGCTCAGGCATTGGAGATCGTTTTGAACCAACTCTGGGTCGCCAATTAGCCTCTTGGTTTATGTAGCTGATGGCTTAAGGGACTAACCCATTAACCAAACTTTTATTTACCGAATGATTTTTGAATGCGTACGCATCCCTAAAGCTGAACGGATTCGCAAGTATTACATATAGAATAATTGTTTTCTATGGACAAAAGCTGAATAGAGTTGAATAAGTGTAAATAAAAAAATAAATAAATATATACGGACAAATCACACAGATTGAACTAGCCCCAAAGTAAGTAGCGAGATTTGTGTTATGGGTTACTAACTCAACGATACCATATTTATAATAGATACATAATTATATAGATAAACATCCAAGACCCAGACCAATCAGGAAAAGATCATTTCCCATCATGACCTGGTCTGGGATCGAACCGGCAGGCGTGTTGACCGCTGCGCCACGGAGGACGACGTGGTGGAGTGTGGTTTGTGCCTTATACCCCTGGTGCTTTAGTAAGCACGTAAAGCCATTTGTTCGTTTTCTATTAAATCATCATCATTATCATCATCATCAACCTTTTTACTGTTCCACTGCTGGATACAGGTCTCCTCTCATACAGAGAAAGAATTGAGCGTAAGCACCACGCTTGCTCAATGCGGGTTGGCGATTTCAGATTTACAGTCCAGGTTTCCTCAAGATTTTTCTCTTCACCTTGTAATCTCTTAAATCTTAATCGAAAATAACATTGGTTTCATAACGAACTTCAAAAACATTAGAAAGCACTGATTATTTTGTTGACCGTACATGCATTACCCATGTAAAAATATTTTATTTTAAATGTATAAAAACATTTTATGTGCTATCTGTCCTCTTCAGAAAAGGACACGAGATAAAGTATTAGTTTTGTCCTCTCAAATTAAGATACTCCATAGACAGTTTAGACGAAGAGACTCCAATCTTATTCGAGATCCTTAGGGGAGGGCTATGTCCAGCAGTGGATGTCTTTCGGCTGAATTGATGATGATAAACAATTTTAGACGTGATTAATAACATGGCTACTAAAAATACGCCCTTTTTTTACTAAAATAAAAAGAAAAAAGGATTGAACTTAAATCTGGTTTAGTTTGTAAACACGTGAATTCGGGACACTATCTAATCCATACTAATATTATAAATGCAAAAGTAACTCTGTCTGTCCGTCTGTCTGTTACGCTTTCCCGCTTAAACCTCTCAACCGATTTTGATGAAATTTGGCACAGACAATCTTTAGACCCTGAGAAAGGACTAGAAGGCTACCTTTTATTCAAATATTTGATATTCCCAAGGGAAAACTAAAAAGCGCGATATAACCGAATTCTACGCAGGCGAAGCCGCGGGCGGAAAGCTAGTTCAGCAAGTAACTCAAGTCATGAAATATTCTAACAGAGGAGCGTAGTATGAATTAAGTTATCGTAAATACCTCAAGTACCTCTGTAATATTCGATGTCTATACCCAAATCTCGATGTAGTCCATCACCACCTAGAGACTGAAAAGCTTCACCTACTTTTCTTGACGGAAACCCAGATTAGATGTCCGTCAGATATGTTATACCCCAACTTCCCGGGATACTCATTGGAGCACCATTTCTCGCAGCGCGCCGAGGCTGTGTGTATGTCCGCCTTGGTCCGCAATGACATCTGATGTTTCTGTCATCTTGATGACCAAAACTCTTCGTCCCTATGGTTGAGTGTCTTTAAGGCTAGAGTGAATAGGTTCTTAATAAACATCATAATGCAAGGATTGCATCACTGTCTTCCATCAGGCGGAATTGCAGTTAAGCACTATTTTATAGTATGTAAAAAATATATACAACGTTATTTTTTTGCAATAATTTTTACACCATGTTATATTTTTCCCAAATACATTTAGAAATTGTTGCAGTGTGGTTGCCGAGCGCGCAACATAGCTGACGGTAGATCATAGTACTAGGCGCGTGAGACAGAGGCCCGCGCCGCGCCGCTGTAGGCGCGGGCGGGCTAGCGGTGCGTTGACCTTATTTTTGTTGGGATAACCAGGTAAGATAACAGGCCCATAACTTTGTGGTTTTTCATAATATCCAATTAAAAAGATATTATGATTTTTTAAGTAAAGAATCTATGTAGATTGTTTACTTAAAAATATTGGACACTTGATTCGGGTTTCGCATATACAACAAAATAACGTTTTAAATAGAGTGGTGCTGATAATACGACAATAAATGAAAACACGGACAGTACTGGTTCATAGGAATAATCCTAAACCAGATAAAAAAAATCTAGTATCAAAAATAAAAATAAAAAATCAAACAAACTAAGTAAATCCCATAAAATTGGAAACGGAATAAAACATGCTTTATAAAATAATGTTTCACTGACCCTCCGATCGGCGACAGCGCGGTCCTGTATCGACTTGCTTTTCCGCTCCATTATTATTAAAGTTTAATAAGGCTGGATGTGGCGATCATCAACCTGTAAGCGGTTCCTCATCAACTACAAAACGAAAAATGAAAAATAATTTCCTGTGACTTAAGTATATGATTTTTTATGGGTAGACTGAGAATGTGTTGAGGTACACAATGTTTAATTTATTGCCGTATTGTCATCACCACTTTGTATATATAAATGATTCAAATTTAGACCCTTATCTAGAAATTGACAGTTAAATTAGGTTCCTTACTACCCTAGTTTTCGAAAAATTGCTTACCGTAGTATGGGTGGTTCAATCATTCAGCATAATCTATACATGACGCCGTGGAAGCGGTGTATGGAGCTACCTACGCCTTTCTCGACCTCCAAGCGTTTATTTATTTATTCGATTTCTCGCTTCTTATCTTCAAACGATCGTATCCTATCATGAATTTTTGTTGATCGTTATATTATATAAAGTGATGGTTTAGTGTGATGTAATATTAGTTTTAAACAATGTCTTTCAACGCGTGGGTTGTTGAATCCCTCGGGAGCGCCTGTTTTTTTTTTAATTTCATTGGTTGATTGTGGGAATGCATATGTTCTATTTATTCGAAATTGGCCCATAGTGACGGACTGATATTTAAAGTTAGAAGCAAAGGAGGGAAGGGTGTTGCAAAATATACTAAGGGGACCGTGTCATGAAAAAGTTTGAGAAATACTGGTTTAAAGGTACCGGTTTAAAACTTAAGTTAGTATTACTTTTTACCACCTTTTTAAGTCCTATGTAATAGGGGGATGACCCTATAGCCATCCATTGGGTTCTTCCTCCAGGCTGCTACTAAAAATTTCGTATGGAAAAACCTTATAACACTACCTGGCTTTGGAGTTGAACCGTGGGCTTTGTACTTAACTGTAGCTCTTGTAAGCATTGCACTAAAGAGATAAACATGAATCGGTTAGTAGACTAAGTATTTTCACCCTTCCAAAAAGTTGTGCAGTAATATATTCTTAAGCGCAAAATAACTGTTTTCGTGATTGTGAATTTAAATTCGCTTGCGACGAAAAAACATTCTTGCAGGACTTTTTAGTAGAAACGCCGTTGGCTTTAGCACTGAAATAAAATGCACTCGACTGAAATTCTCACTAAGTATAAACCCCATATGTTTTGTATACAAAAGAAAATACTTCTTCTACGAATTCAACATGTTTTCGTACCTGTTTGCTTTTCATTTACATGAAACGTACAAAGAAACTTTTAATCTTGCTTTGTGCTTCTCTACATTATTTTCTTTTTGCGTTCGAGTCTTATTTGTTTGTATTTGTTAAGTGCTTCGACTTTGTTCCATTACCATATAGAACTTATTTTATTCTAGCTGTTGTCTGCGACTCCGTCCGAATGTTGATATAAAATAAGCGGCTGTTAAGCCAGTTAAGGCTGCGCCTTTGCCCCCGTTTTCGCAACACCAAACATTAAGATTCGGAGAACATCGATGGATACAATTACGTAAAAACTATTGGCACATTCTGGAATCCATACTAATTTAATATTATAAATGCGAAAGTAACTCTGTCTGTCTGTTACGCTTTCCCGCTTAAACCTCTCAACCGAGTTTGATGAAATTCGGCACAGACAAACCTTAGACCCTGAAAAAGGACATAGGCTACATTTTATTGAAGAATTTGATGTTTCCGAGGGAAATTTATAAAAAGCGCGATATAACCGAATTCCACACGGGCGAAGCCGTAGGCTGAAAGCTAGTTGAATATAATGGAAAACTTTTCTGCCAGATTGTTCGCAGGAACTCACCGTATTATATAAACTCTCTTTATGATAAGAGTTATCTCTAAAAAGAAAATGCGCAAATACATCAAAAACCGCTTCGAGCAAACTGGTGCGCTGTCTTCTCATAATGAACACTAACTAAAACTACCTTGTAAGTTTAGAGCTTTTGACGTACTCTGCATTAAACTTAAGAACAGCTCCGGGAAAGCAAAGTAAACTACATAGATTGATTTCTGCAAGATGGAGATATTAATACGAATAAATTTGGTATATTCGACGTAGTTGTTCGGATGTCTAATTAAGTTGTACAAATAACTTCTCCTTTGAAAAAACTGTGTTAAATAATAAAATCTAATAAAATAAATCAGTATTAACTAAAATAATAAAATATATTGCAGTAACGAACCTTAGACTCGGTACGACTTTGTCTAGATATCATTACTGACGCAATCATTAACATTATCATCATCATTATTTATCATCATTATCTCCCTCTGGCGCAGCATCGTTGGTCGTGTTATTGGGTCTAACATTGCACCACCTCGCTCAACTGCCGTCTTCCTTCCTATTCACTAAGGGTTTTTAAGTGAATCGCGCTTTACCATCAACGATTGCATCACTGCTTACCATCAGGCGGCATTGCAGTCAAGCGCTAGTTTAGAATTATTAAAAAAAAAATCATTACCTTTTAGAGATAAACTATTTCTTCTTCTTCTTCGGCCTATAGAGGTCCACTGCTGGACAAAGGCCTCCCCCAAGGCTTTCCACGATGTCCGGTCTTGTGCGTCCAGCATTTATCGGCTTCCCGCGACGTTCACCAGGTCATCGGTCCACTTTGTTGGGGGCCTCCCTAAGCTGCGTCTTCCGGTACGTGGCTGCCACTCCAGCGCCTCCACGCCACAACCTTACTGCCCTATCGGCCATCAGTTCTACGAGCAGTGTGCCCCGGCCACTGCCACTTTAGGTATTTTAGCTACTCGAAGAGCTATGTCGGTGACTTTGGTTTTTCTGCGGATCTTCTCATTTCTTATTCGATCGCGCAGAGAAACTCCGAGCATAGCTCTTTCCATCGCCCATTGTGTCACTCTGAGCCTTCGTATGAGGCAAACTACTAAAGATTAGATAAAGCTAGTTTTTTACAGAATGTTTTGGTGGGATACCTTTCGTTTATAAACAAACTAGCTGTGCTCCGCGGTTTCACCCGCGAAAGCTTCGAACCGAAAGAGCTCAGTTGATATAAAATAAGCGTCTGTTAAAATAATGGGAGCAATATGTTCGTCTGCGTTTTCTCCCGTTTTCGCAACATTTTTGGTTCCTGCTCTGCTCCTATTGGTCATAGCGGGATGTTTTATAGCCTATGTCCTTTCTCAGGCTCTAGAATGTCTGTGTACCAAATTTCATTACAATCGGTTCAGTAGTTTTGGCGTGAAAGCCGGACAGACAGACAGACAGAGATACTTTCGCATTTATAATATTAGTATGGATAATAATGACCTGAAACGTGTACCCCTGACCACCCCACCGGTGATTACGTTTTTGTCTGTTCAGCTGATGAACAAATTTTGCTCCTTTTTCCATAAAACTACTCGCTATACATTTTTCATAAAAGAAAATAACTTGTATTTAACAGCACAAAGCTTTTAAAACCATTTCAAAAATCTTGCAAACAATTTCAATTTCTCCTGAACCCATTTGTTATAGTTGTTAACTATGTTTTACTTTTTTGTTAACCTGACGTAACCTAACATGTAATACGGAGAAGATTTATGGTACTTGCTGTTAAAACTTCAGTCCCAGTGCAGAGTAGTGATGGTATCGGTCGCGGCTTACAAGTTATAGGTGGTTGTTTCGAACCCCATCAGGCGCTTTACTTTGTGTAAATTATTTCATCACCACTGCTCTCAAAACCTACCAATGGTGAAAGAAACACCGTGAAGAAACCGGCATGGCTTAGACCCGTAACTTTTTGACCCTAGGCCATGCCGGTTTTTCAAGATGTTTTCCTTCACCGTTGGTAGATGTCACATGTCGAAGGCGAAGAAATGTGACATCTACCGACCTCCACTGGACCCGTGTGGTAGATTACGGCCCCTCTCACCGAGAGGAGGCCTGCGTCCTATGGCCTGTGTCTGTGTTGTGGGGACATTACAGGCTGAGGTATGTATGTGTTAAAACTTCATCGTAGTGGAGCAGTAACAATACGAAACCGTTTTTTTTTTAAATAAAATTATAAACTAGTGCTTGACAGCCAATCCCGCTTGATGATAAGCAGTGATGCGTGACCGTTGATGATAAAGCGCGCTAGGTTATTAAGAGCTTAAATTGTAGTCACACGGAAACACCGCCGCTGGCAAATTGTTCCAGTCCCTCGATGTACGCTGTATAAAAGACGAGGCGAAACGCTTTGTCTGGATCGTAGTGGTCTCAACAACGTAAGGTCTATACTCACCGTACGACGCACAGTGGGGCCAAACCCCCATTTTAGCGGCCAAAAGTCGCAGAATTCCCTGATTTTGGCGAAATTTGGTATACTGGGGTTTTTGAGGTCGCTGAACTCGAATCCGTTACTGTCAATTCGAAATTCGAACTGGTTACTTCGAAATTACTTCAAAAACGTAAAAATATTGATTTTTTATACGAAATGTTGGGCTTAGAAGGATTAGAGTACTCTCAATTAAAAGCTTTAGCATTATTACAATAATATGCAAGCTCACTGCTGTAAAATTGAAACTGTTAATCCGAAATAACTTTGAAAACGTAAAAATATTTATTTTTTAGGTGATGTAGGTATTATGCAGATTACGCTCAATCCACTGCTGGGCACAAGTCTCCTCTCATACAGAGAAGGATTGAGCGTAATCATCACGCTTGCTCAATGCGGGTTGGCGATTTCAGACTTAAAACTCCAGGTTTCCTCAAGATGTTTTCCTTCACATTTTAATCAGTCATTGGTGTCCAAGATATACTTAGAAGTTGCCGCTTAGTGCAATTAAACTGACAAATCTTTCAAATGCGTCCAATAAAGAAACAATCGGGAGACTTACGCCAAAGTATTTAGTTTATATGAAAATGATAAAAAACTAAGTAATGATTAATGTGTCCTTGCAAAATATTTCTTTTTTGTTTTTTAAGCAGTGATGCATTCCTTGATGGTATAGCGCACTAGTTTATAAAGAGTCTATTCACTCTAGCCTTGAAGACACTCAAATTGTAGCCCGACGGAAACACAGCCGCAGGCATATTGTTCCAGTCCCTCGATGTACGCGATATAAAAGAGGAGGCAAAATGCTTCGCCCGGATCGTAGTGGTGTTAACAACGTAAGGGTGGAAACTCGCCGTACGACGGGTCGTCCGATGGTGGAACGGAGATGGGGGAATGAAACCATGTAATTCCCTCGCACTCTCACCAAATGCATCCTGTAGAACACCGAAAGGCTGGCTACTCTACGCCTATGCAGACCGTTTTGAGTTAAATCAGGATCGCCAACCAGCCTCTACGCACGCCTCTCCACTGAATCCAAATAGTTTAAACATCTGGTCGAAGTGTATGTCCATTGTCATAAATAAGTCATCGGTCACTAAATACTACCAAACCACTTAATTACTAGCTGTGGGTTCCACGTTTACGTAACCTCTCCCGTTGAATAGGGTTGCCTATTGAAATAACAATACAGCTTACTGTTTCTGATGTGGGTGTACCTAATATGTCAAAGGGGTTTAATTAAATTTACTTGTAACTAATTGCTATATACCAAGTCCGGTTAATGTATTCTATTTACTGCGTCTCCTGGCTTCAACCGCGTAAGTATCGATTTCGTGAGAATAAGATAAAAAAGTATCGATTTCGTGAGAATAAGATAAAAAAATATCCTATAATCCTGGTTATGAACTGCTCGCGCAGTGCAAATATTTGTATGCATGAATGTGAATATTTGCGCTGGTCTAGTGAAGCCTCGGAAAGTACGTTAAGCCGTTAGTCCCGGTTGCCATACGAACATCTAATGGCAGTCGTTACGCGTTGTTGCAGCCCTCAAAAGTCCAACAATTGGTCTAATTGCGATGCTTCGATATCGCCTTCGGGTTGTGAAGGTCAGATGGCAGTCGCTGCACGGAAAATATTGAAGTTTAGCCAAAATCAGCAGTTAGACTGGTAAAGCGGACCCCAGACTCCAAAGCTGAAAAAAGCTTTTGATGCGACTGGGATTAATGCTGAGATGATGATGAATCCTGGTTATAAAATATCTGTAGGTATACCAAATTTCATTGAAATTCGTGAAGTTATAACACACATACGTACACTCAGGATCTTTTACCTTTTTAATATTTAGATTATTTTGAAGTACATATTTTAAGCGTTGAAATATCCCAAAGGGACAATCTAAATTATATTAATCCAAAGTTGAAAAATTTAGCTATTGGTATTTACAACCAGGGAAAGCACGTTATCATTTGCAACTTTATTTCTACAAACGGCTTTTAACTACTCATTCATCATCAGCCTATATAATGTCTCCTGGGACACAGGCCTCCTCTCGGTGAGGACTGGGCTATAATATACCAGCGGGCGCAGTGCGGGTTGCTAGATGTTACATGTCTTGCAAGTTTTTTCTTCTAGAACATGCCAGTTTCGTCACGCGATGAGCGCAATTCCGCCGGTAAGCAGTGATGCAATCGTTGATGGTAAAGCGCGCTAGTTTATTAAGAGCCTATTCACTCAAAAAACTGAGTGAATAAGAAGGAAGACGGTAGTTGAACAAGGTGATGCAATGTTAAACTAAACAACACTACCAACGATGCTGCGCCAGAGGGAGATTGATCTGGAGACCCTCCACGACCTAACTCCCAACATAACCACATTTGGTGCATCGTACCCGGCACACATCAGAACACAACTGCTCAGACCCATCCTCCGTACTGCTTCACCGGACATTATGCTGAAACATGACGAATCGCTTGTCGGCAAGACTTTGTCTGGTGAATTGTAACTTCTGCCGGCAGCCGATGTTATGGCCTACCACCGAGATAGCAGGGTAAATGCGTATCACACACTATCAGTAGCAATGGGGTTCATTTTGACAGTTGAACAACATTCATTGCGTTGTTTACTTTGTTGAGCAGACACATTTTCCGGACATATGGAGCACTGGATTAGCAAAATGATTCCAATTGATAATAATATTTTGTTACACAGAATGAACTTTTTCTTACTACTTCAGGGTTTTTATGTTTAAAGCCTAAAACAATGAACATTTTTCTACCATTTGACAAAGTACAACCTCACTCAGCAAGGGGACATTTAGGATCCGCCGCAGAAATAAAGTATTTGTAATCTGTCTTTCAAACCGTTGCTGACTGGAGCAATTCGTTTCCGTCACCGTTTCCCTAGAAAATGGATAAGTTTCGGAAATCTGTCTCATTTTTCAAGTCTCCTTTATTCCCGTCGCATTGTTTTAAAACGTTTCCTCAAACACACAAACTCTTTTTTATCCTCTTTTTCAACCTCGAGACAAAACTATTAGTAATTTCTCTCAAAACCAAACTAGGTAACAGGTAAGTTTTGGGCCAACTAGAGCTAAAATACATTCATGCTCGATTATATGACGAATAAAAGATGTGATATCTAAGGTGTACTTATAAATCAAGAAGAACAAACAATCATTAATTAATTTGTAACCGCCACAAATGAATTCAGCCTAATTTTATTTCATTTGTATGTGCTCCGTATGCCGTTACATTCCGAGAAATATCTTCACATTCAACAACTTGTTGAAAATCTACGTAATATTTCGAGCATTCGAAGCAATTTGCTATTGAAAAGCAAATCTTGTTGAGCTGCGCCAAATATAAAGCAATTTGTATTGACAATTGACATTCATATGCTGAGGTTAGTTGAGATGTAGATTATATTCAAGATGATTTTGAAATGAATTGGTAACAATATGGGGGAAATATTTGATTTTGTCAGTGTCTCTTTTATGTAGCGTGTAAAGGAAAAAGTATTAAAATGAAATGAAATCGTTTATTAAGCAAGTAGGATCACTGATCACTTTTACACGTCATGTTTATTTTTTATTTTATTTTTTAATTAGATGAAGCCGGCCTTTTCTAACTGACTACCTCTGAGAAGAAATAGCCGAAACAAACTCAGGGATCATCGTCTTTTTTCAAGACCAGACATTAAAAATGAAAATGTTTACAATAATTTACCTTATAATTACGCATATTGCTTAATAACAATGCTTAACAGAGCGAGCAGCTCAGTCCCAAGCTTTTTTGTCTTCTAAATAATCTGTGATTTTATAATACCCCTTTTTGCAAAGTTTGGCGTTTATATGGTTCTTAAATCGTTTAATGGGTAAGTTTCGAATGTCCATGGGAAGCTTGAAGATTAACAATTGATTGGGTTTTTTGACGAGAAAGCTAAGATGAGTGTCACGCGCATTTTTCATTGACCTTTTAAACTTATAAAAATAAAAAAATTCAAATCAACAACTTCGATATTTTATATATTTTATTGTAAACTAGTGCGCTTAACCATCAACGATTGCATCACTGCTTACCATCAGGCAGGATCGCGGTCAAGCGCTAGTTTGTAATATATATATAAAAAAAAAAATATTTATAGTGTCGTTTACTAAATAAAAGCGCGTGATTTATGTAGTAAAAAGTGCATTCAGTAAATAATTCATAAAGAAGATTGAAATATCGCTGCATAGTGGCCTCATCAACACTTGGCCTCAAACCTTCCTCATAGACGGTTCACGTGGCCGCTTTTTTCAACTGTCATTGGCAATATCCGCCATTATTGTGAAATAAAATTTTCAAAGAATTTCTATACTTTGTTACACGTGTTATAGGCAAAATTGTGGTATATATTCCACAGACGCCATTGATCAAGAGTTGAGGTTGAATCTCACCTTGGAAAAAGAATAGGAACAATTGATTGATGAAACAGTCTCTTGGCTACGTTACCAGTCGACAGCCATCATCATCATCTCAGCGTTTATCCCGGTTGCATCCGCGGCTTTCGCGTTGGAGCCCGGGGTCCGCTTTCTTACTTAATTTCCTCCATTTCGCGCGATCTTTAGCATCCTGTGGTGTGAGATTGTTGGCACGCATGTCATCTCTTACAACGTCAAGCCAACACTTCTTTGGTCTACCCCGCTTGCACCGGCCCGGCGGAGGCGCCATGGCAAGACATTTGTGACCCACGTAACATACCGGTTTTCGTAAGACGTGACCGTACCAACGTAGGCGACCCTCCTGCAGTTTGTCCGCTATGTCACGGACATGAAGACTGCCACGGATGCGGGAGTTCCTGATGCGGTCCTTCCGCGTAACTCCACACATCCACCGCAGCATATTCATCTCCGTGACACGCAGCTCCTGCTTGTGTCGCTCAAGCACAGGCCACGCCTCACTGCCATAGAGGAGAACAGGTCTAATGATGGTCTTATAGACCTGCCCCTTAAGCTTAACCGGCATTTTGGGGTCACAAATGACACCCGTCACCTCACGCCATTTTGCCCAAGCTGCGGAAATACGTGCCCTGACGTCGCAATCAATGTCGCCGGACGCGTGGAGTACAGACCCCAAGTATTTAAACTGGTCTGTGCACTCGACCTTGTCACCGCCTATGCGCACAGACATGGGGTCTGTCGTGTTGCTAGCCATATACACGGTCTTCGCCACATTGAGTTTCAGACCTCCGTTCTCGAGCGAGTCCTTCCACATATTCACACGCCGCACCAGCCGATTCCTGTCCGCGTCCGCCAGCGCGATATCGTCAGCATACATAAGCAACCAAGGAGGTTGCTCATGTGAATCCCTGATGCTATCCGACAAAACGTCTAATATCACGCTGAACAGAAACGGACTAAGGACGGAACCTTGGTGGACTCCGACGGTGACGGGGAAGGGTTTAGTGTCACCAACAGCGGTCCTAACAACGGAATCGGAATTGAGGTACATATCTCGAATTATGTCAACATAGGCTTCTGGTACCCCTTTGGACCTCAGTGCCCACCAGATCACCCCTCGAGGGACACAGTCGAAGGCCTTCTGCATATCAAGAAACAGCATATGCAGAGGCGTGTTCTTCGATCTGTATCTCTCCATGGCGATCCTTAGTGCAAAGATAGGATCCATGGTTCCGTACCCTGGACGAAACCCATATTGACACTCCGAGACAGCACACTCCTGTCGGATCCGGGAGTCTATAATCCTCTCAAAGATCTTCATGGTGTGGGACATGACCTTTATACCGCGATAGTTGCCACACTCCTGAACCGAGCCCTTGCCTTTGAAGACTGGAGTAATAATACTCAGCCTCCATTGGCTCGGGATTTTGCCGGTCAGGAGCACGCGGTTCAGAAAGCTAGTTAGCATGCCCACACCGCGAGGACCCATCGCCTTCCAGGCCTCAATGGGGACTCCATCAGCTCCGACAGCTTTCCGATTCGCCATGCGACGAAGAGCCGTATGGACTTCCTCAGGCGTTATCGGGGGCACTAATCCAAGATTTGGAGGGAGTTCCGGTGTCTGCACCTCTTGGTGCTGCTTATTCAGCAGCTCGTGGAAGTACGAGCGCCATCTCTCCTTCACCGCCAGGTCTTCGCATAGCAGGTTGCCAGCAGGGTCTTTTACACAGCGGCACTTGGATATATCCTGTGCCGCTTTAACCCTAGAACGTGCCAACTTGTAAATGAGCTTTTGCCCCTCAGACGATTCCAACTTCTCGTAGAGCGGTTGCAAGTGGTCTCGTCTGGCTCTGGCTACAGCTCTCTTAGTGGCACGCTTGGCAACTTTGTATGCGTCGCGATCTTCAGGGGATCCGGTCGCTTGCCACGTTTTGAAGAGGGCTTTCTTCACCTTAGTCTCCCTCTGGACTGTGTCGTTCCACCACCAGGTCTCCTTGTCACGTTTGCGGCCGCCCTTGGAGACGCCGAGCACTACCCGCGCCGCCCCAGCAATAGCTGCCTGGATCCTGTTCCAGTGTTCTTGAACAGGCTCCCCATCGGTACCGGCGCACTTGTCACCAATAACCGACGCGAAATCCTGGGACCTGTTTTTATCCAGCAGCCACCACCGGATCTGGCGCGGGCAGTGCTCAACACGTCTGCGTTGAGCCTTTACGCAGAGATCCATGACAAGGAGACAGTGTTGTGCAGTGAGACTCTCACCGGGTATGACTTTGCAGTTGGCTACTTTGCCGATGTGGTGCCTCCTAGTTAGTAGAAAGTCGATCTGGGTAGCACTTCGTCCACTCCGGTAGGTGACAAGGTGCTCCGGTTTCTTTTTGAAGTAGGTGTTCACGATTGCAAGGTCAGCGGCCGCACAAGTTCGGAGAATGTTGTCCCCTTCCGCGTTGCGGCTACCATACCCATAGCCACCGTGAACACGCTCAAACCCGTCACACTTCTCTCCCACATGACCGTTCAAATCACCACCCAGAACGACTCCCTGGGATAACGGGATCCCGCGAAGCAATCCTTCGAGCTGGCTCCAGAACAACGTCCTTTCGGCGTCACCGCACCCGGCCTGCGGAGCGTAGGCACTTATCAAGTGGGTTATTACCCCATTAACAAGCACCCGCACCGAGATTAGCCGATCACTGATGCGATTCACCTCCAAGACGGTCATCCTGGAGCTCGTCAGACAACACCACGGCGACCCCATTCCTCCCACTAGGTGCACCCGTGTAGATCAGCTTGTAGCCATTCCCAATAAGCCGGGATCTGCTGCCTTTCCACCGAGTCTCCTGCAGGAACGCCACGGCCACCCTCCGCCTATGGAGAGTCTCGGCCAGTTCTCTTGCGCGTCCAGTTAGCGTGCCAACGTTCCACGATGCGAAACGGATTTTCTTGCTTTACGTTACCAGTCGACAGCGATGCCGAGGAATTCGAAATACTATTATTATTGTTAAATAATTTGTAGTTTATTTAGATTTATATTTTAAATAATAAAGGAGAGGTTTCAGAAATGTATGGAGCCTGGGCCAGCACATTGTACACTTAATGCTAGGTATAGTTACGCTATAGTTAACTGTTTTTAATATTAATTTGCTATATTTTGGCATAGTTTTTATACAGATTCAATTTAATTCGGCCAAGGAGTGCAACATAATTACTAATAAATGTGGTGGTCAGCAATAAGCGAAATAAGATTTTGACAGTGACATTTGATTGACGTGTACGATGTATATAAAACTTCTACAATATGTAAAGAAAACCCTGTCCGATCCGTGAAGGTATTCATAGGTATCGATAACTGATTCTACTAATGCCCACAAAGACAGGCTAAACCTAAAAAAAATCCCCCTAAAAAAATAAATATTATTTCGCAAAAAGAGGTAACTGTAACGCCGCCCGGGGGGCAGGGCACGCGGCACCTGTGACGTGGTTGCGGTCGCTATTCGCTTATAATAATACCGGTGTTGACACTTTTTTCAAAATTACCAAATTTCGGGGAAATTGGAACTAATTCCCGGGAAAAAAGTATTATTTAAAAATTCATTAGTATTGTTACTATGATGATTATGTAAAATTTTATATTATATTTGGTGTGTTTACCTAACCTTTATTATCCTTGTGGGTCGGACAGGGTTTTCTTTACATATTGTATATTTTTCCTTTTTATCTATACAACGTGTAACAAAAAGGGTATATACATACCAAGGGCATGGCATCTTTAGATGATATCAAACGATATCGGAATGGTTTCAACTCAAAATAAAATACTCAAAAAATTGGTACCAAATTTTCGGTTTCTTGTGTTTCTTAAAATCAAATCATAACAAACGTGGCAGCACACTACATACGTTAATAACTACTCGTTACCCGTCACGTTACTTGCCAAAATCCGATAAATGTCTTCAATATCTCTGTGCGACTAGTATGATAGTAGCCTATCACAGGCGGTGTTTTTCCTCATAACTTCCAAACATAAAGAGATAGGATTAAAAAACCCCTCCAATATCGTTTGATATCATGTAAAGATGCCATGCCTTTGTTATGTATATACCCTTTATGTTACACGATGTATAGCGTACAGAGTGGTGGCCCAAAATGAAACATCTCCTTTGAGTATTAAGTTTTTTTTTTAATGTACCTATTTAAAATTCTCATAAATTGACCGAATATATAGAGATTGGATTTAAAAAATATATTCCAAAATCGTTTGATATCGTTCAAAGATGCCTTTGGAAAGGAAAGGGTATAACCCTGAGGATGGGGTTTAGCACGTTTTATATTATTTAATGATTTTAATTTGTTACCAGATTTGTCCTAACACTTTTGCACCTATGTTGTACAATTTGATCAGGTCGGCGATTTTTGAACTACACCAGTAGTAACGTCCTAGCCACTTATGATCGTTGCTTCGAATACAGGTCGAACGCTGGGCGCTTTGTTTTTTTGTAAATTCTTCATCATTGCTTTCCAAACTCTGAATCAAAACATCGTCAGGAAAGCAGTATATTTCAGAACTAGTGACATTAGCAATCCACACAGGGCAAGTATCCATGGCGTAGCGGTACCGAACGCGGCCGCTCCCCAAGGAGGCGCGGGATCGATCCCCGCACAGCGCAAATATTTGTATGCATGAATATGAATATTTGCACTGGTCTGGTCGTGCCTCGGAAAGCAAGTTAAGCCTTTTTGGTCCCGGTTACCATACTAACATCTAATGGTAGTCGTTACGGGTTGTTGGAGCCCTCAAAATTCTAAGAATTGGTCTAACTGCAATGCTTCGATATCGCCTTCGGGGTGTGGAGATCAGACGGCAGTCGCTTCACGGAAAATATCGAAGTTTCGCCAATAAAAATCAGCAGTTACCATAGACTCCAAAAGCTGAAAAAGCTTCGGATGCGACCGGGATTAACGCTGAGATGATGATGATGATAACTGGGCAAGTATTATGGACGGCCCACTTCCTTTAGCATAGATATGACATTTGTCTCAGCAGTAAAAACACGAGGAGATGATTATGAATATTATAACTCGCTTTATTTAAACAGACGCAAACTGAAAACTTTTGAATGGCGACCATGTACCGGCAAGCGCAGCGTCGGACGCCCACCGACTAGGTGGTCAGATGATCTGACCAAAATCGCAGGGAAGCGCTGGATGTAGGCCGCGTCCAACAGTTTTTTTTTTGGAAATCCTTGGGGGAGGCCTATGTCCAGCAGTGGACTTCATGTGGTTGAGATGATGATGCATGATGATGATGAAACTGAAAACAGCTATAGGTAGTAAAACATACAACAATACTCATATGTTAACTAGTTCAGAAATTTCCACACAATCTGTAATAATTCATACAGATTAGAGTTTGCTGTGCTCAATATTGGTACGAGTCGACCGTGATAAATGAGAGCCATGGATCGAGTGCCGTAATTGCAAGCCTTTTACGTGACCAACCATCGGTGAAACTGGCGGTAAACACAACTTTTCCTGATTTCTGAAACTAAAGCCTGTTGCCTCTCAAAAGGGAGCTTGTTTGCCTACAAATTAACTAATTTGTAGCTAAACGAGGCTCTCTTTGAAGCAAAGAAAAAAAAAGTTGAATTGTAAATATAGCGCTGAATAGTGCGCTGTAATTATGGTAATTTTTGGTAGCGAAAGCTATAATTAAAACGAAAGCTATCTACACTACTATAAAAAGCTGAAGAATTTGTTTGTTTGAACGCGCTAATCTCAAGAAGTACTGGTCCGATTTGAAAAATTCTTTTTGCATTATATAGACCATTAGTCCAGAAAGTCTTTAGGCTGTATAACATCACGCTGCGATCAATAGGAGCGGAGCATATAAAAAAACATATATAAAACTACGCGGGTGACCTACCAAATCATCATCATCATCTCAGCGGTAATCCCAGTCACAACCGAGGCTTTTTAAGTTTGGAGTCTGGGTTCCGCTTTACCAGTCAAACTGCTGATTATGGCTAAACTTCAATATTTTCTGTGTTTCTTTTAGAAACACAGAGTGGTAATGGTCGTGCTGGCCTAGTGGTTAAACCAGCCCCTCAAGTATGAGGGTTCGATTCCAGGTCCGGCAAGTACCAATCTAACTTTTCTAAGTTATATGTACTTTCTTAGTATATCTTGGACATTAATAATTGATTAAAAGGTGAAGGATAAAAACTGACATGTATGTAAATCCTGGATAAGAACCATTGAACAACCCGTTCACTAAACACTGACACTGCTGCAGCAACTACCGTCGTAACTAGCGTGATGTTATTGTGGTGACTTCATTAAAACAAATGAGATTACTTTTAAACGTTGTATATTGAGACTTGACACATTCGTGACCCTAGTTAAACATCGGAAAATCTTGACACCGCGATGCAGGATTCGAATGCTCCAACGCCATCTATTGGCGCATTTGTGAACTAATAATTCAAACATACCGCCCACCAAGGGCAAATTTTCAAAATTTGACCTTACGACAAATTCAACAAAATGCAACTTAATATTAACTTAAACTACTTATACATACATTACATATAATCCGCACTAATTATGGTGTGGTAGATGTCACCGGTAAGATACAAATCTTAGAAATACATCTCCTTATTTGAGAGCCTCTAGTATGCAATGTTACCACTCTTGTAATGCCATCTACCCCAGGGTGTTTTTCAACTACACGACCAAGCAGCCATTTAGAGGGAGATGATAGATAGATAGATCCTCTTTAATTAAAACTAAATCACCAACGTTTGGCTCTGGGTTTTGATTATTCCATTTATATCTGTTTAAAAACATTGTTAAATATTCTTGCGACCATCGTCGCCAAAAACTCTGCATCATTCGTTGCGTTAGCTGCCATCGTCTTAAATTATTTATATTCGAAGATTCATAATTATACTCCGGAATGGCAACCAAAGGTTCACCAACAAGGAAGTGACTTGGTGTCAAGGCATCTAAACCATCCAGATCGTTATCCATCCTTGACAGTGGCCGCGAGTTTAGACAGGCCTCAATTTGTACCAAAACAGTTGATAATTCTTCGTATGTTAGGGTGGAGTCGCCAATTACTCGAAGATGAAATTTTATAGATTTAATGCCAGCTTCCCAAAGGCCACCGAAGTTGGGTGAGTATGGAGGGATGAAATGCCAATTGGTACCCTGAGACGCTAAACAGTCAGCTAGTTCTTTAACTAAACCCGATTTACCCGCTAAGAACAACTTATTTAATTCCCTTGATGCCCCCACAAAATTTGTACCATTGTCCGACCAGATATCAGAACAATAACCTCTACGTGATACAAACCTTCTAAAAGCCGCCAGGAAACCTTGAGTCGTTAAGTCACTAACGGCTTCAATATGAACGGCCTTTGTGGCCATACAGATGAACAAACAAATATAGCCTTTATAGGCATGATGACCCCGACCTTTCGATGTTCTGATGTTTATAGGGCCCGCATAATCGACCCCACAACATTTAAAAGGCCTGGAAGGCGTAACTCTTGCAGCTGGTAACTGCCCCAGCAACTGTGTTGATGTCCTACCTGAATGCCTTACACATGAAACGCATTTACGCACTTGTGCCTTTACTAATTCCTTAGCGCCAAGAATCCAATACTTGGACCTCAGGTACGCTAGCATGAGCTGAGGCCCACCATGTAATGTTTTATAATGTGAGTCTGCCACGATCAAATTAATAAGGTGTGACTTTTTTGGTAATAATATAGGATGTTTTCTACCTTCGCTTAATGTTGATTTCTGTAACCTTCCTCCTACTCTAAGGATTTTATTCTTATCTATAAAAGGATTTAAATATTTTAATGATCCTTTCAATTTTGCTAAGTTACCATCTTTAGCTATCTTTTCTATTTCGTCACCAAAGCTATCTGCTTGGCACTTCTTAATACAAACATCCAACGCTTCCTTCAATTCTTGCACTGATAAACATTCTGTTATTGAACCTTTCCCTTTCTTCTTTGTTCGCCACATTCGTCTGCAATAAGCAATTACCCTTATTAATTTATTTAAATTAGAAAACCGGTCCCATATGTTACTTTCCATGCTTGTAAAATGTGCTTTTATAGCTTCCAAGTCCGTCTCCATGTCCTTAGGCTTATTATAAATTATATCAGACGAATGTAAAATATCTGGTCCATTAAACCAAGACTTTTGTTGGCTGAGTTCTGAAGGGTTCAGTCCTCTAGAAGCGTAATCAGCTGGGTTTACACCAGACCGAATATGAGACCATTGATTCGCATCTAGAGTAGTTAAAATCTCTGATGTCCTATTGGCTACAAACGTTTGCCACCGATTTGGGTGGCTATTGAGCCAAGCTAGTACGATAGTAGAATCTGTCCAGGCCCGAATATTTTTCTTCGGTATGTCCAATGTATGAGCTACCTCAACTAGCAATCTACTAAGAAGAACCGCTCCGCAGAGCTCCAATCTGGGAATAGATATGACTTTGATAGGAGCTACCTTCGTCTTCGCAGTCACCAAGCTTACAGATACGTCACCCTTATTGTCAACCACTCGAACATAGACAACCGCAGCATATGCTACCTTGGAGGCATCACAAAACCCGTGGAGCTCCACAAGTGCATTGCTGCGTCTGGTTTTTAACCAACGAGGTATTTGCACCGCCGAGAGTTGATGCAAATCTTGTCGGTAAGTAAGCCATTGGTTTAATATATTGCTTGGGACTTCATCGTCCCACCCTATGCCTGACAACCACAGCTTTTGTATAATAATTTTTGCAACTATCACACTTGGTGCAACCCATCCAAGTGGATCAAACAAACGTGATATGTCTGATATGATTAGTCTTTTTGTTACAGGTTCCCTCACCGGCGGAAGTGTCACCGTGTAACGAAAAGCATCCGTGGATCGATGTAACGTAAGTCCCAGTAATTTCATAACATCATCCATTTTAATTTTTCTTCCTTCTTCATTATTTTCCTTATTCATGTTTTTCATTCTTGACAATAATTCTTCACTGTTGCTTGACCACTTTTGTAAAGAAAATCCTCCTTGTTCAAGTAACCGGTTCATTTCATCATATAACTGAGAACCTTCTTCAACTGTTTCGACACCAGTAAGCAGGTCGTCCATATAAAAATCCTCTTTTACTCTTCTTGCAGCTATAGGATATTTATCCTTCTCATCGGCAGCCACCTTCTGAAGTACCTTAACTGCCAGATATGGGGCACACGCTGTGCCAAATGTAACCCTTAACAAACGATATTCAGTTATTTGATGATCAGAACTTTCTTTCCACAATATTCTCTGAAAGTCAACGTCCTGTTCATCAACTTTGATCTGACGGTACATCTTAACAATGTCCGCAGATAAACAAATTGGATATAATCTCCATTTCATCAAAATGTGCCTTAAGGTTGGCTGTAAAGATGGGCCTATCATTAAAAGGTCATTTAATGAAATGTCGTTTTCCCCCTTGCAAGATGCATCAAATACTATCCTCACTTGCGTAGTATCCTTGTCCTCCCCAATAACTGCAAAATGAGGTAAGTAGATTCCTTGAGACTTCTTTGCTTCAGGAACCTTCTCCATGTGCTCCAGTAGCATGTATTCATCCACTACTGCTTGATACTTAGCTTTCATTTGTTCATTTTTATTTAGCTTTGTAATTAGTGAAGTAAGTCTTTTTTCCGCAATTTTCTTTGAAGAACCTATTTTTGATACTGGATCTGTAGTTTTAAATGGCAATCGTACAATATATCTTCCGTCTTTATCTCTTCTAGTTGTTTCCTCAAAATAGCGTTCGCAAAGTTTTTCTTCTTCGTTTAACATTTGTGATTTGTTTACGGGCTCTTCCTCTAATTCCCAAAACTTTTTTAAAATGTTATTTTCCTCCACATAAGAATGCAGAGCGACTACGTTTACCTGATTTACATGTGACTTTTCAACCATACCTGACAGAATCCACCCCAATGAAGTAGCTTGCGCTACTACACTTCCCTGAGGCCCTTTCTTTACTCCTTGTTGAATTACTTGCCCATAGACCTCGGCACCAAGCAACATGTCTATCTTGTTTGGTGATTGATACTGCGGATCTGCTAATGGTAAGTCACATACCCAATCTAAAGAGACTACTTTATGAGAAGGCAAACGCGTGGTTATTGTTTTCAGTACATAAGCAGCTACTGATATCTGGACGCCTGGATCATGTATAGAGGTAAGTGTTATTTCTACCATGCACTTTGACAAAATATTAGTACTACCTTCTAGTCCTGAAATGTGTCCCTTTACTGGTCTCCTTTTGAGTCCCAAATACTGGACTGTTGCTTCTGTCACAAAGGATGCTTGGGACCCTTGATCGAGCAACGCCCTAATGGTATAGCACATACCATTCCTAGCTGTAGCATTAACCAGTGCCGTAGCTAACAACACTTGGTTATGCTTTTTTATTGCATTTGACGAGATGAATGTAGCCACTGTGTTAGAATCGGCCGATCCAGATGGTATAGACTTTGACTCAGAAGATGTTTCTACTTCATCGCACCGAGGTAAGTTATTATTTGTAGTATGATTTGAACTGCCTTTATTATTCTCGTGACCACTGGAATGCAGCAACGAATGATGTTTACGTTTGCAAACGCGACATACAGCTGTACTCAAACACTGCTTGGCCGAATGGTTATTCCCCAAACAATTAAAACATAAACTATTTTGACATACAAATTCCCGTCTAGCATGTACATCATTTTTAACAAACTGTTTACAATTTATAATTTTATGGTTTTCTTTACAGAATCTACATTGCATAGTGGAGCTATAAAATACTTTAGGCCTCTCTGTGTATTTTCCCTTACCCGGGTTGGATCCCGTATCTAGAAATTCTAGAGCGCGGTAACGACTGGTTATAAAGTCCTTGAATTGGTCTAAGGTTGGGAAAGTATCAATAGATGTATCGCTTGTAATCTTTATCTCCCACTGTTTTCGAGATTCTGGATCCAACTTCAAAGATATTACATGAATAACCAACATATCCCAAGTACTGACATCAAGGCCAAGATTGGCTAATGCATGCAAACAATCAATGGTGCTATCAATCAATTCTTTAAGACCTACAGCAGATTCACTATTTAAATTCTTAAGACTGAGAAACCTTTTCAAGATGAAATGTGATAAATATCTCTTATTATTATAGCGCTCGTTTAATAGTTGCCAACAGCGTTCATAGTTTGTGTCCGATATAGGTATTTGTCTTAATAACTGTTCCGCTTCTCCCGATAAATAACCCTTCAAATATTGCATGCGTTGTACGTTATCTAAAGACCGATTGTTATGAATAAGCGACACATATAAATCTCGAAAGGTAACCCACTCCGTATATTTTCCGGAAAAAACTGGAATAACAATTTTAGGTAATTTAACTTGACACTGTTTATAAAGGTTTACATCTTTAGGTTTCTCTTGATTTTCCTCTTTAATATCTAATGATCTCAAAATAGTTTCCAGTTCTATTTTACACTGAATGTAGGATTCTTCAGCTACATCATAAATCCCTTTTGTAACATATGAACTTTCGTTTAACTTATCTGGGTCATATTTTTCGTATAATTTACTATGACTATCTGTTAACTGATCAAACAATTTCTCCAAGTTTTCTAATCTAACTTTAACATAGGGCCGTGTTATTCTGTCCAACGGCGATTTTTTAAAGTTAATATATGCTTTATTAATCCTATTACAAATGTCTTCTAATTTATTAATTAATGACTCCATTATTTATAAAGTTATCCTAATTTATTTTTCTAACAAATTACTAAAATTAATTTAAAACATTAAAGCCGCTGTTAAGAAACATATATTCAACTATGACAATATAAACTGGGTACTAAAGTTTAACTTATGCGAAAAGTTAACTAATTGAAGGTAGGTAACAAATATTTAACGTAAACATGTACAAGTTGCAAACAATAATGCTTCTTGTAATTTTATAATTTTGGGCATAGGTTCCCCGTACTAACCAAATTTGCTTAAAATTAGGCTAAGTCTAAAACACTTTAACTATAACTTTAAGGTTCAAAATATTTTTCTAAGTTCAAATCTTGATTAAAGTTTCAAATTAATTGTTTCCAAATTAAGTTACTGTTGCACTATAATAATTAAAAATGTCACTCACAGTTGTTTCTTCGTTGGTACCACCTGATTAGATGATGACGTAGCGTCTGCACGTCCCACAATCTTCAGCTGGATTCCCCTAGTTACTGATCCCTGACGTTGACTTCTCCCGGCACCGTCTGCAGACGCGCGTTACTTGCGCTGACTGCTGCTTCCTGACGAGTATGCTGCTTCAGCTGTCTGCTGTTCTCTCCACAGCACTGGCACTGCTTCTAACACTCTTGGCCAGTTTGCGCAAGCGATCCACTTGCCCAGCCAATCTTCTCAAAAATACCTCCGGTCAATTTGATCCGGCTCGGAAGGACCATATGAACAACCCGTTCACTACACACTGACACTGCTGCAGCAACTACCGTCGTAACTAGCGTGATGTTATTGTGGTGACTTCAATAAAACAATGAGATTACTTTAAACGTTGTATATTGAGACTACTTTCGCTTGACACATTCGTGACCCTAGTTAAACATCGGAAAATCTTGACACCGCGATGCAGGATTTAACACGAATGCTCCAACGCCATCTATTGGCGCATTTGTGAACTAATAATTCAAACAGTAACAATTATAATGCAAACTAATATTTAAAATCAATTCGTTATAATTTTCTTTCTACAAATTTCTAGAAATTAATAATAATAATAAGCCTTTATTTAACCATGAATTTCTTAGTTCATAATATAATTTAACAAAACAAAAACAATAAAAATAACAGTTAATTTGATAATAGTTCGAAACAGTAAATTTAGATTTCATTTTGTTGCATTATTCATGGCCCCTTTCAGTATAGGCCTCCTCCAAGTGCCTCCATCTATTTCACTCGTACAAACCCGATTTCGATAAGAGTTGCAGTTTTGAAGAAAAATCTTTTATTTTTTTAAATATCCGAAAATGCATTTTTTTTAACAGTTACTCTAAACAGCTGTTTATAAATAGTAATTTCTAGAAATGATATATTTCTAACAGTTTCATGAAAAAAGGACATAACACAAAAAAATTAAGCAGAACGGACAAAGCGTATTATAAAATTAAAAAAGAAAACAAAAAAAAATAATAAAAAATGAAAATATGTATAAAATATACATTTTCGAAAATCGCAAGGTACAGTAAACGGATGTTGGGATTTGAACCTGGTGCTCGTCTAATGCGAACCGGGACTGTGACGTACAGAGCCAGCCATGCTCGCGGTTGGATTGTGAAATTAGGCTTCTAAATGTAGATGGAATAGAGAATGGTTGGTATAGATTTAATAGAACGTGCGTATTTCTCGATGCTCGACGCCTCACGCATCGATGTACTCGCGCGGAGCGCCCCGCGCCCCGCAGTGGGCGGGGCTAGTCGTGTCCCACTTCGTCTGCTTCACCCCCTCAAATACCTAAAAGTTTGCTATTCACAGCGTCTTAAACAAGAAACTGCGGCCCTGGACGTCACACAGACAAGTGAAGAAACACGGGTGGGTTTTAGTCAGCAAAAGTCTGACACGCCCTTCCGCTCCGCCCAGAGCGGGAGAAGTCATTTGATGATTTCCCATCCGAACAATAAAAAAAACTTTCAGCCTTAAAGCTATAGTGATAAAGTTGTAAATCTAATAAAGAAAGTTGACAGATTGTAATAGCTTGATCTCGTCTGTAGGGACGACAGCAGGTCAAACTACCCGAAACTGTCAAATATTGTCAGAGTGTACTAGTGTAGAGTGTAGAGTAGCTTGATGTGCTATCGTCGGTACCTGTTTCGCACAACAACTTCTAGGAATTTGACATTCGTAGGAGTCAATTGCCTGAGGATAGCGAGAAGGCGGGTATTTTAAGGAAAAATAAAAGAGCATCTATTAATGAAACAAATATATTTCATTATGAAATTAATTACCAACAAATCCATTTTCAACACGTTTTCAAACCATTTTCAATATGATAGGGAAATGTGCCTTTTTTATAAGTGCCAAATATTCATTTAATATGCTGTGCAGATGTAGCTACAGGTAATATTCTGAGATCATTGTAAAATTAAACAACATAAAGTGGCCGACACGACAGCATCGGCCGAGATATTACTAATGGCAACACCTGCAGAGCTAAAAATTTTACGCCTAATGGTAACACTACAACACACATATTTATTGCACATTTAGAAATTTCGTAAAGTGTTTTTGTCTTTTTTTTTTTCTTATTTTTAGAGATCCAAGACATTTACTATAATTTTGCACATCGATATTAAAATGAAATAATATACACAATAGCGTTTAAATTTAGACTGTGGTATAATACACATCCAAAATATGGAACTATGCCTAAGTTAGTTTGGACAATGGACAAGATATTATAAATTAAATGGACTATTTTATCGACGAATAGTCATATTGCAAAATAAAAATCTTGAAAACAAGTAATAGTTAATCACGATAAAAATATAAAACGATCTGTATAACAATAATAATTATCTGAAGTATACAAGTAAAAAAAATATATTATGTAACAGTATGTATGTACTATCAACTAGATGTCGGATTAACTGACCCAAGATATAAATTAACTTTGTCAACAAAAACCGTTCATTGAAAATATATAAATCATATTTAAATATATATATATATATACATACAATATATTCATCGTTTCGTGTCTATTTATACCATCACACGACAAATATTTGGAAGTATCAATACGGTATATAAAAAAAGAAATCATTAAAATTCTTCTTTGTCCGATTTTCATTAATGGTAAGAATGTTTTTACTTACATAGATACATACAATTTATTCCGAGATAATTTATTTTAATAAGGCCATATAAAACAATTTACACATAATATTCCAGTATTGTTTGAGAGCCAATACTTCTGACCAGCCAAAACCTAATGAAAATTTACTAACTAGCATTGTCTGCATTACGTTTAAATTTAAATACATTAACGATCTCGCCTTATTATGAATGGTAATAAGACTTGGACGTATTTTAGAAATAATTAATTTAAAAAACCTACGATTTTAAAACTCGCACCGCCACCTCGATGGCATTTGGTCGACTTAAATCTCATAGAAATAAATTACAAGTGAAAGATACAATATTAAAAATCGTGGAATGGTTAAACCATCAAAGTCTTACGAACACAAGTCCTTACATTACTGGATACTTTGGTTTCTAAGAGACACATTCGACCAACCACATGACATTAAAATACTGGACAAAATAAATCCTTATGTAATTAGGTACCTAAACGAAATTATTGCTGATGTGGGTATATCATAGTGTAATGTGACTATATTATTTACCTATGGAAGCTTCAATAAATAAAATGTCTCTGTAGAACAGTTTCTATCACATATCATTACACATTGTAGCACCACGCGGTTAATAGACCATCTATGTCTATTCTTACCACTATTCATTGTTGTATATGGAGATGTATAAAAATCAATACATCTGAAAAATAATTTAAGATTGGTATATAAAAGATTCTGTATAATTATGTTTAAAAATTAAATAAACTCTCTTATTGTTTTATGTCGTAAGCTACTGAGACTGTGTTTTGGCTTGTAAAACATTTTAAAATCAACACCTATTTATAAATATTACTTATTGACTGCGATACTTCTGGCCTACTTTACTTTCTACCCGAAAATCAGTCTATCTACGTTCGATCGTCGTTGGCTGTTCTATGAGAGGTCCGTGCCCATCGACAAACAGTAATGAACATGCTTTAGAGATGAGAATTGTGGCACACCGAAAGAAAGAGAGGAAACGAAGTTGCGGTCTATTTTTATCTCTCGCAAAATCATCAATAGGCTATTTGACAGTATGAATTTTTTGTGTGATTATTTGCTTTGAATGCATAAAATGAGGGTTCTTTATGTCATTTACGTGAGTTTTAATGAAAATAAAACAATTGATATATCCAACAACACAAAAATATGTTTGGAATTGTTTCCCGCGCCACTTATTGTGAAACGATCCGGATTGGCTAATGTCACGATGACGTCATACGCTCATAAACTCTTGTTGTAGTTAGTGCACTATGTGTTCTCAGGTGTTTTAGCGTTTTTAGAAGATTTTTAAGGATATTTGGAGCGATTTGTGGTATTTTTTGTTTTCTGACAAATAACAGATAAACACGAACACCACTGCGGAACCGAAAATCGTTTATAAGTTTATGACGTCACTTACAAAGCGCGACGCCATTTTGCTGAATAAAGCGTTTCGGCGGCTTGTTTGACTTTTGAATTTTTATTTGCATGTTTCTTACGAAATACGTAAAATTAAAAAAACAAACTTTTGGTGAGCTTCTTAACCGCAACCAAGTAATTCAAGATAAAAATTATAAATCCGTCAAATAACCTATTTTCTATGAGGAAAGAGATAACGCTAGACCGAAAGCATAAGCCATCACTCTCACTCTTTTCAAACCAAAAAAAAATACTGCCGATTATACGCATACGGCATGTCCATTAGTATATGTCGGTGGCCGTGGCTCTCCTGCATTGCCTCCTCGTACAATAATATCACATTCTTTGCCTTCTCCTTAACACTTTACTACCTACATTCAATATCCTACATTTGTCATCAGTTGGGTGTGGTGGCAGCCTCCGCATTGGCTCGTATCAACGCTTCCATGTAACAGACTTCCACAAATAAAGCTCGGTACAGACAGGGACGTGACCGTTTGCCACACATCATATAATTAACTAAACCCACCAGATAACATCAGCTGCACAAGATCGTCAGTATGTTATTTCCCTATTGCAATACGTAAACATGTAAACACTTGTAATAAATAGTCGTTGTAACCGTATTTTTATCCTATGTGTAACTATTGAATTAAGATGTTGAAATAATTAATATTAAATGGAACAAACTGTTATCATTTGACACTACAATGCCATCAGTCGGTGAAAATAATGAAACAAGACACCCAATATTTAGTGGACGGAGATAATATATAAAACGCTTTAAAAAAGTGTCAAAATTGTGCGTCACTGTGTAACACTGCACGTTCTTACATTATTCCATACTGTAGCAATCTTACTTGTCTACCTACCCTCCCTTCATGGAAGTTCTCTTAAGATGAAGACTATAAAAAAGTAGTAGAATAAATAATGCCCGTTAACCTCATAGTCGATGATTAAAATAGGTATAATAATGAAAATGTTCAAAAATATTATATGCCCACTTCTTATACCAGAACTGAAGATATGATAGAGTTCCAACTTATAATGGTAAAATGTTTTCATTTGAAAATCCTTAGTTCTTAACGAAATGAAACATCACTTAACTTCTAATTTATCACATTTGACCTGGTTAGCACATGCATATTTACATAACGTTTGCTGTGCTCTCTATATTTTAAAATCTGATTTAAAATTAAATTATCTAATATATATTAGAGTTAAAATGTATGTTACAAGAACAGATATAAAGAATACCACACCAATTTTAACACTACGAGAATTCAAAATGATGAACCACTCAAAGTAAGCGCAACACTTTTGGAATACCGAAACGACATTTAATATTAAAACTGGCCACTGACACACATCGGAAATAGACACAAACATTAATACTTTGAGTGGTTTATTACCTTAATCCTATAAGACACTAAATTACACCACAACATCAAGTAACTACAGCTGATATACTTATAAAAACAGTCAACATCAATTTTGAATAATATTTATATTATAAATTTTGAAGTAATGGCAAAATATCTACATTATACACAATGTGAATGCAATTACATTGTTTAATTAATAGTATAAACTCGTCGAGAGAGAATACGAAAACTGGCTATGAAACACTATTGGATGGCAATGTAACTACACAATATAAAAATCGACTTTTTCCGTTAGTATAAATTAGATGTCGAGTCTCCGTATTCGCTCCTCTAGCAATCAGAGTATTTCTGTAGTAAAAATAAAAATTCAGAGTATTGCTTCTCGTTTATACTAAAAGTTTCGACTACCTATCTTAAATATTATATCCCTCTGGCAAAGTCACTATTATAATTTGAATACACTTTATTTTAACTTGTATCATGTTTAACAATGAACAAATAAAACTATAAAAAAGTTAATATTCTCAGTTAAAACCGGCTTATGTTAAAGTACTAACTAAATCAATTACACTATATTAAAAATGTTTCGATCAACATTTCCTGTATGTGAATATTTCGTTGCATTGACTTCTTAAATAACTGTGGTTAAATGTAGGTTATGGACGAGTAGTTAAACACTCGCTCCTAATATTAGTTGGAAATATTCGGCCGCAAAGTAATTCAATAAAATATCTAATTACTGCACGGTTATATAGACAGCATTTTACTTATCCTAGACATAATTGACAGTATTTTATACAGTATCATTATAGGCTTTCCGGACATACTATGAATGAGAATGATTTAACATTTTTTAAAGAATAAAGCTCTGAGTTGTACATTTAACATTTGAGGTTTAATTACAAATTGAGGATATTCTTAAGAATTTAGAACACACTGTGTGCCACTGAAGTTCAGTGACATATACCTTGTTTCTTATCATAATACAGGATGTATCTGACATCGGAACGCAAACTTCGCGAAAAGGCTATACCGCATGCCGCTAACAAAATTATGATAGTCATTTATGTCGTTAATGAGCAGTTACAGAAATAACAGTGTTTAAAAAAAAGTATCGGCTCGGCCTTTGAACGTTGAAAGCGTGCCGCCGTGCGTGTTTGTAGGTATGCCGTTCACCCCTGATACAAAATCTATTAAATCAGCTGATAGGATAGTCTTTCTAGTATTGTTCACATTGCGATTTTTTGTATAATTAACGAATTAATTAATTTTTACTTTAAAATCTTATTGGGTTATAAAAGTATAGCAATTATGAACGGTCTAAAGTGAAAAATACTGCAATTTTTTTTATCGGTAAAAAGCCGACGCAAAATTCCACCACTGGGGGGTCAGAATCATGTACTGGATCCATGGTACTCGTTTGTGCGTCGATGTCAGATACACCCTTTATATTAGGTAAAGAAATTTCTAAAATAAACTATAGAAATATTTATAATATTTTCTGAATATATTAATTTATATGAAAGAATAAAAAAATATATATACCGTTATTTTTTGCATATGCGAAACCCGAAACACGTATCCAGTATTTTTAAGTAAGGAATCTATCTACAAAATTTCAAAAGATATCATGAAAAATCACAAAGTTAAGAGCTTGTTATCTTATCTGCTTGTCTCAACAAAAATATGGTCACACACCATTAGCTCGCCCGCGCCTGCAGCGGCACGGCGCGATCGGGGCCTGTCTCACTGTGATCTACCGCCAGCTGTGTTGTGCGCTCAGTAACTACACTGAAACAATTTCTAAACGTATTTGGGAAAAATATAACATGGTGTAAAAATGATTGGAATCGATTCAGTTGCTTATACTGAACAAACTATATTCAGGTTTCGTCTGAAGAAAAATAACTTTATATAAGTTAAATACAGGGAAACTTTTATTCGAGTGCGCAAAAACAAATGGGTGGCTCAGAATCAATAACAGAACAAATCTGCATTATTAGTTTAAAATAAAAAATCATGTTTTTGTCCGCCCTAAAATCAGCAAATGAGAGACACCAATTATTCATATCAATATCGTAGTATTAGCATATGGCCGCGTAGTGAACATGCGGGCGGCGCGGGCGCGCGGGGGTCCTGTGATGTTCCCGCCGTCCCCACTCCGCCGACCATGAATGGGACCGCGTGCGGTGACCATAACATCGATTTCATAATAAACATCTTTCGTTATCAATAACTATTTGTTTTGTACTAAAAGTATTAATATTTTTATCTATAAAACTTATTTAGCTATAAGTTGACAAAGTTTGCGCACTGGATAAAATTTTATCCTGTATAGAATATGTGACATTTGACAGTCAGAAAATAAATTTTAAATACATAGGTACCTGTATATGGATAAAATAGTCAGCATTTTAATAAAACTGGTACTTATACTGTATTGTATAGAGAATATCACAAGTTCGGCAGTTACAACCCATCTTGAAGATATATTCATTAATTATTATTATTAAAAATAGAACTAACTTTACAGAATATTTCCGGTAAAATAAATAATGATTTATATTCTTGCAAGTCTCACAAAAATCAGAAAACATGGTTATAGTAAATATATGAATCTTATAATTCGAAATGGCGCGAATTAGTATATGGGACGCATTTCCTGAAACATTGCGGACGAATATTTTCCAACGGAATCAAATCCATAGACAATTTATAATCTAACCTTTAGGCTCGTAGAATTCTGTAGCTGACTGGGGAATCAGTTTTTCTATTATACATCTTGTTATCGCAGTAGTATTCTGTACTGTTATATCAAATCTAAAACAAAATGTGTACAAACAATTATTATTGACAATTAATTTATCTACTTCAGTGTTTATTTTTATGAGGTACATATTTTGGCACAGAGAGATTTCTTAAAACTATATTTAATTAATACATAGGTATATTAATTGTTAGATAACGTTATTTTAAATTACATAAAACATTTTTCGATGTTCTAAAACTTGTTTGACTGGTCTTAATCGTACGAATCACAGTTTTTGCATTCTCCTAATAACCTATCGTCACATCTACCAATTTTCTAGTTCCTCTTTAATGGAATGAGTTATTTAAAAATCTTAATATACGTAGGCATACAAAAATATGGCAAAAGAAACTATGTTTAAGCCTTCATTAAAACGCGAATGGTGTGCCTTGTTGTCACGAGTGAGTGTTCAACATCGATTGTCCTGGCACCGTCGTCGGTAGATAAAGATAGAGATTGTAGTCAAATGCTCGTGTCCATAGAAAGCGGGTAACAGATATAGTCTCTCATCTTTAAACAAATGCGGCAATGCACAACTAAGTTATACAAAATTACTGGCACGATGAGAGACAAGCTAACACTGCTGCATTAATAAGGTAAAACTCTTACGTTAAGAATTCAAATGTGTAGGAACTGAATTGATTATTTTTTCCCTGAAACAGCAAATCAAAAAGTAAGTAAGCACTTTGTCCAAGCCACGTGTTTAACACAAAAATATAGTTTCAGCACGAAAATATTAAGCCGTTACAATAACTATTATTGCTATGCGGTACACGCAAATAGTCTCCATTCACTATTTGTTTCAAGAATCAATATAGAAAATGATGTCATAAATATACATAAACCACTCCAAAACGAAAAATAGTCCTGTAAAATTCTAATTAAACCTGCTTATATCAATAATGTTGTAAAGTTTAAAAACGTTTTTAAAAAATATTCCCATTTTACTGTTATAATATGACTCGGTCACGGTCATTTACTATAGGGGCACAATATAACTATAGACTCCACACAGTGATAGTGACAGACCCCTTGAATAGTGCGCCCAGACGCCTTGTATAGTGACAGACCCCTGGAACATACACAGGGGCGCCACATTTCATAAATGATAAATTAAAACGAATCATCAATATCAAATAGTGGCAAATTCGTACGAAATCGGAATGCGCCAGCCTAAAAGTCAAGTCCTGAGAAGTCAGGATGACTGACCTGAAAACTTGGCTATTTCTGCAATTATACTGTATGGAGTTTAGTTATATTGTGCCGGAGGTATGCGAAGATCGAGAAAAGGACGGCGCGTTCATAGATCAGCGTGTGTTGTGGACATGCGTGGTGAGATGTTTGGAGAGATAATCGGCTCGAGCGAAGCATTTGCCGCACGCTTCGCAGTGATAGGGCCGCTCGCCGGTGTGGATGCGAAGATGACGCGTCAAGTCGCTCTTGCCGCCGAACGCGCGTCCGCAGAACAGACACACGAACGGACGCTCGCCCGTGTGCTTCCGCACGTGCAGCTTCAAGTTCTCCTTGGACCTCACGCACTTTCCGCAGAACGGGCAAGCGAACCTCCTCTCCCTGTCCCTCTGTCTTTCGTCGTTTTGCATAAAGCTTAGTATCCCCGAGTGTGAGCTTGAGCTCTCATGCTTGCTGCTATCTGCACGCGACTCGTTCTCAGAGCTGTCTGCCATCGAGCTGATGCTAGCGAATGAAACAGGCACTCGCCTCTTCTCGGAAGTCGAGCTATCTTCATCTCTTTTGTTTTCGCTCTCAGCGCCCGAAGTTCGGCAGTCTATTGAGTCGTCTACTGTCACCACAGAATCTGTAGCGCCGTTCGAGTCGACGGTGCTGTCTTGTTCAGCGTCACGGATTACCTCTTCGGGTGTCTTCGTCGCATCATTTCTATTCCTTTTCTTCATGGACAAGTCCATTTCGCCGCACTGGCCGATTAGAGCCTCGTTTGTGCTGGAGACTTGATCAGGGCCTTCGGATGTGTCTGTGTTCTTAGTATGCAGTCGCTCCAGGGTGTGGTTGAGGCGGTGTTTCTTGAATGATTTGAGATAGCGGAATTGCATGCCGCAGACATCGCATGTGAAGAGTTTGTCGGCAGGGAGTCGCGCTCGGTGGTTTTGTTCGCGATGTTTGACGTAAGCAGACCTGTACCTGTAGCTTTGTCCGCACTGCTCACAAACGAAGGGTTTGTCATCGCAGGGGGTCTGAGAAGCATGCTGTAATGCAGCATGGCGTTCGAGCAGCCAAGCGGACGGGAACGAGGCAAGGCACACGCCGCAGCGGCGCCTCTCAGAGTGTAGCATGTGGCGGTGCTGGTACATCATGCAGTCGTCGCTAAGGTAGCGGCGCAGGCGGCACGCTTGCAGCGCCAGCAAGGGCGACCAGAGAGGGAGGGCCGTGGGAGAGCGCGACGGAATAGGGCTGGGGATGCTCGGAGATACGCATGACATGTCCAGACACATCTGTAATTGAAAGCAAAAATGATATTATTCTGAAATCAAATAGGGATTTTTAAAAGTGTATTATGCATATTTTATACCTGCGAGAATCCATGAAGCAGGGTGAAGAATTCAATAAAAGAATGTGTCTGTAATGATTGTAGAGCTTTTATTTGTCAAAATTGTATTTTTACAGCTATGATATGCTTATATTTGTTTCAAAAGTTACAATGATCAACAGGGATGGGTCTCTGTTTAGATTTTTGCAAAATTGACAAAACATTACACCGTATGATCCTTGATCCGTTCTGATATACTGTAACACTTTTTCAACAAAACTGTACTGCTCTTTGTTACAACATTATGAACTATTAATAATGTTAAGGCAAAACAGATTTTCTCTAATCTAAAATGTCAACAATGTATGTTAAATAAAAGAGCTTAAAGGGAAACAATTACCGTTTCACTGACGACGAAACGACATCTAGATTAACCTCTATAAATTATGTGGACCTACGTTATTTGAACTTGTGCTGAAAATATCCCATACCAGCATAATATACGAAGCTTATTATATACCTAAAAACATTTATAAGTCCAAAATTTAAACAGCAATGATTGATATTTTGATGGAAACATAAGCGACAAAAACCTACTCGTATATTATGCCAATACGAATATTAGTCACGAAAGTTTAACTCTAAATAATTTATAATAAACACATTATAATTATTAAAACAAATTGTACCGATATACAATAATACACCTACAGGAACTTAGAAAAATTGCAATATAAGTTCTATATTTAGGTATGCCACTTAAATAAAATGGTAAGTTCAATTAGAATGAACCAGGCTTCAGCGACATCTAGCGATCATGTTGCACGAAACTTAACAATACTATTTAACACTAGACAACACAACTGTAGTAATATTGGTCAAGAACATAATCTAGCACTGGCTTTTAACCCCACTCGATTGGAATGCGCTAGCCGGGACACACCTCCTCAAGCGCGGCTGTCACGCGTACAAATCATAGGACAGTAGACTGGCAAGTCACATATCATAACGCAACTTACAATTTTCACCATAAAAATTACAGTTTTTCTCTATCTGCTACATACTCTATGTTTAATCCGTGATTTGCAGCCTTTATATAAGTCTTGTATAGGCAAGAGGCACTCTAAATATAAAACTGTGGTCACAATTTATGATAATATAAAAATGAATCTACGTCGTAACTATTTCAACACATGAAATATTTCGTGCTAGTGTTTTCTTAAAAGTTATCATGCTTTGTAGGTACTTGGAAAGGTACCTACGTATATTTAAAATATATATAATAAAGTTTATCAATATATATATTATATATGTATCATTTATTTGTGCTAACGGCGCGTGAACTCTGCGGGGACGTGGCAACAACTGGCAAATGTTAAAATTTGAATAACTGCACTTGAGGGTAGTATAATCTATTGTTGATGAACCTACTTTATATTTTACTAACAACATTTACCACATTGCCTATATACACGTAAATACATAGCTATAAATCTATCTGAATATCATTATTTTAATAATAAATATTACCTCTGAAAGTTAGGAAACAAAATAGTATTTTAAACTGCATTCTGTATTATTATAAAAAACTATTTCGATAAAAACTCGTACAAATTTGTTAATTCGCATCATTATTAACCATTCATTTATTGCTATTAAGTATTTCTGTAAATTGTAAATATTTAATCTTTCTTAAAATAAGAAGAGGAACATTAATCAAGGTCATATTGCTATACAGTTTGGTAACGTTCGACTCTGATAAAAACAAAAACGAGTGCAGCTTTTCAAATAGCAACATTCTGGTGTTTCATTTTTTTTTATCATTTTTATTGAATTTTATTCATTTCTCATTTCTAGCTCCGGAAAGTAGCGCATCTACCAATCTATTATCTAAAATGCATTTTATATACTGTGTGAGTTTTAACAATAGACCAACATTTAATTTTACTTTCCCAAGTTATTTTCATAGTAAATTCGCTAAACTTTACACAGGAGTGTTCGAAAAAATAAGTATTCAAACAATTCACATAATCGTTCTTGACTGTCAAAATTGACTTAACCTATTGACTGCCCGTAGAATTTGTACGACAAATGTTTTCGTGCCCGTAGTGCTTCAGTCGTATTATTACGACTGAGGACCTATGTTTCATTTTTGTTGTTATTTATTGCTCTATTTATGAGCTGCCCCTTAATCGGCGAACACATTTTTGTCAAATGATTGCGACTAGTTGGGATCGTTTGGACCGAATGGACCAATGAGCGGTCCGAACGATCCCAACCGATGCCAACTAGTCGCAATCATTTGACAAAAATGTGTTTGCCGATTAGGGGGCTGGGATATAACACCAAGCAGTCAATAGGTTGAACCGACGATGACGTGGCCAAGTTCTAGCAGGAAAGGAAACATTAAAACAGAAAAAAGATCAAGTAAATTTAAACAGTTACTGGTATCTTCAGCGAGTAAAAGTCGACATACAATTGACTGGTTTATGGAATGTAAATTATATTGCTAGTAATTTTTCAAATCACTTTGATCAATATAAAGCACACATTCTTTTCAACCATGTTATATACAACGTGTAACATAAAGGGTATATACATAACAAAGGCATGGCATCTTTACATGATATCAAACGATATTGGAAGGGTTTTTTAATCCTATCTCTTTATGTTAGGAAGTTATGAGGAAAAACACCGCCTGTGATAGGCTACTATCATACTAGTTGTATAGAGATATTGAAGACATTTATCGGACTTTTACAAGTAACGAGACGGCTAACGAGTAGTTATTAATGTATGTAGTGTGCTGCCACGTTTGTTATGGTTTTATTTTAAGAAACACACGAAACCTAAAATTTGGTACTAATTTTTTGAGTATTTTATTTTGAGTTGAAACCCTTCCGATATCGTTTGATATCATCTAAAGATGCCATGCCCTTGGTATGTATATACCCTTTTTGTTACACGTTGTATAAACAATCACATAATACTCGGAAAACAAGTGTAATATTACCAAGTGCTGGAAGAGCTTCCTCTAAACGCTACCACATCATTAATTCATTAACTATTATCGTAACATTCCATTCAAATGAAATAAACGTAAGTTTATAAACGAATTTGAAGTGCCCCGGTACTCACGGCGGCCATACTACAGAATTTTGACATTTTATATTAAATAGTTCATATAATATTTACCTATAATGTATCGGTGGCATTCGCTACAAAGTAACCAATTTGTCACTGGAATAATTTTGGAATGTTAGGCGTTTGCAATCCAAATATGTATATAGAAATAAAATAAGTACTTTAGATATACCAAAATTAAATCAACGAATAGCATACTGGCCTTAATTTCTACACAATGCCTAAACAACTTATAAATAGCAATGAGATCTGTTGCAGAATTTTTGTTTCCTAATTTTAATGCTTCTCGTCCCACAATATGCGCTTCTACGCATTCTTTATTTGAATTTACAAATTAACGAATTTATCAATTTAAATGTTGCTAACGCTAATAAAATTATTCAGGTCGCAACTTTAATTTTAAGAAGCAAGTTATTATTGTTTACAAAAAAAAATCAAACGTAAAATCCATCATTTTATTGAGATTTAAGATCTCAACAGTGTGGCTTAAAATCCTAAATATTTGAAATCACATTCTGAGATCGCGTCATAAATTCCCAGATGTAATACCCTTACTTGTATTAGACGTATATCACAGATCTTTTTCTATATTACCATAATACTTTCTTTTGAGTGAACCCAAAATTATGAATGACTAAATATCTAATTTACAATCAAAGATATTTAAACGCCTACATTCAGAACGAAACGTTTAGAAATAATTTTTAATATCCTACTTTTAAATAAATATATATTTATAAAATAAGTGTTAAGTCACTCTTATTTTATCCGCGAAATTTATAGTATTTTATATAAAAATGATATGTACCATGACCAACAGATTATGAAATGATTAGGCAGTTCAGTCTATCTACTAGTACATTACGTAAACCATTTAGGTATATTAAGATAATGATATAAATTTCTATAAAGATATTAGGATGTTCTAGCCAGAGAGTACCGTGGGCAGATCAACATTATCTATAAGTAATTTTCCATTGAACTTACAGACTATATGAGCCAACATTCAATCAGTTTCAAATCAAAGCTTTAAATTTGTCGGTTGTGATGTCGAAATATGAAACTTTGTATAATAAAACAAATATTTTCTATAAATTCTGAGCCCGAAAAATAAAGGCTATGTCTAAAATCGTATTTGAACAAAAATATGGTAGTGTTGAAAAATAATGAATCTTATAATGAATAAAATATCCCTGTATTTGACTCTGTTGAATTTATTGAACACAGCGATTATTGTGACGAGTTTCAAACTCTGGGCACATCTGTCAGTATCGAATGATCAAGTGATTGTCTGATTATATAACTAGTGGAAAAGGGAATATTTCAGACGATAAAATCTAAAGTGCGGTGCTTTCATAATAAACATCGATATCCGCAGGGTTTGAAACTTTAATAATCATAAATCAATGCGGTTCTGCAGTATGAAAATAGATAGAAAATTTGATATATACTTATTATGTTTATGCCATGCCTCTTACATGGTGTGGTCCACCAGCAGCCTAATCGGCGAACACATTTTTGTCAAATGATTGCTAATAAGACTAGTTGGGATCGTTTTGGACCTAATGATCCAATGGGCGGTCCAAACGATCCCAACTAGTCACAATCATTTGACAAAAATGTGTTCGCCGATTAGGCTGCAGGTTATTACAGGTCTGTATTTGATTGTTCGGCCATAGGGCACGCAGCAAGAGGCACGGCACTCGGACAGAACAGAAACAGCGCTTAAAGCTTTGATTCCCATAATCACATCCACAACTCTCCCCGTGTATACCGAATACAGAACTACCGAAGCGTTTACATTCTAATAAATTTCCTAAAAATCCGATATTATCAAACTATATTTTATGTACATTTATATGTCATAATATTGCTTTTGAATTACCTCAGGGGAGCGTGCGTCGTTAACTTCCAAAGACATAAAATTATTAAAAATCTCAAATCCTAACTTCTTAATTGTTACCAACTATGTTGAGTGCAATTTTTGTATGGTCTCTAATAATTATAATTAAAGCACTCTTAATCAATCTTTAATTTTGTTTATAAAATGAACTCTGACAAGATACTACTATAATAAATACGCAAGTCTCTAAGGATTATGCCAGCCCTAAATAAAACTCTAAATTCTCCATTAATTTTGATAATTTTCGATATTGCAACCAGTGCGAAACATAAAAAAAACACATTTTTGTACAAGCAAATTAAAGTAAATAAGCATTTGTTGTTATCTCGATTTCGAAAGTAACGTTATTAAAAGGATTCATACTTCTCTATCTAACTTTGGCTATGCCGTCTAATGACTCACCATAGGATGAGTTTACTTTTTTTATTATAAACTAAAGCATAACGAAAGCACCTAACGTTCAAAAAACTCCTAACAAGAGAAACAAAGCAAATAGAACGAAACAAAAAATGTTAGAAATAAATTTAAGAAGTATCAACTTTAGTGTCAATTATCTATTAGTGAAATATCAAATATTATTCATATCATTCAGATCACAGTTGCGGCGTTTTAATCACAATCTTAACTAATTACAACATATTGTCCTCCGTTTGTTCATACAACTATCACTTCTCGCTCACATTGACTATTTCCAGTAATAGTTTGTGTTACTGGTGAATATATCGTGGAAGGCTAATTGTGCACTACGAGGGTCCGAGGCTCATTGATGCGGACTCTCCTCCTCCGTGTCCACGGGGCTGGGCGACAGGAACTTGCGAGCGTATTTTGGATAGTGCGTCTTTTCGTGCGCCTTCAGTATTGTCGAGCGCGAAAACGTCTTACCGCATAGCCCGCAACGAAATGGCCGTTCTCCTGAAATAGGTAGCAAATACGGTTAGTTGTGAAGACAGGAAATAATGCTATGCCTAACCATATAAACAAAAAAGGACAAGCTACATGATACTATTGAATCATTGAAAATGAATTTAATAATGTTCTCATCATCTCAGCGTTAATCCCCAGTCGCATCCGAAGCTTTTTCAACTTTGGAGTCTGGAGTCCGCTATACCAGTCTAACTGCTGATTTTGGCTAAACTTCGATATTTTCCGTGAAGCGACTGCCGTCTGACCTCCACAACCCGAAGGCATGAATGATGAATGAATTTTATATTGTTAAATGACAAAATTGCGATCAATAAAAAGCAAGTAACAAGACGCCTTTTTGGGAACCACTACAATTTCTAGGATTTAAAATGTATCCAAGTATCTAAAGAGTCCTTAAAGTTTTGAGAATAGAAAAATAAAATAATTAGATAAGAAAATGTTGAAATTAGGAAAGATAAGATAAATATGCTTACCTGTGTGAACTCTACAGTGATCCTTCATATGATGCCTTAACTTAAACGCCTTGCCACAGAATTCACATTTAAACGGGCGGTCCCCCGTGTGCACAGGTAAATGTGTTATTAACGACGATACATCCGGGAAGCTCTTCCCACAGAACTTGCACAGCACTACGTTCCCCGGCTCCACGGCACCTATGTCCAACTCTATTGGGGACTCCTCGGCGTGCATACTCATATACGTGGGGTCATTGAACTGGCCTATCATGGGCAACCCGAGCGGCCTGCCCAGTAAGGCGTCGCGGTACTTCAGCGTGTCGAGCGTGTGCGTCGTCAGTATGTGCCGCGTCAGTTTGCTCTGATGTGGAAACGCCGCACCGCAGTGTATGCAAGGATACCCCCTCTCCCCTTCATCAATTCGCCCCCTACCGGACCCATCGTACTCCTGCAACCACAAAAAAGAACATCAACTTCTTTTTTCTTGTTCCATTTTACACGGACCAAACTGTGTGCAATATCTCTACCACTACTTTCTAAATTGAGATGCAGTCTCAGTATATTTTTAATTTCCACTATCTAATTAAGAAGTTGACGCTCATTTTTGCCCAAAAAATGTGCAGGAGTGACCCGGGAGCCGGCAACGCGTAATGCCTTGTTGTTTAGCAACGCGCACGCGTGATTCGTACAACGTATGCATGTAATATGGCCAAAATTTAAAATAAAAATCTGCCCAAAATATATATCAAACAAAATGAATGGATATAAAAATGATGGCCAACAAAATGAAGGTCAACTTCTTGACAGCAAGGCATAATACTCGATGTTTAAAATAGCGCAGCATATCAAACAGGCATGCGTTTAACTAGTCAATTAACACATAAACACGAACAGCCAAATTAAATATTACTTAATTGTTATGGGAACTTCACAAAACTTTGTTAGTTACTTTATTTTGTGCCACCACTTAAATTTGTAGGTGTATACATCAATCTTCCTGACATAGTATTAATTAAGCAGCCACACAACATACATAAGCATTTTTACAAACTAAAGAAACGCATTTGAATGTTTACAAGCACAAGGCAGTCTTGACATTTAAGTAATTGGGCAAATGTCTTTTTTTATTTATAGAAAACTAAAAACTGTTTTATACAGTTGGGACATAAAAAAAACAACTGGTTTTGTTTAGACACCGGCAAGTTTCAAGGAATTTACTTTTAATAAGTATAAACATCAAATATTTTATGATTGTGGAAAAATAAATGAAACATGCAATACCACACAGTTCTATTGTTATATACAGAGACATTTACAACAAGCTACACACATGCATTATTATCTAAATACTTTATAAAAATACATAAATATTGGTAAATTACTCAATAAAAAATACAGTGACATCCATCAATGTTTATATGAACACAATGTAAAGTCTTTTTAGTATTATTTTGTTTAAATAATTCGGACTTGTTTAGTTATGAATAAAAATAAATTGGCTGATATTTTCCAAAGATTTAAAAAAACTGTTCAGCTATGGATGATGTTAAGCCATAGATTATAGAAATAGATTTTATAATGGAGGAATATTGACTCCCAAGTCACATTTTTGGCAGCCAAAAGAGAACTGTTTGAGAATCTAGTTTTGTAAATACTGTTTTTTTAAATAAATTTATTTATTTACTATTCTATTTTTGTCTATTATTCTTTCTTTGCCTCTTTGCTGATGGGTTTTTATTTCTTTTTCAAAAATTTGCTTTAAATTGTGTTCTATCTACCTAGATATACATCTTTACACATTTAACATAAATGGTTATTACTCACAGATTCATGTTGCATTCGATACTCTGATGATGACTCTCCACCCACCTTTTCATCATTGTTCCTGTCCCAGTCAATTTCTTTCTTCAAAGACTGGAATTATTTTAATTTTTTATTAGTGCTTGCAGGATTAGAATTTTTTTTTTTATCTAAATTTTCAGCATTTAAACTAATTACTATGTAAGCTAATTTTTCCAATGCCAGATAATTTTATGCCAGGAATATTACTTAATAATTTTTAACACTTCTTCCATAATAAAATCTGTCAGATGTCTGCATTAATTTATGTCTTTAGTGATTCTGTTTTAGTTGTGATATTAGTGTATATGTGTGTGCATGTAATGGAAGGTAAATATTATGTGGGAGTGTGTGTGTGATGATGAGGAAAACAGTGAGTAGCGGAGCGTGTGGCGCATGTTTAAATGTGTGTATGTTATCAAAGTTGAGGTGTGTGAAAAATTAGGTAATGTATCTAAGTAGAGACCTTCGTGTAGGCATAGGTTCCCTCTCGTAGCCTCATCATCATCATCTGATAATGATGATTGGCGTGATATAGGTGCTATAGGCTGATGCCTATAGCACCTATATCACACCAATTGAAAAAATAAAAAAATCATCTCTATTTTCGGCAACTCTCATTTGTAGCCTCACTTTTAATTTATTTTTACCATGTGAGTTTAGTTTTATGATTTTGAATTCTTTATTAATTTTATTGTAAATGTAATTCTTACTGTATAAAATTAATGCATTGCTAAAGTGGATTTATGTGGAAATCAAGTGATGAATTGCAGCAGCTTGGCCTGATTTTTTTTAATTTATAGAAGGTCAATAATCTGACACATTACAATGACTTTTGCAGTTTTTTAGTGTAGTTGTTTGGCATCTGTAGGGTTTGCTAATCATTACTATAAGACATATGATTAGCAAACCCCAAAAAGCTTCTTATGCTCTTAACATTTTAGTTTTGCTGGTCACTGCTAAGCCCCATGCAGTAATATAATATCCAAAACTAATTAGCAAAGGGCCAATATACATGATTCGATTATATTGCCCTCAATGTCCGAAGAAAATATGACCAATGTTTTTAATCTTTTCATTGTCAACATCATTGTATACTTAGTTTTGAACAATTTTACTCTTTTCGTACACAGGTGTGTTCATATCTATATGTGTGTAGCTTTTTATAAACTGTACTGGAAATGCTCTTCTTTATAGCAGACCTGTTTCAAAATTCTATGTTCTGTTTATCATAGGCTTTCCTGACAAGTAGATATGCACACTTGTAATAGTGTTGGTTAACTTACAAGACTTGGTTAAAATTACAAGAAATAGCATACAGTTAAATTCAGCAGAAGAGCTTTTAATTTTTTTCTAATTAAAAGTAGGTCCCAGCATGTTTAGAACATGTGAATCTACACATAGGGCAGGTCAGAAATAAAGTAAATGACTGCTTATGCATACCAGGGGTACTTGTTGAACAGGCGGAAGTCCAGATGGGCCTGCAATAGGTTCACTCCTTGGACTAGGCAATGATGTGTGCGATGGGTGGGTCAATCCGGGATGCGATATTGTGTTCAATACACTTAATCGTGCCTCAACTGGAGAATAATGGGCTCCTAGTACACTGCTACTGCTGTGACTGTTTATCGTCATGTTTAATCCTGAAAATGCATATTATAATAGGTTTTACTGCTGCTTCCACAAATACAAAGTGTAGGGTAGGAGGTAAGTAGGCAATCTGAGGCAAAATGAACCTTGTTGATGAAAAATTGATATTGCTCAGACGGTATTTAAGGTACCCTAATATTAGCAACGTAGTGAGAAAAAAAGTATTCCTTTTTTTACCTAAACTTTTCTTCAAGTTACTGCACCCAAGTTATACATTGATGTAACACTGTGTATTGTATAGTTATGAATAAGAGTAACAATTGATATCATGTTGTTAGCTGTGTTTAACTTTTTGATATTTCGTTGGATTTTCCAATTATATTTTGTTTCTTTCAATCACTCAGTCTTCAAGACTTCAAGAAGAGCGACAAACGTCAAATTCAAAAGTCAAAACAAACTAGAGATGTACTCCACCGCAAAAGTAATTATTTACGTAGTCGATTATAAATACTAATCATTATTTATTTGTTGATTACAACAAAGGATGCACTAAGAAATACGAAATAAGGCACTAGGAAATATTTCTGCACAATTATTACTAAAAAACCAATCATTTTTGGAAAGCGTGTATTAAAATAATTCAATGCTAATCTAAATAAATTTTATACGGAAAGAATCCTTTATGTTCATAATTTAGTCAGCTTTCGTGATAGCATTTTACACATATTTTTTGTGTAGTTGTCGTGAGTGGCTATAAATACCTAATAGAATATAAAGTGAACCTAACTTTAGAAGGATTTATTGACTCAAGTATCGTAATTCGTAACTGTTACGTACCGATACTTTCATTTTGTGCTCCATTTGATCTAATCGATACCGTATCGTCTTCTGGTGACGATGATCGCATGGGCTCATCTGGAGGTTCATCTTTAGGGATAGGAGGGTGTGAGAGCATTGGAGTCTCGCCTGTGATGTCAGGCCTAAATCGCCGAACTGAAAGTAACGGGGATATCCTCGGGGGCGACGCTTCAGGCATCTCTCTGTGTTCACGAGCTTCCCGAGATTCACGTAAGTCCCTATGGTCCCGAACCGGGATCAAATCTCGTGAAATATCCCTAGATTCTCTGGACTCTCTGTGTTCCCGCAGTTCGCGGGGATCCCTCAAGTCTCGGGGGTCTCTTGTTTCCCTAATGTCTCGAGATTCTCTTAAATCCCGAGGTTCTCTAATTTCTCTGTCTCTGTGTTCTCTTGGTTCTCTTGACTCTCGAGAATCTCTAGTGTGACTCTCTCTTACGTGAGTTTCTCTTACGTCACGAGTTTCTTTGTTTTCTCTTTCACGAACTTCCCGTGTGTCGGTCAGTTCGCGCCGATCCTCTTTCTCTCTGTGATCTCTGTTATCCAACTTCTCGTGTGATTCTGAACTTTCCCTCGAGTCTTGTGGTTGACACTCTTCCATTGGTTCTTGAACTTTTCTTGTTTCAATGCCGGCGGCGCTTAGGGTAGTCATTTCAGCAAGTCCTTTAACCTGAAAAATATGAAGAATAATATTTTATATCAATGTTAACTAAACTAATACTTTACTTACATAATAGGTAGATATAGCAAAAATAGGATAAAGAGGTAGGTAGAGGTAACCTATTCTAGTATCAAAAAATAGGCGATGTTGTGCTCATTCAGTAATTGAAATAGACTTGACCTTAATATTTAATATGCGATAGCAGGCAGGCTCAAAACTAGTCTCAATAGAAACTAGTTTGATATTTTTTATTCCTAGATTAAATATTCGTGTAGGTAGCTACAAACAAGACAGTGACTTGCGCATAAGAAAGGTGGCTGATAGAGATGACCGTAAAATCTTAAACAAAATCGATAATAATAATCACGATTCCGAAATACTTTAATACTACACATTTACAATTGAATTATATAGTAGAATATTAAAATACTATTAAAAATAGAATAGTTACCTGAAGGCTCTCGGCAGTTTTGAGGAGAGCAGGCAGTTGACAGTACTGGACGTTGACTTCGCCCTTGTACATGAAGTCTACCAGGGTCCGTAGTTCCTCAAGACCCACGTCCTTGAGAATCACGATGGGGTGACGCGACGGGTGGTCCACGAACAGAGATCGGAAGTACGATGAACACGCAGACAGCACTACCTGAAAACGATGCAATAGTTTTGCTTTATCATTTGTTTTAATTGATGAATACGGCAGCAGTCAGATTATTTTAATGAATGGTCAGTACACAATTACACCATTTAAACGTAGGCTCAAGGTTGAGTCTTTTTTATCGTGAAAGATATCACATAGGTACAGTAGCTCAGGATTTTAAATAATGACATTGATTTAACTCAGAAAAATAAACCAAAGCAAAGAATGAGAGCGTGATAAAAAAAAACCTATCCACCGCTAATAGCTATTACGTTGTTCCGCATCGTTCTTGGATTCTTTGATTAGTCTTTAACATTGGTCTTGAATTCATTCGAATCCATCATCTAGCTACTTATAATTCAATAGGTGGGCAAAACTACGCTGTAAAACATCTTATCCCATCTCTCGCTTCAAAGAAACTGATCGTGAAGATGAAAGTATTTCTTCGTATTTCCGATTAATGGCTACTAAATCTCAACAGGATTGGCTGCATAGTTTCCATCGAAGCAGACTCTTTTACTACTGCTTATGTTACTTAACGTTCGGTAACCTCGACTTAAAGATTTTTTCAATAATTTACAACGTTGCTTTAGTGAGTACCTACTGATATTTAAACATCTCTCTATGTCCTTAGTGCGTCTGATGAGCGTGAGGTCATTGGTGGAATACCTGGTCTAGAAGCATTTAGGTACGTTTTCTTATTTGGAATTTGTCAACAGCAGACTGAGCTCTAGATTTGTGCCCTGTTGGGGACAAATTATCTTATTATATTGTCCACCTTTTATAAGTTTAAAAAATGCAACAACATGACAGCCGTATTGTTTAAACACCTCTGTTATTTTTAGAGGAAAATCATCAAATAACTTCTCACGCTCAGTGCATGTCAGATTTAGGTCACCTCATCATCATCATCAACCTTTTCATCGTCCCACTGCTGGGCACAGGTCTCCCCTCATACAGAGAAGGACCTCATACAGAGAAGGAACTACATCATACAGAGAACCTCATCATCATTTGGTGCATATTAATTTACGTCAGACTCTGGCTAATTTGACAAATTAAACTAAAATGTATCTTCGTCCTTTTTAGCGAAATGGAAAGATAAGATCCACTGAACTTAAATATAATTTAGTTTGTGGACTAGGGAATTGGCACCTTTTACTGACCAAAACCCACCCGGGATCCTTCAGTTGTCTGTGCCAGGCAAACTAAATTGCGTTGTGGTAAGATCAGCCTTAGGGTATTTATATGGGTAATTAGCTAGCATTAAAAAATAAAGCCACGCTAGCTAAATGTAGCTAACATTAAAAAATAAAGAAAAATAACTGGGATATTGATTTGTACGTTCTTACCCCAAGGCCGATCTTACCCTAGCGCACCTTATTTCGTACAACCCCCGATTCTGGCACCTAACATCTCTACTTAAAAGTTCGAGTAACACAGATGTTATGAAGACCAAATTTAAATAAAATTCTTCTTCTTTTTTGTGACGATAGCACTCTTTCTCGTTGTTTTTAGGGTTCCGTACTTAAAAGGTAAAACGGAACCCTATTCATGAGTCTTCGCTGTCTATCTGTCTGTCTGTCCGTCCGTCTGTCACCAGGCTGTATCTCATGAACCGTATCTCATAGCGAGACAATTGAAATTTTCAATTAAATTAAAATAAAATAAATATTGAAGGGGGCTTCCATACCACAAACGTGATGTTTTTGCAGTTTTTAAAGACACGGAATTTAAATGGTACGAAACCCTTCGTGCGCGGTTCCGACTCGCACTTGGCCGGTTTTTTCGATATATACCTAGTTTGAGCCCAGTAGGTGGTCACGTAATTGGCAGCATCAGTAACATAGTTCAGGTCATCCATCCAGGTGCAGGGCCACCTGCACCTGATCTGCACCTAACCGCCCTAGCACGATAAACAAACTATTATTATTATTCTTCCTAGGTATGATAATCCTTAGGTTATTCTACCAGACTAAGATTACCTTACAACTTCCTCTACCTAATATGAAACAAAAGATGGTAGATACTTTTACATAATATATTCGGTGATCACAGAATACGTGATGATACAAAATTATGATGCAATTAATAATAATTTAATCGCATTGTTAAAGCAATTATATTCTTGCATTGACTGTTTGTCGTATTGTCGAGACTTGCACGCTAACTATAAAACGAGTTATAACAGTTAAATCCTGTATCCACCAAAGCCCAAAGGTGTTATGTTGCAAAAATCTCTACTGTCAATAGTGTCAAACGAGTATATTAGTCAGCGCTTGACATATTTTTAGACGCCATATTTTTAATCACGTCTAAACTGTTTATGGCGGAGTTTTGGCCGGAAAGTCAAGCTGAGTGTCACGGTCATTTTTCAATGAATTTTTAAAATTATTTATAGTGTTGTTTACTAAATAAAAGTGCGTGATTTGTGTAGTAAAAAGTGCATTCAGTAAATAATTCGTAAAGAACAGTGAAATATCACAGCATAGTGGCCACATCATGACTGCCTGAAACCTCCCTCGTAAGACGGTTCACGCGGCCGTCTTTTTCGACATGAATAAATTCATTACATGACATTGGCTAAATTCACAAACCGTGCGAAGCCTAAAAAGAAAGAAAGAAGAACTGTTTAAGGAATATTTTAATTTGACAGGATTAAACTAATATTTTATATCCTTTTTATAATATTTTCATAGCGAACTTAAAATTAGTTTAGTTTGTGAACAAGGGATTCGGCTTCAATAAGTATATAAATACAAAAATAATGAAAATTTTGATAAATAGCATAGACTAAAATAATTCAATAAGTACGACAAGGATACGGGATTGTGCAATATGGCGGTTTGTTTCCTGTATGAGCTTGTGGCGCCCTCTCCGGAGAGTTTTGCATAATGTTCCCTATTCAATATATTCTAATAAATATTGATAGTCTCATCTCGACGAGAAATGTCAAAATCTTGTCCAAAACGTAGGGAGATCTTGTGTAAAAGAAGTGTTTTTGACAGATATATCTTGAGATTTGACTGTGAATTACGGTAATTGTCCCTCTAATGGAACGACAATTTACTAATTTATTTTTTACGGTGCCATTTTTACAGAACCAGCCTGCAGAGGAGCGCAGAGAAGACAATTTGACGCAACTTATGTTCATCTATTTTCTATTGGAGTTTTAGATTAGTATTTTTTTATAAAAAATAAAATCCTGCTTTCGCATTGTTTATATACAAATATAATAGACGATTTACACACCATCTTTTCGCTGCACCTCCGGTGCACAAACGGAGAAAAAGGACAGCGGGTTGATAAGAAAACTTCATTACAAAGTACCTATACCTACATATATCTGTTCGTAATAGAAGCAAACGTCGTAACATGTAAATGGGCCCTAAGAGCGAGCAGATTAACAATAGGTATACATAAAGTAATGAAATGAGGTGTAACGAGAAGCTTCTACACGTGCCGTGCTAAACAGAAGTTATTTAACTTATATGGAATCACTATCGCTCAATGTCAAGAGCAAACTGTGAGAACTTTAGAGGAAAATCGAAAGTGGTGTTTTCAAATCATGGAAGTAACATAACATAACATAATCAGTCTATAATGTTCCCAATCCAGAGACACATGCCTCCTCTCGGTGAGAGGGAGTGGGTCGTAATCTACTACGCCGGCCTAGTGCGGGTTGGTAGATGTCACATGTCTTCGAAGTTTAGCCTCTAGACTGAGCTGGAGTTAGAGTTAGACTGGTAAAGCGTCCGCTTTAAAAATCAAAATCAAAGCATTTATTTCAAAAAAACCAGTTACAGGCACTTTTTGATTGTCAGAAGGTCGGTCAGTCAGTAAGGCCCATTCGCCCATTCCAAAGAGTAGGTACCTATGGAGAAGAACGGACAAGAAACTCCATGGACACTCTTTTAAATTATCAAGGTATTGATACAAATATTTGATTACATCATTCATGTTGAAATCAACCAGTTTTACCAGTCTAACTCTAACTCTAAACTACCTACTAGCTGAAGCTACAAGACTCCAAAGCTGAAAAAGCTTCGGATGTGACTGGGATTAACGCTGAGATGATGATGATGATGAATTAATAGAAATGAGTGTCGAGTTTACCTTGTGAGCCCTAATGGATGCACCTTCGGAGCAGGCTAGCGTGACGTCGACCAGGCTCTCGTCGTGCAGCAACTGGCTGAATACTCCCAGCAGGTTGCTCTGATGATTGTTCCACCTTAGGCAATAGTGCTCACTTCCCATGTCTGAGCTAGCTCCCGCCGCTGTAACATATAAATGGAATCGTTTATTACACATTCCTTGACAAGCTAGCGTATAACAGCTTAAATTATAAAAAGGATTCAAAATTTCTCCACAGATAGGTACAATTATGTCGTCCTGAACACAAAACGCCTCTTAAGCCTGTTTATGTTTCCAAAGTTTATATTCATCATCTTCAATTCTTTTCATAAACTATGTATTTACAGTAAGGGTCAAAAGGGGAGTACCACTTTTGACACTTATTGTTGTTGCAATGAAGTTCAAAAGTGGTAATGCACTTTTGAACCTTACTGTAAGGAAGTATATGACATAGCTTCACCGCACAACACAGTCCAAGACTAGTTTTATTCATACAGTCTAAAGTAAATGTATGAATAATAGAAGAAGTGGCTGCCGTTATGTTGACTATTAAAGAAGTACCTATGGAAGAAAAAGAGCGGTTGTGCCCCCTAAAAATTTGGATGGGACAGGAGAATGCACATAAACAATAATAATATGAACATAAATTGCTCATGAGCGTTTCTATCTTACCAACCTATACATATATAATTGAAATGTCTGAAATATCTGAATATAGTAATAAGTAGATGCGCTCCGCAGTTTTACCCGTAGGTGTAGATTCCGTTTGAATATTACGATAAAAAGCATCCTGTGCAGGTATTATTTCTGGTTATAAACCTTTTGTGTGCCAAATTTCATCTAAATCCGTTTAGTAGTTCTGCGTAAAAGAGTAGCAAACTACATACATACATCATACAAAAATCTACAAATATTAGTAGCACGCCAACGACTCACTAAAATTCATATCCCAAAATTCGCACTAACTATTCCCGCTCGAAGTACTTATAGCTTAGCTTGTTTGTTCTAACTGTAAAAAAAACAAAAAAGGACAACCCCCAAAACATCCTTCACTAGGTGAAGCAGGTCAAGCTACCCGAAACTGTCAAATATTCCCAATCAACCCTGACCCTTAATTTTTAGAGATAAAAGTTGAAAATCAAATAAAACAATCTGAAGCAACGATCTAACCAGCCCCCTAATCGGTGACAAACGATCTCAACTAGTCGCAATCATTTGACAAAAATGTGTCCGCCGATTAGGGGGCAGGTCCCCAAATCTCGTAATTTAAAACGTTCAAAATCTAGTCGCAGTCTAATCTCAGCGACAAATAAATGTCAAAAACTTGTCAAAATGTAGGGAAAATAGAAGCATCATTTAACAGATTGAGACAGATCAGACTGTGAACGTTCTTAAAGTTAGTAGAATTGCCCTAAGCTCTCATTCTCTGCTCTCCAGACTATCATATATCAGGTGACTTCCAATGCTGAAAATGACCAACTTAACTGTAAAAAAACTCACTACGACAAAAAAAAATCGGGTAGATACCGGCAACGGGTGGTCAAGCCATCTGAAACTGGAAAATATTCCCAATCAACATCAAACAATAATAATTTAGCAATAAAGTTGAAAATCTAATGAAGAAATTTGACAGATGGTAGTAGCTTGATGTGCTGTCGTCTGTGCCTATACCCAATCCATTCAAAATCAGAATGCTTTTCAAAACAAATAATAGGTAAATCACGGCCCACCTTGTATCCGCTTTAGCACAGATAAATAATATATTACAAAAAAAAAACATCACATGATTCAGAATGCGTGGTATGTAGGTGAAATGTCCAGCTGGAGATAAGAGTCTCCGTACATAATAAAAACAATATTCCATATACATACACATAATGTGTTGGTACAGGTATACATATATGTAAGTAAGATGGCTTTAACGCCATTCTTCATAGCAGTAAATAAAAATAATTGCTGTTACTCGGGTTTTTACAGGTACGAATTCGTTAATTATGCACAAAACATGTGCTGAAGTGTTTATCGGTTTCGAAGTGCTGCCAATAATCTCTAAATTAAGATGAGAAGTTCTATTGCCATGTGGATGTAGTATGTAAATAGTGATGTTTAATGTTCTCTTGTTTATTTTCGTAGGCGAGTCGGCTCCCAGCCCTAATAGTAATTATGAGTAAGCCCACCCAGCCCTATTATGATTAATTTTTTGGAAAATTCTCGCAGGGTAATAGCGTAACACACTATCAGTAGCAATGCCTTTAATTGTCATAGTCCAAAGACATAAATTGCGTTATTTTCGTTGTTGAGCGGATACGAAGCAATAGATAATATGCTCCAAAATTATACAGATTGCCGGATTCCTAAATCGGATAACGGTGCAATACCATGACAAGAGTATGAACCTAAAACTTTTTATGTAATTTTGAAGCTTTCATACTGGCCTTCATTTTTAAAATTAGAATTCACTACCATTTAAAAAGTTATAGACTTCTCTGCTGACAAAAATATAGGGTGGCTCGATTTAGAAGTCCAAGGGTATAAACGGAAATCCGATCTAAATCATTCAGTCACGTATGCAGTTCCAGGCCTATAGTTAATATAGGTACTGATGTAGGTAGTACTCATGGTTATCGTTACACGTGTATTTACGTCTGCCACAGACTTATGCGTTATCAATTTTAAGGCCTATTTTCAACACCAGTCACGACTCATTAAACATTTATCGCTTACTAACTGGCCAGTGCGTAACCTTAATACAGACGGAAGATATGTATTAAATCATCCACGAACAGTCATATAAATACAAAAGCTATTGTGTCTAGGCATAACACTAATTCATATTAAGTATAAACGCTCAACCCTAAGCCCAGCAGTGGGACGATAAAAAGGTTGATGATGATGATAAATTTATTTTTCTGCGGTGTCATAGGATAATATAAATTAATTTTGCTCAACGCAGCCTCGATAGCTATGCTTATAATGTTTTAAGTACCGTCGTTGATAAGTCTATAAATAGTACGCGCATATTTATTTCATTTGGACCATAATTTCAGTTGCCATGTGTGATTACATATCCTGTTAATATTTCCGTATTCTGTTAATTGGAAGGATAAAGCTTTTTAAGAACTGTAAAACATAATGCACACCTGCAGATGAACTTAAAATCAAAATTCGTACGGATCTACCATTAATTACAACCTTTACCTACCCGACGCAGTCACCGGAACACTCAGATTTGCTAATAAGTACAAAATGCCACTTGTATATTATTTTTTATTCTGTGATTACCGCTTCGCGCCTACATGCGCGAAGATAAATATAGCTGCGAGTGTACCTAGTATTTAAACGTAGGTGTTGTGCGCACACGCGTGCGGCCGCGACGCAGTCAAGATCAAGGGCGCACGATTGCGCAAGAGTTGGCGGTCGCACCGCACTGCAACTCGGTGTGATGTCATCGGGCCGTCTGTCTCCCCCCACTCCTCACTTCATCACACGCTCGTTGTAAAGGCCGCGGACGCGGAACATTCTATTTTTAATTTTTGACCGTACACTTTGTGTTTTGTTCTTTTTTTTTTCAAAAAGCCTTTGGTCCTTTTCTCATCGCATCTATCGGTTCTCAGAAAAAGTCATAAATCATTGTTCTAGGCTTTGTAAAATACTGCAGAATATAAGCTTGCTTTAGATGGTATTTGGAACAATGTATGTATTATGTATAATTTTCAGGAACTGCTAAGCTTTAGTTTATTTAATGTAACAGTTTTATTTCCTGTTCAATATTTCTGTGGTGGTATTTAAGTGGAGACTTACAATACTTCTCTATCCCTCTCTCTCTATCTACTTATCTATATTTTCCTACTTTGTTTTCGTAAATTGTTGCTTAAGCGTTTTCATGATCATAAAAATGTAATCTATTATATTATCAGCGCAACATTTCCGTGATAAAACAGGCTGAACAATCTTATGACCTTCCTAAAATGCACTTGATAAGAATGCAATAGATTACCGTTAACAAGCTACACAGACATTTTCATGTTATCTCCTTAGACATTTATCGACTTATTGCGCGAATTCATGCGTTTTATTCATAAATTATGCAAAAGAAAAATCTAGAAAAAATTGTACGGGTTCGTTAACCGTAGAAACTCCTTTTCTTCTAAACTCTTTCTTTAATGTCAGGAGGTATTTGAGACCTTGAATGTCTTTGGTATATTTGTAGTCACTGATAAGAGAAGAATTGCAAAATCCATCAGATTACTTCAAAGTTATCAGAATAAAAATAAGAGCTCAAAATATAGGCTCTTATATTTGACACGGCGCGTTATGTCCTTGAAGGACATACAAACCTGTCAAAAAAAACCCGATCTTGCTTTTAGGAATAAAACCTTCTTTAGGGGTTTTGGCGGGAAGCTAAGATGAGTGCCACACTCATTTTTCATTGGACTTTTAAATTATTTATAGTGTCGTTTACTAAATAAAAACGCGTGATTTATGTAGTAAAAAGTGCATTCAGTGATATATTAATATAGTGATATATATTAATAATTCATAAAGAACAGTGAAATATTGTAGCATAGTGGCCACATCATGGCTTTCTACCAAAACTTCCTCTTGAGTGTTCGGTACCCGCGGCCGTCTTTTTCGACATGAATAATTTATTACGTAACGTTGGCTAAATGCACAAACCGTGCGAAGCCATAAGAGAAAGAAAGAAGAAGAACCTTCTTTAGGAATTACTAAACTGAATCAAGATAGGACCTTCTTTCTCTCATCCTAGCCAGTGGCAATACACCTGTTTCTTAAAGACACATCCATTACAGCTTAGCAATTAGACATCGACCAATGAACATACATTTGAACAAATAATTATTTCTTGTTACTGCTAACTGCTAAGTAGCAGAAATTCCTTGCAATAACTTATTCTTTCAAGACAACTGCTTAACTAACTATTTATTTGTTTTGTGCTTGTGTACTTTGACATTAGTAATTCCTTTATTTGGGACAGCCTAAAGGAATAATTTTGTACGTTATATCGTATAGAACTGTAGACCAGGGATTTCATGCCACGAAACCATGGAAGATATCGAAAATCTTAATTTGTAACCTTTACACTAACTTTGGGTCAAGTTTACAGTATCCTTCATGCTGATTTCATATCAGACGTCCAGAATTCGACCCTAGTTTAACATGAATTTCCGCCTTCATCGGTTATTTCAGGTACTTATTTCATTGTAAAAACTGGTAAAACTGTGGTGATTATTGAGTAAGGCAATATTTGCTCGTGGTCTTGTCTTATAACAGCTTTCTATTTAGGCTAATCGTATTATGAGATATATATGTTACAAAAAACAAAAGTACCATTAAGTACCATTTTTTTTCTTTTGTTTTGGATGGGAAATCATCAAATGACTTTTGTCGCTCTTGGCGAAGCGGAAAGGCGTGTCAGACTTTTACTGACTAAAACCCACCCGTGTTCCTTCGCTTACCTAAGCGCCAGGGCCACGGTTTCTTTTTTAACCAACCCGCAACCCTGACCCAGAAGGCATCGGCAGGTATTCGTGGACCCCGTCACGAAAATGTTAAGTACCTACGACGTAATTAAAAAAGATTGTGAACAGTACAAATCATCAAAATAATCGAATAGGAAGTAGGATTAAAGCGTTTGGCTCAAGTGCTAGCGCACATATGTAAGCCTAGTTAGGTAGGTATAACTATGGTCGACCTTCGCAGCACAATAGTCTAGCTAACATGTTTAAAGGAGTGGACACACGGACGAACTATACATTGTGTGTATTTTATATGTAAGTAGGTTTAATTAACTCACGACCAGCTAAGGTCGTTTATTATTTTTGAGTGATGCTGATAAAAGAGCATGCAATTTTTCAATCTCTCGACTCAGAAAGCCTATATATAATCAGCCTATAATATTTCCCACTATTGGGACACAGGCCTCCTCTAAGTTAAAAGAGTGGGTCGTAAAATACCACGCTGGCCTAGTGCGGGTTGGTAGATGTCACATGCCTTCACCGTTTTTAGAGCAGTAGTGATGAAATAACATACACAATGAATTGCGCCTGATGAGGTTCAAACCTACGGCCCACAACTTGTAACTCGCGGCCGATACCACTAGGCCACCGCTGCTCTCAGGGCACGTAATAAAATATTAATATCTAATATTTATATTTTAAGTATTGGTAGCACACGACGACATACCAATTTCAGCTGACCTCGTATTGTACAGGCTTTTAGTAAAACGAGAAGTCAACTTATGTTTTGTAGCTGTATGTCGGCGTGCTTGTCAAATGCACTGGTGATCAGAGTCGATATAGTTACTAAGATATGCATGCTAGTATTTTGTTGTCCTATTTTCCTATTCCATGAAATCTCTTATCATGAAAATTCGAAAGAATTAATTGACTCTAATGTAGAAAAGGGCTATCCTAAATAGCTCATCTCCAATGCACACTAAATGGGAAACAAACATGGCTGCTTAGGTTCGACAGGATTAGTGGAGCTAATTTGTAAAGTATCAAGATGATAGAAAATAAGTCCCTCTATAACACACTCGCAATCAGAATCTACATCATTTTGAAGGATACTGATAATCCATTGCTTTTTAAGTTCAATAAAATCTGCTCAACAACTTAAATGACGCAATGAATGTAATTGAACAGTCAACATGGAATCCTGTGGTACTGTTGAAGAAGCAAGAGGCATGTAAGAGTCGCAGCAGGCTACCTTATGCATTTTCTGTCTACCCCCATAAGAAAATGGCGTGTGATTATGTACCTATAAGGAAATACTTAAATAAATACAATAGGTAAGTAGATGTTCAAGCAAGGTTTTTATTGTAGTGATCAGTGTACCCATGGCTTAACGATGCAGTTCGTATGAGCCGTCCTATGTTAATTTAATGGTACATTAGGTGTCTTTCACACTTGTGTGTTACTTTGTTCTGTCGTTTCCTATAACCTAGGCATACTACACATACATACTAGATGTACCTATACAATGCTGTCACGTGCACAGCTGATATATGTACCTATGTATGTAGGTACCAGCAACAGACTTTACTAAAGTTAGTGCGACTAGTGCTCAGAATTTAGTCCTCCTTGTTAAGTAGGTAGGTCATCTATCAATATTAGTGATGGCATCTTCAAGGTTTTGAGTTCGTTTTTTAAACCTACGGACGTGGATCCACGCGTGACACAATGGTTTTTTAATTTTATTTTATCACATGATAACCGTTTCTTAATATTTATTTACTGAAACAATGTCAAGTTCAGAGTCCTCTCTAATACTTATGCTAAATACATTTTATAATATATTTTTATTTTATGATCGGCCTAAATTTTTGTGTAGAAACTTTTTAATAACGAATCCATGACTAACCTTCTCAAGATGCTTATGAATTTGATAATTCCTTTCCCCTTTCACTGTCCTTTGATCTCAAGTCTCATTAATTACCAATGCAAAATAAAAAAAAACCGGCCAAATGCGAGTCGGACTCGCACACCGAGGGTTCCGCTGTACAAACGTAGCGGTTTACAATTTATGACGTACTAGCTTTCCGCCAGCGGCTTCGCCCGCGTGGAGTTCGGTTATATCGCGCTGTTTAAATTTCCCTCGGGAACATCAAATTTTTCCGGGATAAAAGGTAGCCTATGTTCTTTCTCAGGGTCTAAAGATTGTCTGTGCCAAACTTCATCAAAATCGGTTGAGAGGTTTAGGCGGGAAAGCGTAACAGACAGACAGAGTTACTTTCACATTTATAATACTATACTAGCATTGATTTAGAATTTTTCACAGTTTAGAGGCAATTAGATTTAAGAAGTGTTTAATATGAATTTCAACTTTAATATCTCTACGCGTTCATGTGAAAAAGGGTAGGTAGTAAGTTTATAATTATTAAAAAAATATTTTATGTCATTACATGACATAAAATATTTTTCATAAAGAATAAAAATAATATTTTAATATTTTATGTAACTTCAAATTTATCATTTTCACAATTTTTCCTTTATCTGTCTGTACTATAATATAACGTTGCTTCGTGCCGAATTTCAAGATTCTGAGTTCACGGGAAGTACCTTGTAGGTTTTGATTCCATAGCGTGTGACGGAAATTCGTCTAAGGTGTCGGTATAAACTGCTGTATCTTTTGATCGCTTTATCTTAGAAGTTTGATTTTTTCACTGCTTAAAGGGACAATAGACATAGGTATTTGGTATAAACTTCAATTTGATCATCATCATCCCAGCGTTAATCCCAGTCGCATCCGAAGCCTTTTCAGCTTTGGAGTCTGGGGTCCGCTTTACCAGTCCAACTGTTGATATGGCTAAACTTCGACATTTTGCGTGAAGCGACTGCCGTCTGACCTCCACAACCCGAAGGCGACATCAAAGCATTGCAGTTAGACAAATTGATGGATTTTTGAGGGCTCCAACAACCCGTAACGACTGCCACTAGATATTCGTATGGCAACCGGGACCAACGGCTTAACGTGCTTTCCGAGGCACGACCAGACCAGTGCAAATATTCATATTCATGCATACAAATACTTGCACTGTGCGGGGATCGAACCCGCGCCTCCTTGCGCAGCGGCCGCGTCCGCTACCGCTACGCCACGGAGGCTGTCACTTCAATTTGATACCTTTATTAATTCGTGAGAAATAAGGTAGTAAGTTTCATTTTATTAAAATATGTTTATTATATTATATAACTAAAAAAATGTGATTTTCGCTATTTTTCCTATATTTGCATTATATTACAATCCTTCATGCCAAATTTCAAGATTCTGAGTTTAGGGGAAGTATCCTGTAGGTTTTGATTCCTTTGCGAGTGTCGAAAATTTGTTGAAAATATCGACATATCGGCTGTATCTTTTGATTGGCTTGGCTTAGAAGTTTGATATTTTCACAGCTTAAAGAGACAATAGACCTAGGTATTTGGTATAAATTTCAATTTGATACCTTTATTAATTCGTGAGAAATAAGGTAGTAAGTTTCATTTTATTAAAATATGTTTATTATATTATATAACTAAAAAAATGTGATTTTCGCAATTTTTACTATATTTGCATTATATTACAATTCTTCATGCCAAATTTCAAGATTCTGAGTTTACGGGAAGTATCCTGTAGGTTTTGATACCTTTGCGAGTGTCGAAAATTTGTTGAAAATATCGACATATCGGCTGTATCTTTTGATTGGCTTGGCTTAGAAGTTTGATATTTTCACAGCTTAAAGAGACAATAGACCTAGGTATTTGGTATAAATTTCAATTTGATACCTTTATTAGTTCGTGAGAAATAAGGTAGTAAGTTTCATTTTATTAAAATATGTTTATTATATTATATAACTAAAAAAATGTGATTTTCGCAATGTTTCCTATATTTGCATTATATGACAATCCTTCTTGCCAAATTTCAAGATTCTGAGTTTACGGGAAGTATCCTGTAGGTTTTGATTCCTTTGCGAGTGTCGAAAATTTTTTGAGAATGTCGACATATCGGCTGTATCTTTTGATTGGCTTGGCTGAGAAGTTTGATATTTTCACAGCTTAAAGGGACAATAGACCTAGGTATTTGGTATAAATTCTAATTTGATAACTCTAATCGTTCGTGAGAAATAAGGTAGTAAGTTCCATTTTATTCAAATGTGTTTATTATATTATATAACTAAAAAAATGTGATTTTCGTAATTTTTCCTATATTTGCAATATATGACAATGCTTCGTGCCAATTTTTAAGATTCTGAGTTTACGGGAAGTATCCTGTAGGTTTTGATTCCTTTGCGAGTGTCGAAAATTTGTTGAAAATATCGACATAATCGGCTGTATCTTTTGATTGGCTTGGCTTAAAGTTAAAAATTTTCACAGCTTAAAGGGACAATAGACCCGAGTATTTCATGTGAATTTCAGCTTGATACGTCCACGCGTTCTTGAGATAAAGGGTCTTGACAGACAGACAGACAGACAGACAGACAGACAGACGGACAACAAAGTGATCCTATAAGGGTTCCGTTTTTTCCTTTTGAGGTACGGAACCCTAAAAATATTATAAAATTCTATAACAAAACAATCGAACGGGAAACGCGTGTGCACGCACACAAAGGTTCATTATTCATAATAATTCCATTAAACGTTTTCTATTTTTGTTCTGTTAGTCGATTAATAGGGTAACGACACGCGTTGTCCTGAAACTGCAGTGTGTGGCACTGGCCTTACATAACACGCGTGGATCGAGCCGCGCGGTGCGGTGGCGTGGGGATCAAGGTCGCGCAAAATAACGCATATATGCCCGGTGCAAGTCGCGCGCGCGACGCCGACGGACGCGATATCTTCGGCCCGACGACTACGCCCGACGCCCGACAACGCATAGGCATCCGGTCACGCCTAAATCTATACCTAACACTCGCTAGCTCTTATCAAATTCATGCCATCGGTTCTGGGTATTTTTTGCCAACATCGTTTTCCGTTATGCATCCAAATCTCATTTGCATAAAGTTCTATTTTTAACTGCTTTTTCCTTAAATCACAATTTGCAGGATATTGTAGTCATCATCATCATCATCAGCCTCTACTCGTCCACTGCTGGACATAGGCCTCCTCCATGGCACGCCAACAAGCTCGATCCTGAGCAGTTCTCCGCCAGCCACTACCAGCCACCTTTTTGATGTCGTCGCTCCATCTCGCCCAAGGGCGTCCTACGCTACGTTTGCCGAGACGCGGATATTGTAGTAAGCTTGTCCTTTCTGGACTTTCCAATTTAAATGTGGTTTTATAATTTGAGTTTGGTTCCCTTTTTTTTTTGGAAATATTTTCCTAGCCAGATAATTGTATACCTATATATGTATGAATAGGTTAAAGAACTAAGTAATTATTTTTGGGTGGAATGAGTCAAACAAGAAACTTGATGATTATCGACTGAATCTAATAATTTAATTATTTAATCTTCAGAATTGATCTGAGAGTCTATTCTCGTAATTTGAACGTTTACAGTCTGGCCTCAGATCTACATTTTTGACGAGTTCTAAAACAATAATCGTCGCAGATATGAAATTAGTTTTGAATTAAACAAATTAAGCCTTACCTATACGTAATTGTGACTTCAGTATTTCCAAATCTACAACATTATTTTTTTGTTAATGCGAAACCGGAAACACGTGTTTTTAAGTAAAATCGATACGTACAAAATTTCAAAAAGATATCATGAAAAACCACAAAGTACACAAACACAAACGCTTGTTATCCTACTTGGCTGTCCCAACAAAAATATGGCCAACGATCTTCAGCTATTGCGCGGGCGTGCGCTCGGTAACCACACTGCAACAATTTCTAAAGGAATTTGGGAAAAAATATAACATGGCGTAAAAATTATTGGAATCGATTCAGTTGCTTATTCTGAACAAACTGTATTCAGGTTTCGAATATAGAAAAAATAACGTTGTATATGTTACTAAGTTAACTGGATTGTGAAGGTCAAATAGGTAATCCCTTCATATAAAATACTGGAAGAGCCTAAGTCCCCCTCATAGTTTTGAAAAGGCTGAATCGATGATGACATTATTATATTTATATTTTTTATTTTTTTATATTTATCTGCTGCTTGGAATTTTTGCAAAGTTATTGCTTTACGCCCAGATTTCTAGGAATTAGAATATGCTTACTGTAATATATGAATAAAAGTTTAAATTCATTTCATATTCAAATTCAAGCTTCTATACCTAATCTTAAATGTCAACGGCCTGAAAACTCTCAATAGATTAATTAAGGTTAACTTTCACGAATATCACTGTCTGTGGATATAAAATTAATTGAAACTTAATTATAAGCGAAAGATGCAGTTTGTTAACAAATAAAAGATTTCACCCGACGTAGACAGGGTCACCTAATTAATTGGCTTTATCGTAACTGTCACATTTTTTATTACTAATTAAATGTCAAATGAAGGAAAAATAAATGACAATTTTACATGATTCATACATTTTTCATTACTAAAGTCGTTTGCTTTACGGAAAGACTATATAGTTACTGTTAGTAACTTTATGTGGGTGAAAATTATCATTGTATTTAACTGAAATTTGAAATAATGCTAAAGATCATCATCATCATCATCTCAGCAATAATCTCAGTCACAACCGTAGTGTTATCAGCTTTGGAGTCTGGGGTCCGCTTTACCAGTCTAACTGCTGATTTTAGCTAAACTTCGATATTTTCCGTAAAGCGACTGCCGTCTGACCTCCACAGCCCGAAGGCGATATCTAAGCATTACAGTTAGACCAATTGTTAGACTTTTGAAGGCTCCAACAACCCGTAACCACTTCCACTAGATGTTCGTATGGCAACCGGGACCAACGGCTTAACGTGCTTTCCAAGGCACGACCAGACCAGTGCAAATATTCATATTCATGCATACAAATAATTGCACTGTGCGGGGATCGAAACACCTCTTCACCCAACGGTCGCGTTCGCTACCGCTACGCCATGGAGGCTGTCAAGTTGAGACTGTGAAATAATGCTAAAGATAAATGCAAAAAATAATAATAATACAAAAGTCGTTGCCACAATATTATATTGATGTGTTGAAAAATCTTAAAATACTCGCTAAACAACGTATTTAGAGCCAAGTTTCTTAAATGATTGCCTAGATACACAAAATATACCCAGTTTAATAAAATAATCATTACTGAATGTAATTCATTACTGATTGTCATTGGAAAGTAGCGGTGGCCCACTGCTATAGGCCTGTATTAGTGGTGGGAACATAATATGCTGATTTTGAGTGTTATGAATGTCATGCATAACGTAAAAAGCCTCAATCGACCTTTGAATGCAACAGAAATGAACTGCACCGCATAATCAGCCTTTGACGTCCTCCGTGGCGCAGCGGTCAACACGCCTGTCTGCAACGTGGAGGCCCCGGATTCGATCCCCGGCCAGGTCATGATGGAAATTGATCTTTTCCTGAATGGCCTGGGTCTTGGAAGTTTACCTATATATATGTATCTATTATAAAAATAGTATTGCTGAGTTAGTGTCCCATAATACAAGTCTCGAACTTGCCTTGGGGCTAGCTCAATCTGTGTGATTTGTCGGTATATATTTATTTTATAATTTTCCCACTGGTAGGCACTGGCCTCCTCTCTTCGAAGAACTGTAATCTACTACGCGTGCCTAGCGTGGGTTGGTAGATGTCACATATTTTCGATTTTTTTTAGGAGATATTTCCGATTTCTTTTCTTTTTTGTTCTGGTTGGGAGATGATAAAATGACTTCTCCTGCTCTAGGTGGAGCGGAAGGGCTTGTCAGACTTTTACTGACTAAAACCCACCCGTGTTTCTTCACACAACCCTGACCCAGGAGGCATCGGTCCTCGTAGACCCCGTCACGATGTGCTGACATCTCTTTGAGACGCGCGAGAAACACAACGCGCCGTTGACCCGGGATTGCCACTTTCCTTAGGATGTTATCCTTCACCGTTTTCAGAGCAGTGGTGACATTATTAACAAAAAATAGCCTTTTTGGGTTCAACCTACGACCAACTTGTAAGTCGAGACCGTTACTACCATTGCTCAACTGCCACACAATTATGGAAAATCGTCTTCGGTCGTTCGTTGCATCCGTCGTAGGAAGTCACATGTTCAGCAAAGGACATTTACAGGCCAATAATGATTTGCGTAGTTTATACGTCCGTCACTGGCGGCGTGTGTCACATATGGCTCACTGTCCACAGAAGCATAATTTCATTGATACGAATATATTCGTAATTATGGGCTTGGTGTAAACCTGCATCTGCTTACATTTACAACACGTAAATCAATTAACGCCCTTTCTGAAAACAATTTGTTCAGAATCGTTTACTGAATGACTTTTTATCTTTTTAGTATACCTAGGTAATTTTTAGGGTTCCGTACCTCAAAAGGAAAAAACGGAACCCTTATAGGATCACTTTGTTGTCCGTCTGTCTGTCTGTCTGTCTGTCTGTCTGTCTGTCTGTCACCACCCTTTATCTCAAGAACGCGTGGACGTATTAAGCTGAAATTTACATGAAATACTCGGGTCTATTGTCCCTTTAAGCTGTAAAAATATCAAACTTATAAGCCAAGCCAATCAAAAGATACAGCCGATTATATCGATATTTTCAACAAATTTTCGACACTCGCAAAGGAATCAAAACCTACAGGATACTTCCCGTAAACTCAGAATCTTGAAATTTGGCATGAAGCATTGTCATATAATGCAAATATAGGAAAAATTGCGAAAATCACATTTTTTTAGTTATATAATATAATAAACATATTTTAATAAAATGGAACTTACTACCTTATTTCTCACGAAAGAATAAAGTTATCAAATTGAAATTTATACCAAATACCTAGGTCTATTGTCCCTTTAAGCTGTGAAAATATCAAACTTCTAAGCCAAGCCAATCAAAAGATACAGCCGATATGTCGATATTTTCAACAAATTTTCGACACTCGCAAAGGAATCAAAACCTACAGGATACTTCCTGTAAACTCAGAATCTTGAAATTTGGCATGAAGGATTGTCATATAATGCAAATATAGGGAAAATTGCGAAAATCACATTTTTCCAGTTATATAATATAATAAATATATTTTAATAAAATGGAACTTACTACCTTATTTCTCAAGAACGAATAAAGTTATCAAATTGAAATTTATACCAAATACCTAGGTCTATTGTCCCTTTAAGCTGTGAAAATATCAAACTTCTAAGCTAAGCCAATCAAAAGATACAGCTGATATGTCGATATTTTCAACAAATTTTCGACACTCGCAAAGGAATCAAAACCTACAGGATACTTCCCGTAAACTCAGAATCTTGAAATTTGGCATGAAGGATTGTCATATAATGCAAATATAGGAAAAATTGCGAAAATCACATTTTTTTAGTTATATAATATAATAAACATATTTTAATAAAATAAAACTTACTAACTTATTTCTCACGAACTAATAAATATATCAAATTGAAATTTATACCAAATACCTAGGTCTATTGTCCCTTTAAGCAGTGAAAAAATCACTTCTACGTTAAAGCGATCAAAAGATACAGCAGTTTATACCGACACCTTAGACGAATTTCCGTCACACGCTAGGGAATCAAAACCTACAAGCAAAGACATTAAAATTATATTTACAATAGATAGGACATCACGAACAAAATCGTAAGCCAATACTTTTATCGACTTGGTTAAAAGGCGCTCAGTCTAGTCTGCGCGTCAGGACGTAATTTGTGTCCACCAAGAATAAACATTTTCTAAGGAAATATGCCGTTATATTATGTTGCGCTTTGTGTTACTGTACATCTCGTTATAGTAAAACGACTGGACCTAACTTCGGAATGTTTTTCTATGAATTATTTATATTTCGTCTGCAATTCAAATTAAAAAAAAATATTAGTTCTAGAAAATTTTCCATTATTGTAATAAGCGCCCTCTATTGTTGAGTAGTTTTACTATTTTCTTGTAGAGATGTAGTAATGTTGTTTATCGATTTAGTTATCGATAATACTTATTAAGATGAATACATTTTGTTGTATTTTATTGACATTTAAAATATAGCTAAATAAACTTTAAATATTACTATATTTCAAGTTTATTTATTATTAACTCTATTTAAACATAATCATATCATATTAATAAACAAAATTGAATGAACAATTACTATTTATTTATCTAGGTTTTTGTTATTTTTGGTTTCCGAATAAAATAATGTCGTAGGGAAAAAGTGGATACGATTTGTCCAGATAGACCGTAGAGAAGAAATGTGGCTTCCGTCTCATTCGTCGAAATTATGCTCAATGCATTTTAAAAGAGAAGTTATCTACTTTGGAAAGACTCGTCGATCAAATTAAAAAAAAAAGAATCGGTACCTTGTATTAGAAATGAAATAGTAAGTTATTAATTTCAGTACTTTTCTACTTAACCGTAAAAATTGGAATAAAATTTACGGTTAAGTGGATAAGTACAATAGATTACATAACTTATTTGTAATGAAATATATTCATAAAATATGTAGGTACGTATATGCAGTACAATGATTGCGAGCTACTTTGTGATTTTGAGGATTCCGTACCTAAAAGGTAAAACGAACCCTATTCATGAGACTACTCTGTTCGTCTGTCCGTCTGTCACCAGGCTGTATCTCATAAACCGTAATAGCGAGACAGTTGTAATTTCCAGAGATTGTGTTAGTATTTCTGTTGCCGCTATAACAACAAGTACTAAGAATAAAAATAATAAAATATTTAAAAGGGCTCCCATACAACAAACGTGAATTTTTGCCGTTTTTTGCTCCATATTAATAACGGAAACAGATAGACGCTTAAAATGTTCACAGAATATTTGGTTATATATTCAAATTACAAATAAATAATTAAAATAAAATAAATACTGAAGGCGGGCTCCCATACAATAACCGTGATTTTTTTGCCGTTTTTAAAAATAATGGCGTACGAATCTTGTAAAGGTCTTGCTCCAGCAGACTACCATTTTTGTCGTGATTTGGACAATTATCTACATGACAAGAAGTTTTCTTCCCAGGAGGCAGTTCTGCTTTCACACAGTTTGTGCAGTCTAGATCCTCAGAGTTCTATCACAAAGGCATAAACGACCTTCCTATATATTGATTATAAATGAATTATTTAAAAATTAAATAATAAGCAATTATTTAGATTTTCAGTACTAATCGGCAATTTTAAACTTTAACGCCTATTATATTAAAAGAATTATATAAATAAGAAACTTGTAAACTTCAAATTACCCATTATTATTCTGCTTCCTAATTTTTTGTTTCAAGCTATCATAATGCGAAAAAACATCGTCGTAGTAACTTCTTTGAATATTATCGATAACTTTATATCGAAATGATACAAACCCTACCACAGTTTTTTGCATTGCCATTTAAAAATATTTGCAAACAAACGTGTAAAAAGAATAATTTTGCTAAAAACGAAATGCAAACGAAAATTGCAAAACAAAATGCGCTTTAAGGCCTATAAGGTCTATTACACTTAAAAATCGCAATAAACTGAGCGTTAAAATAATTCGTAAGCATAAAACATCTAAAATGCCAATAGACGGTGTCACGGTAAATGAATAGTAGCGAATTAAATTCTAAAACAGTTTTTGTTTGTACAAGACAAGTTTCACTTAATTTATTTACTTTTCAATATTTATTTACCCGGTTTGAACTATACTAGGGTATTAAATCGGATCTGGCAACATAGACCACACTGGCCACCTACCAAGCAATAGCTGAATATATTTTATATAAACTTATTTCATTTTTACTATTTGATGTCTCCAATTGTCGATCTAATTTTGCTATATTGTACTAGATGGCGGAACTGAGCCATGGGATCACAGTTTTTCTATGCCATTTTGACACATGCCCTCTATATACAATATGTAAAGAAAACCCTGTCCGATCCGTGAAGGTATTGTTAGGTATCGATAACAGATTCTACTAATGCCCACAAAGACAGGCTAAACTTAAAAAAAAAAATCCCCCTAAAAAAATAAATATTATTTCGCAAAAAGAGGTAACTTAATACATGTGCGGTAAGCAACACCTTTCCGCGGGCGGCGGGGGGCAGGGCACGCGGCACCTGTGACGTGGTCGCGGCGCTATTCGCTTATAATAACAGCGGTGTTGTCACTTTTTTAAAAATTACCAAATTTCGGGGAAATTTCGAATTAATTCCCGGGAAAAAAGGATTATTTCAAAATTCATTAGTATTGTTACTATGATGATTACGTAAAATTTTATATTATATTTGGTCAAGTGTTTACCTAAACTTTATTACCCTTATGGGTCGGACAGGGTTTTCTTTACATATTGTATATCTTAAATCTCTTTGCCTACAAGGTACTTCCCGTGAACTCAGAATCTTGAAATTCGGCACGAAGCAACGTTATATTATAGTACAGACAGATAAAGGAAAAATTGTGAAAATGATAAATTTGAAGTTACATAAAATATTAAAATATTATTTTTGCTTACATGACATAAAATATTTTTTAATAATTATAAACTTACTACCTACCCTTTTTCACATGAACGCGTAGAGATATTAAAGTTGAAATTCATATCAAACACTTCTTAAATCTAATTGCCTCTAAACTGTGAAAAATTCTAAATCAATGCTAGTATTATAAATGCGAAAATAACTCTGTCTGTCTGTTACGCTTTCCCGCCTAAACCTCTCAACCGATTTTGATGAAGTTTGGCACAGACAATCTTTAGACCCTGAGAAAGAACATAGGCTACCTTTTATCCCGGAAAAAATTTGATGTTCCCGAGGGGAATTTAAACAGCGCGATATAACCGAACTCCACGCGGGCGAAGCCGCTGGCGGAAAGCTAGTACGTCATAAATTGTAAACCGCTACGTTTGTACAGCGGAACCCTCGGTGTGCGAGTCCGACTCGCATTTGGCCGGTTTTTTTATCCCAAAAATCATAAAAATAAATTTCTTTATAAGCAAATCCATGTTTCAAAGAGACACGATACATTTAATTAGTTCGCGAAAAATGTGGAGGGAGATTTTGAATTTGGAACCTATTATTAGTTATAAATAAGCATATTTTTTTTAATAAATTGTAACTAGCTAGTTTCTCATACATAAAAACTTTTTGTAGCAATACTTTCCGCGTAATCCAAGAACGTTAAGGTCTTCATTCTCCAAGAATTGGTGTAACTAATTTAATAAATAACAATGCGTATACATGTTAAATTAAAAATTCAGTGCATGTGTTATGATTATAATCTAATTAGGGTATTTGAAGGTGTGCGTTAATTAATCATTACATGTTCTAAATATGGACAAACTCGAGTTGGATTCGCGCGTCGTGGGTTTCGCACCTTTTAAATAGTCTAATGCATCAAGTTCAAAATATTATGGTAATTATTTTTATGACTATGATTTTGAACAGACTCTGATTTTTGAACAGGGATTTAATTTAAAATAGTGTTAATACATCAACATGGTTTACATATATCTTTAGATTACGTTCCGTTTCAAAATTTGGTATGATTATGATAAAAAAAAATAACGAAAGTAAAATAAACATGTCGAAAATACATTAATAAAAAATTAACTAGCCACCAGCCACCACCATAAATAAATTGTTAATAGTATTTAAAAAAAAATGTCTGGACTAAAAGAGAATAGAACTTTGAAGTTATTTTTAGATTTTCATGAAAATTTCTAAGACATGACTTAGAAATTTGATTATATTTTTCAGTGATGCAAGGGGTGGCAGCCCTATTTAATATTCATTTGGACTTGTTAATTCCAAGCTTTCTTGAGAAAAGTACCTATCTTGATACATGGACTACGAAGTGATCTTATGAAGGTTTAATTTTTCATTGTCAAGATTGGAGGGTATATTTACAGTTTATGCTTTAATTCGAAACACCACCTAAGATATGGATCCCTTTACCACAACACCAAGATGCTGACGACCCTACCGCTCTGCCGTCGCTGACGTCGTCAAATATTATTCGGCGAGATGGTAGCTAGAATGCGGGAGTGTATGCCTTATAGTGGCTACGAAATTAGACCAAAGTCGATGCGGACTTGGTAGGTACCTAAGTGAGTAATGATCCACTTTGGCGGGACAAACATGCCATGGACTGTACAGTTTTCATTTACTTTTGACAGGTAAACGGGTAAAGGGGTATGCAACTGCCATGAACATGTTTGATGCTATCTGTTGCCCGTGACGTTTGCGACCTAGGATGAAAAATATAGTTTAAAAAAACTTAAAAACATACATTTAAAAAATATCAATCTAAAGAGTTAAAAATAATTTTTAAAAAAGCGTGAGACGCTTTGTGCCATATTTTTTATATATTAAGCGCCTCACGCTTTTTTTTTTAATTATTTATAACTTTTTGGTTTTATATTTTTTAAAAGCATGTTTTTTTAGTTTTTTAAACTATATTTATTACCAACTTTTTAGTTCGGTATTCTTTAAAAAAAAAAAAAAACGAACGGACGAACGTATTGGAAACGGTGGGACATTTTACAGTAATGAGCCGCTCAGTCGTAGTCCAAAGAGCTAGAGACAAACAAACAAACAAGCAAGCAAGCAAACATACAAGTGAAGCTAATAAAAAGCATGTTAAACAGATTTTTTTAGGAGCAAAGGATCCATATTTTTTTTTTATTTAAATATTTCTGTGCCATTAAGCGTGGTCAGGCACGCCCAAGTAGGTAATATGTAGGCACTATGTCAACAGACAGATATCAAACATACATCTGCATTCTTATCGCCAGACTGACGCCTTAGCTGTATCTCAGAAAACCTATAATATAGGTGCCTAATATTCAAATAAATGCATAATTATATTCCATCAAAGGAAAAAAACCTACAGTAGTTTTTTAAAATTCGAAGCTAGCAAAATGGCCTTGGTTCTAATCACACCCAGACTGGTCGGGCAACGACTGCCATGCAGTTGGCGGTATAATATTTGCATTATCCGAAGGTTGCCCATTTTATACGCGTATCTAATAAAAAATGGGCAAGCGCGAGTCGCCATCTGTGTCGACTAAAATAGGCCTACAGAGTTTGTAGACGGACAGTTGCAAGAAGAGATTAAGGACTGATATTCATGTTGTATTGGAAGAAACAGCTGTTTTTTTTTTACTCAAGGTTGTTCTTTTCTTTTACGTACGCGTATTTACTTATAGCTAAAGTCTACAAAAATATAAGAATAATTTCAGTTTTAACACCAAGCTGTATAAATAAGAATGGCAATTTTGTATCTGCAGTGTTTAAATGAATTTTTATTTGTATGTACATTTTTTTAGTATGTACATTTGTGAAATAGGAAACTTACTATCCCGCTTCCAATTTGGATGCTATTTTGAATTCAGGCTAATAAACAAGTGTGAATGAACGATATCAAGTAGACCCGACTTCAAGTAAGTTAGTCTAACTTATAGTCTAACTAGCTTTAATTACTTTGGCTCTAATTCTATTTAAATACATAACATTTGGTAACAGTATATTCTTTCGGTTAACCGAATGCGGCGCCAACGATCATGTGTATGTGCCTTTACTGAAAGTTTAGAAATCGCCTATCTATTTTTCCAACTTGGTGATTATTAACACTATCCTTTCAAGATCGCGCAGTGTTCTAGGGGAGGACTGTATCATCAGTAGAGCGAAGCAAACTGGCACGTTACGCGTACCTTATTTACATATTATTTTGTAAGTATGTGAAATAATTATAAAGTAGATACAGTAGCCCTTGTTATGTGGGCGTAGCCCATTTAATCTGGTAGGAAAGAGGAGGGATTGTTGTGGCTGCTTAAGCCGCCATGTCTAGAAAAAAAATGGGAATCAAATACCTAATTTAAAAGATCAATAAAATCTATATCTATACTTAATCTATAAAGCTGAAGCTTGTTTGTTTGTTTTAACGGGCTAATCTCAGGAACCACTGGCCCAATTTGATTTTTTTTTTTGTGTTAGATAGCCTTTTAATGCAGGAAAGCTTTAGGCTACATAACATCACGCTGTGACTAATAGGAGCGGAGCATATAAACGCGGGTGAAACCGCGCGGCACAGCTAGCATTCTATATGTTGGGGCACTAAAAAAATATCTATGACAAGCGTGATGTTCACATTGAGCAGATTTATTGCTACAATGAAGTCCAATATCTGTCTGGCGACACGGTTAGTGTAGTGACATAATTAAGTGAGGTAATTGCAAGGAATTTCTATCAAAACTGGAATGTGAACTTGCATAAGTCTCTTATTTAAAAGAAGACTCTATCGCAAGAGCAATAAGGTCGATCGGAAATAAAACTTTATTTGAAGAAAACACGGTCCGAGGGAGAAAGCGTCCCAATAGCCCTCTGTCTCTTTCTAAGTGTTACCCGTATTTATTTTTGTAATTTTGTTTGAAACCAACAATAGAAAAAAGATGGTGAAAAAGGGTGCTATTAATGTCTGCAATAGTGAGGCATAATCTGGATGCGGAATATCATTCTTTAAGTAAGGTTTTTGCGGTAATCATATATACAAGTTATTTTGTTTGTATGTAGGGTGACAATAAATTTTGGACTAATTAATAAAAGTGCATTTAGTCATTGTATGCACAATAAATAAGTGACTTTTATTGGGCATTTACAATGACATTAAATATTTTATTTATCTAAAGGTACCTACAGTTTCGGATAGATTGACATGCTGTCGTCTGTACATCATCAATTTATTCATCCATTTTAAAAATTCAATAATGAAATTAAAAAGTTCGCACCCATGCCTAAATGTTCATTAAAACTCAGGTAATATAAGTGAAAAAAAAATATTTTACGTACATTCCTTATAAATTCCATTATAATAGTCACCCTACACAACAAGGACAGAGGGCTACTGTGAAGCTATCTCCCTCGGCCCGCGTTTTGATCGATAGTTCACATTTCAGTTTAGATAGAAATTCCTTGGTTAATTGACAAAAACATATTTTTGAGACAAAAAAAAAAAACATTTTTTTTTTATAAAACATGAATGCCTATCAAGAATAAAGTTTACTTATACATGTCGCGACGTCCCATTAGTTTAAGCAAGGAGGTCTCATAATTCTTTAAACTAAACTCTTCGCAAAATGTTTAGACTAAACAAAACAGTCATTAAAAAAACATTGTACAACTATTTACGCAATGGGAAGGTGAGCGAATTGGTTGATATGACATTAGTGTGTTCCAATTTTAAATGTCACAGCATTGACTGTTTGAAGAAAAAAAAAATGTGTATACTTTCTCATAGCACTAGAAAGTATACACATTTTTTTTTTCTTCATTTGGCATGACACTGCTTGCGTAGTGCCACTCGTAGCACTTTCGTAGACCGTGCGTAGCAACAAAATATTAAAATGACATAATGGCGTCGATTATCTTGTTCACAAACTAAACTATTAAGTTACGAGCATCTCTTTCTTTCTATTTCATAAAAAAAGGATAGAAAATAACATTTTAATTTAATGCTGTCAAATTAAGATAAGTACTCCATAGACAGTTTAGACGCGAGTATAAATATGGCGACCAAAAATATGTCAATATACGTCAGGAACGGACTAATTTGACAGGCCTAAATTAACATTTTATCTCCTGTCCTTTTCTTAATGAAAAAGATGCACTGAAATTGAAATCTTGAGGAAACCTGGACTTACTGAAATCGCCAACCCGCATTGAGCAATTGTGGTGAGTACCTACGCTCGATCCTTCTCTGTATGAGAGGCGACCTGTGCTCAGCAGTGGGACGATAAAAAGGTTGATGATGATTACCATCAGGCAGGGTCGCGTTCAGGCAAAGTTTATAACGTTAGAAAAAACATACATATCGACGCTTAAAAGGCAATTATATCTAAGCGACAAAAATTCGTAAATTGAGTTATATACACCAAACGACGCAGAATAATCTGGCGATTCGAATGGTGTATATAACTCAATTTACGAATTTTTGTCGCTTAGATATGATTGCCTTTCAAGCGTCGATATGTATATTTTAGGACCTTCCAATTTCAAAATGGCTGGCATGATGTTCAATTTCATAAAGCCTACCTATATTTAATAAAAAAATATGTTGAAATGATTACAAATGCTTTGTACCTCTGATAAGTTTTTTCAAGCAAATTTGCTAGAGCTCAATGGTCGGACGAAAGGTTAACAAAAGACAAGGTCGTAGTTCGTCATATTAGGTTATTATTAGAACTACATACAACAATATTTTAAATTTAGAAATTAGTAGTTAGTTACTTTTTATATAAAGCAATACCGAAACATAGCATATGACCCCAACTACAAACATAGGCGTAGGAAACAAATAGTCTACACTCGTGAACATATACCTGAAACTTCCTTTATCAGAAGATTCTTTGTATTTTTGGGCTCTATGTCTATACTAAAGTTATCATAACATTCTGTATTTTTACCCTCTTACTATGGATCGACGTCGATCGAAAGACAGTGAAGAAGTACTAGCTAACTTTAACATATGATGACACTGAAAAATTGTTAATCGTACCAGAGTAAACAGGGTCCTTTGGGCAACTTGTATTCTATTTTATTTACTCTTCATCTTCATATTAGTTAAACACACATACTCAGGTATGTGTGTTTGAGTCACACTCATCATTCCTCACAAACCATGCACAAACACACTCTACCCTCACCATCTCGCATCCTTCTCCATACATAAACACCGACTCATTTAGTTTTGTTTCTATTTGTTTTTAACTCACTAAGTTTGCTCGCTTAGTTTTCTGTATTTTGTTTTATTTAAAATTGTTTCTAACATACTTAATTTTTAACATAGTTAACTTTATTTTGATTTATTTTGCTTTTTTATCGACATAAAGCTGTTCTAGTTAGCTTCATTTTAATTACTTCTTCTTCTTCATATTGACTGCCTGAGAGGTTTGGCGCTGCACGCCGAGTTACAGGTTTTACATAGTTTAGTTGCAGATGCTTCTATTTTGCAGCGTATTTATTATACCTACAATATGTAAAGAAAAGCTTGTTCGATCTGCGAAGGTATTGTTACGTATCGATAACTGATTCTACAAATGGATACAAAACCGGGCTAAATAAATAAAAAAAAAATCCGCCTAAAAAAATAAATATTATTTCGCAAAAAGAGGTAACTTAATACATGTGCGGTAGGCAACACTTCCGCGGGCGACAGGAGTCAGGGTACGCGGCACGTGGTCGCATCGCTTATAATAATCCCGTCAAAACGGTGTTGTCACTTTTTTAAAAATTACCGAATTTCGGGGAAGTTGGAATTAATTCGTGGAAAAAACAGATTATTTCTAAATTCATTACTAATGTTACTATGATAATTACGTAAAATTTTATATTATATTTGGTCATGTGTTTACCTAACCTTTATTATCCTTATGGCTCGGACAGGGTTTTCTTTACATATTGTATAACAAAATGTATATAACTATATTAAATAAGTACCTAGATCAAGTAAAGTCGGTCAGTTTTGACGTGGAAATCGATCACTCTAAAGTGTTTTTTTAAATCAATATCTTCCAATGTTTAAAATAGTGTGTTGAGTGAAAGATTGACTGGGCGCCAGACAAAACTCAGTTAACATTGGAACCATTACTCATCATAAAACTGGAACCAAGCATCATTTAACTTGTGATTATGTTAGTTGGATTTAACTGTATTTTAGCTCTCGTTAAGTAGCTATTGTTTTGAGCCATGACCAATTTCAAAAGATATTTCGAAAGCTGTAGATTGTGAAGTATGATAAATCCGAAATTATTATATATATTTTTTTTGTTTTTATACTGAACATCTACAATCTTTTACCTACTCGGCGACAAACTTTCCTATTTACAGTTATACTAGCTTCTGCCAGCGGCTTCGATCGCATGGGTCTCGGTATATCCCACGGGAACGGACTACCGGGATAAAAAGTATTCTAGGTGTGTATCCAATTTACTTTGTATCAAATTTTCTCCACATCCGTTCAGCCGTTTTTGCAAACAGTAACAAGCTAACAAACTCTGAATATCCGTAGAATTTGCTTAATTCATTGTACAATTATCTTGTAATTTTCCCAATGAGCAATCAGACGCAGGCCTTCTGTTTCTATCTGGGAACGGGCGTAATCTAGTACGCTGGCCCAGTGCGTGTTGGTAGATGTCAAATAACTTTGAATTTCTGGTTTTAGAATTACCTACTGGTTTTCTTACGATGTTTCCCTTTACAGAGAGAGAAGTAGTGCGGTGAAATAATTTACACAACTTGTTGGGCGTCCAACTCACTGGTAAGTCGCGGCGACTACAACTGCACACTGGGGCACCAATATGCTCACACAAAATTGATGGTCTTGGGTGAATTACATTTTTTTTTTTTTGCAATAAATTAATGCGCTTGCTTATAAAAGTGATGTGTTTTTTAACAAAAAACGAATGAGTTTGCAGGTTCCCGTTTATTTTTTTCACATTTGAGATGTAGCATAAATAATTGCTTCTACTTGACCATTATTTTACTCGAAAGACTGATTAATGCTAGTTAGGTCTTGTTTATCGTATTTCCCTTGTACTGAACAAAAAATGGCTGTAGTAATTATTAACGATGCAGGTAATTTAAGTCGTGACATAGAAGCGACATTAAAATAAGATATTACAATGCGTATGGGTTCAGTGATGGGGTACACAAATAGCGCGGGCGGAGCATATGTTGCGCCTACGCAAGATTTTTGCACGGAACGCCGCCTATTCGACATCTCTGCAATAAATTCAGTATTATTGTAGGAAACCATGTCAAACACTTGGGCGTGACACTGCGCAACGTCAGATTTATGACCCCCACATTGATACGGTTACAGTTTGATGAATCACATGATATCGTTTTGAATATCCGATCGTATATTGGGGAAGACAGAAATACAATTAAGAAAGTGTCTATTCCGTATTCGTAAAATTTATCAACAGTAGAACGGACATATGTGGACAAAATGGTGATAAATGAGGCACAAGTAGCAACAGCGGGATCTGAAGTCAGCAATGGACTTTCTCAGAGGCCGGCGGAGGGTCTGGAGACAGCAAAAGCAGCAATGTAGTAGGTTAGAATTAAGCAGGCCCTAATGTAAATTATTTCAACACCACTGCTCTAGAAACGGTGAAGGAAAACATCGCAAAGAAACCGCGTAGAATCAAAAATTCGAAGACGTGACATCCGCCACTCGCACTGGGATCGCGTGGTGAATTAAGGCCCACTCAGTCACAGTGAGTCCCTGTGAAGAATTTTGTAGTCCGATTATACTGTTTTGTTGTATGATTACCTCTATAAGTAGGCTTTCACATAAACTTATTAAAAACGTGATAAGCCGATGCAAATCAGATGCTGAAACGTAGGAAAATCACTCCCTGGTTTAGAGATAAGATGCTTAAAGAAATAACTTAGACATTTTGATCTTAACCCAAAGTAGTGTTTACTTAGGAATCTAAAGCAACCAGCAGTGATTATTATATTGTATTGTAAAAAAGTTAATTGGCTTCTTCGATATCCTCCGGAAGCGCGGTATACTCTTCATAATGGCCGATCGCTCTTAATACTATATGTATTAAGAGCGATCGGCCAGAACAATAGATAAGTACCCAAAAAAAACGGTAAGTCCGCTATAGACTACGTAATGCCAGTTATAAGTTTTTGATGAAAAAAGGTATTTATTTAACAATGTTGTTTAATATACAGCTGGCGTTTTCTTGTGGGAAAAATTGTATTTGGTAATAAAATCCGGGATCCGTGTTGCAATTCTGTAACGATCTCAGCTTAAAAACTTAGGTGAAGTGAGCAGTCATTATCAATCATTCAGTATCATCATCATCTCAGCCATATGGAGTCCACTGCTGGACATACGCCTCCCCCAAGGATTACCAAAAAGAACTGTTGGATGCAGCCGGCATCCAGCGCTTTCCTGCGATTTTGGTCAGGTCATTCGACCACCTAGTCGGTGGGTGTCACCGCGCCCACTACCATTCACTATATGAATACTCACTCATAAGCTCACTTTTTTTTATAAATTATACACTAGCGCTTGATCGCAATCCTGCTGATGCTGATGGTAAGCAGTTTGGGTCACGGTTGCGGGTTGTTTAAGCAAGAAACCGTGGCCCTGGCCGTCGCACAGGCAAGTGAAGAAACATGGGTGGGTTTTAGTCAGTAAAAGTCTGACACGCCCTTCCGCTCCGCCCAGAGCGGGAGAAGTCATTTGATGATATTCCATCCCAACAAAAAAAAAAAAAAATGGTAAGCAGTGACGCAATCGTTGATGGTAAAGCGCACTAGTTTATTAAGAGCCTATTTACTCTAGCCTTGAAGACACTCAAATTGTAGTCCGACGGAAACACCGCCGCTGGCAAATTGTTCCATTCCCTCGATGTACGCGGTATAAAGGAGGAGGCGAACTTTACCTAACTTTTTACAGTGAAATGTTTGCAAAATCAATCAGCTGTTATGTATCTTTTTCTATATTACTAATAATAAAGCTGAAGAGGTTGAGTTTCATTAAACGCCATATTATTGGGAAATAAAATCCAACCAGATGAAAAAAAGAACTGTTGTTGCATTTCATCTTGCGGAAGGCAAGGTTACGTAACATCACGCTAAAAATTACGAGCCAAGCAAAAAAGGTCAGAAAAAACAGTAGGTAAGTGAAAACAAAGAAATAGCTCGGGCAGATTATGCGAAGTGAAGTCGTGGGCAAAAAAAAAGTTTTGCGATGTAAATTGGAATATGTAATCTAATAAAGTAATATTAAAGTCCAAACTGCAAAAGTACATGAGATATATTACATTCTCAAAAGTTGATTTTAAGTTCCAAACAGATTAGTAGATAATAAAAATGTTGATATCTATGCCTGGGTGGCAGACAGATTTAAAGTCATTTGCTATATTAGTGCGTGAATCATCTTGTGTTAAGTTGAACAAAAAATATTCATGTACTTATAAAGCTACTGAATTTTTTATCCAGAATACGTGTTTACACAGCCAAGTTTAATTTAATGGAGGCTCTGGATTCTGGATACTGGAGCCAAATTTTTCAACATCCCGTTTCTAGCAAATGAGGTCTTTGACGTATGATATAGAAAAAGAGGTAGAATCGATGTCATAAGCAAAACAAACTAGAGAATTTAAAGAATGAAGCAAGAATGGGAGAAGCGAGTTCGTATATATTTGCTCCCCGCCTAGGATAAGTTAGGATTTCTTTTGTCTTCCTATAGCTACAACATTGGCAGGAAATAGGGGATTCAATGTTTCGCAAGACTCTGGGCACAGATTGACATTTGAAATTAATATGCACAGCGGTATCATTTTATGTGCTGTGCATAAATATTTTGATAATAAATATTTATGAGATAAAAAAATAATTACAATCTATTTATCTACATAGTTTAACATCATCAACATAAGTCCGGTTTTTCTCAAGTTAGTTAGGCTTCAATTCTAATCGAATGCTGACGAATATCCATATTTTACAGAGAGACTACTTTCTGACTGGAGATCAGATAAGCACTCACTTTACACAGTCACTTCATAAAATATTTTTATAATAAAATATTGTTATAATAAAATATTTAAACTTTTATATCACAAATTTATGGTTGGAACTGAATTTGAAAACTGCTGGATTTGTAATACCAAACCAAACTCATGCAGAGTTCCAATCAATGAATCATCAGTCATGCGAGGCTAAAATCTAGCAAAACTGTCTAAATATATAACTACGATGATTTCGGCTGGTTTTTTGTTTATATTCTGGCGCGTAAAACCTGTCTAGCCAGACGAGACTTAGACGTATGTGAGCGGTTTTAATCCGGTACATTTGAAATCTGGCCGAAAAATAGTTGTGATAAGTCTTATGCAATTTATATATATAAATAATCAAAGACAATTCGGAATGGCATATGTTCTAAAACTTTCAAATCTATTGTGGAAATAGATGATTGTCATTTATTTATAGGTTACGTTACTTGTTAGTTTTGTTTATGTGCTTTTTTGTACATACCACGTGGCAAGCTTGCAAAAAAAAGTCAACTACTTCCAAGTTTCTTAAAAATTATAATTCATTTGTTCTTCAAATCAAAAGTTAGATTTTATGGTATTAAAAACGATGTTTACTACTAGTAAGTAGTAAGTTATGTGTTTATTATTTCTAAATTACAGATCATCAGTAACTCAGTGGTGGGATTCCCAAAATGTATGAGAGCGACAAAAAATTTCGCATGCGAGGTCGTCGCTCCAGTTATGCGCTGAGCTGAACAATAAAAGGAACTAAGCTTAGATACTGTTATGGTATATAATCTATGTTCTAGATGAGCTTGGTATACTGACCAATGATATCTAACTCAAATGAAATAAGTGTCTTGAAGAGACTGCGTTCAAGGTATATTTAGAACCAATTTTTTAAAGTAATTTTCACTTAGGTATGAATGTGTCTTTAAGCCTACTTTCTAATTTGACATGTTATGTAGCGGGGCTAACAGTTCAATTCAGCCTTTCTGACTCACGTTTTTTTTTTTTAATTTACTTTTTTTTAACTGATCTCCCCAATTTGTTTCTCTCTTTTAAATTGTTTAATTACTTACTCCGCTTACAATGGACTGCCAAAAAGTTACGTACCTATAGGTATCTAAAATTAGAATAAGCTACATATTTTTTTGTTATAATCATGTACAAAAACAGGAATTAAAACGCAAAAATCGTAGTGATATCACTAAAAATTCAAATAACATTTATACGATAAAAAAATAGATAAGCTCATGACCCTATTTAATGATTTAAAATCAGCAACAACACATTTTTTCATGCAATATCTAACACTATGGATTACTGAGACCATTGCTCAACAATCCATAGTGTTACTGCATACAGAATGATTATGTAGATAACTATAGAACCTATAGACGCTACACAGATGCTCTCGGGGTGTGATTGTGTGCGTCTAAGACAAGAAAAATACAGACTCGTGACTGACGCACACAGGCAAAACTCACTATGGCGTTTGTTATATTATAGTGATGCGAATTACGAATAGGTGCTCGTGGAAATAACAGTTATGGTTTTTTTATTACATATATTAATAGTCTCATGACTTTGACTATTGAACTTGTTTGAATTAACAGGGGAAGTACAAAGCGCCGATGCTTTTTTACTGCGTCGGCTAATTAAACGTTAAAGTTCACTGCAATTATACGCAGTGCGTGTGTAATGAGCATTTTAAGGACGATTTAGTGTCGGCCAATTAGTAAACAGCACATCGACGTTTTTATATTCAGATATCGAGTAGCAGTGGGTCGATTAGAATCTTATTTTCCTCGATTTGCATGTTTAATGTTATGACATTATAATAACGTGAGTTCGCTTACTGGGTTTTGAACTTAGAGTTTGCATTATATTACGAGGGTACACGAGGAAACCATAATAGTGCAAATAAAAGTTCATCGTTTGAGAACGTGATAGTTCGATGCTTTCAATTATTATTGTTAAAATGAAACTAGTGATGCGCCATTCGTGGCAACTTTATCGAAAAAAGTTTAAGTAGGTACATTATAAAATATAAAGTAGCTGTAGAAGAAATCTGGGTGAATGCTTATCCTATGGTGGGGTGATACATCGTGATGATTTTAGCTGATAAGAGTCATAACCCTCTGTCACTCGTTTAAAGAGAAAGTCCATAGGTAATGATTACCACCGCAGAACCAAAAACAAAATATTAAAACCTTTTTATCGTAGACTTATTCTACCGAATCAGATAATAATTCAAGTCGATGGTAACGGGCGGCAAGCTAATAATAACGTTGTCAACAGCTGTTAAAGGGAAGAAATGTCTCTATAAAAGTCACAGGTTAATGATAGGATGAGAGACGACAGCGCCACCTGTCGGTATCGGTGTGAGCATGTGCACTTATGGTCATTCTTAACCTAAATGATATGATGCCTTCTGCCCATGATGGTCAGGCAAAAATGTAACTTACTCCCACATTCCAAGATTTATATTTAAGTACCGTGTAATAGGGGATGAACCATCAATCAGCAGTTCAGCACCCTAAATACGAATTAATTATTTATTTTTTAATATGTTTAATTAATTTTTAACGACACGATTGACGCAGTGGCTGAGCGATCGACTGCTGCGCTGCGTGTCGCGGGTTCGTTTCCCACACGGAACAAATGTTTGTATGGCCTACAATTTTCAATTAAGTTTTCTCGGTGGTAGGCAACAACATCAGCCGCCGGCATAAGTTACCACCCACCAGACAAAGTCTTGCCGCCAAGCGATTTGTCGTGTTCCGGCATGATGTCTGGTGAAGCCGTACGGAGGACGGGCGTGAGCAGTTGTGTTGCGATGTGTGACGGGTACGATGTACCTAATGTTGTTGTGTCGGGAGTTTGGTCGTGGAGGGTCTCCAGATCATCCTCTGGTGCAGCATCGTTGGTCGTGTTGTTGGGTTAAATATTGCATCACCTCGCTCAACTGCCGTCTTCCTTCCTATTCACTCAGTTTTTTTGAGTGAATAGGCTTAATAAGCTAGTGTGCTTTACCATCAACGATTGCATCACTGCTTACCATCAGGCGGGATTGCAGTCAAGCACTAGTTTATAACTATTAAAAAAAAAATAGTTGTTCCGGGTCTGCCTGTTTGTGTATGTGACTTTATATGTTTGTAAACGCACAAAAAAAAAATTGCGTATCACACTGTTACTATCAATTTAAACTGTTGAATAATTTTAAAGCATATTGCTATATATGTTCGAAAAATGCGTCTGGTGAAGAGCGTAAATAACGCAATGAATGTTGTTAAACTGTCAAAATGAAACCCATTCATAATAATGATGTATATGATATGTGAATTTTAACAACTTTTCCAAGGATTTTCCAGCCTTTTTAGCGGTCTTTCGCATTTCAATCAGTCTGTAATGGAACTGCATAATTATTAAAGTTTTACAAAGAATAAGTTACAAAGAACAATTGTAGATATGCCAATAAATAAAATAAAATAATTTTAACAACAATAATCTTAATGTCAAACGAATAAAAATTATAAAAAAAATGTTACACGAACTGCTTAGACGTACTTATTAGTTGTAGATGTATAGCAAACAATGAACAGACAAGCTAGAAGAGCCGAACGAAGGTTAGTGTTTCGCGTCATAGGCTTTTTGTAGATCTACGATCGACAGTATCTCGACCTGCTAGCCTTGAGATTATTTTTAATGACTAACCCTGACATTGCCTGGTTTCTCCCAGCAAATATTTTTTGCCATTTTTACTAACTACGTGTTAGGTTTTTTTCTATAATTTATAAGCTAGCGCTTGACCGCAATCTAGCCTGATGGTAAGCAGTGATGCTATCGTTGATGGTAAAGCGTGTCAGTTTATTAAGAACCTATTCACTCAAAAAATCTGAGTGAATAGGAAGGAAGACGGCAGTTGAGCGAGGTGATGCAATGGTAAACCCAACAACACTATCAACGATGCTTTGCCAGAGGGAAATTGCTCTGGAGACCCTCCACGAGCAAACTCCCGGCACTACAACATTTGGCGAATCCTACCTGGCACACATCGCAACACAACTGCTCAGAGCCTCAGAACCGTCTTCCGTACGGTTTCATCAGACATCAGCCGGAACACGACGAATCGCTTGGCGGCAAGTTTTTGTCTGGTGGGTGGTAACTTCTGCCGGCAGCCGATGTTATAGCCTCATCATTATCATCATCATTTCAGCGGAAAGACGTCCACTGCTGGATATAGACCTCCCCCAAGGTTCTCCACGACGACCGGTCCTGCGCTTCCCGCATCCAGCGGTTTCCCGCGACCTTCACCAGGTCGTCGGTCCACCTTGTCAGGGGCCTACCCACGCTACGTCTTCCGGTGCGTGGTCGACACTCGAGAACCCGTTGGCCCCATCGGGCATCCGTCCTACGGGCAATGTGTCCAGCCCACTGCCACTTCAGTGTCGCAATTCTTCGGGCTATGTCGGTTACTCTCGTTCTTCTGTTATAGCCTACCATCGAGAAATTTCAAAATTGGATCGAATTGAGAAATAATAAAGTAATGTCGCATATTAGCGATTTTGGAGAAGTAAAAAGTCAGGACCAAATCTGATGTAGTTTGAGACGATTCTTTGTTATCCGACAATCATAGTTATGTAATTCTAACTAGAAAAGTAATCGTTAATAATTGTTCTAAAAATAAACTTAGATGGATGATGATATCTGGCAGAACAATAGAACAGAATAACAGTAGATATTAAAATAGATAATACAAACACGCTTGCCTTTGCTTAAGACTTCTAACATTGACTATATATCTAAAATTGATACATTGTCCTTACATCAGAAGCAACGAAACCCTCCAATACTACGAATCCATACTAATATTATAAATGCGAAAGTAACTCTGTCTCTCTGTCTGTTACGCTTCCCCGCTTAAACCTCTCAACCGATTTTGAAGAAATTTGGCACAGACAATCTTTAGACCCTGAGAAAGGACATAGGCTACCTTTTATAGAAAAAAAATATATATATATATATTCCCGAGGGAAATCTAAAAAGCGTGATATAACCAAATTCCACGCAGGTGAAGCCGCGGGCGGAAAGCTATTTAACTATATATCTAAAATTAACGAAAGCAACGAAACCCTCCAATACAATGAATTTTCAATACATGGAACTTACATCAAAGGCCGCACAAAATAAACGACTATTAATTAAAAATCTAAATATTTCCGGTTATCGTTACGTCGTAATTACATAGACAATTTACAGAAAAAAATTGTAAAAAAAAAAAACTATTAAAAAAATAAAGGTTTTATGTATAGTACTTACGCAAGTAATTTTTTGGTTCCCCGAAATCCTTCATAGGCTTGACTTACATGCTTAACGTATTTATTACGAAGCAATACTATCGCCTGTAAAGTGCTTAGTTAAAAATTTAACTTGCGTCGCATATTTTGAAACCCCTTCGGAGAATCAAAAAAGAAAAACTTTTTATTAAATTATTGGCTTTGTCGTTGTCCGGGATAGCCAACAACTTATTCAAAATTGTTCACTTAAGTATGAAGCGCATGATCAAATCTTCTATCATCATCATCAACCTTTTTATCGTCCCACTGCTTCCCACAGGTCTCCTCTCATTCAGAGAAGGATTGAGCGTAATCACCACGTTTGCTCGATGCGGGTTGGTGATTTCAGACTTAAAGCCCAGGTTTCCTCAAGATGTTTTCCTTCACCTTCAGTCATTGGTGTCCAAGATACACTTAGAAAGTAGGTACATATAACTTTAGAAAAGTTACATTGGTACTTGCCTGATCAGGAATCGAACCCACACGCTCATACTTGAGAGGGTGGTGTTTTAACACTTTTAACCACTAGGCCACCACGACAATCAATACCTCTATAAAGTAATAAAAAAAAAGATACTTAGCGGAGCCTTTCTGGAAATTAAAAAAGTGTGCACGCTATCTACCCTTTTTGAAACATGTAAGTAGTTACGATATCGCTGAGACGCCGCTGACTTAGTGATTGATTCGATAAGGCATCGATAAAAGTGAGTTTAAAATATTTATTATCGATGCCCACCTTACCTAAGTACTTTAAGGCTGTGGGAGTTCTTAAATTAAATTAAAAGCTGTGTACCGGAAGCTACGCCATTAATTTTGAAGTATGTGTAAAAGATGGTTTGATTAGAAAGAGACCGTGATATTATTGAAATAAATAAATGTTCAAATGCCATTCCGAAGTTCAAAACTTCCTGATGGTTATTAAAAGAATTCAGTTGATTCAACGCATAAATATTGACGAATAGACATCTCATAAAACCTTGAATGCTTATTTCTAAGTATCGTAGTAATTCTGCGTAGGTAACATACAAGTATGCTTTTCAAAACCAAATGAGAACGCGTTGAGGTAGGTTCTTCAGTAAAAATTACAACGCAGGCGTGCCATTATGATGTTCATTTATGCAAAACTTTATACAAGTTTACATTTCCGTATTAAAAAAAATAATCTATACTAATATATAAATCTGAAAAGATTTTTTGTTTGTTTGAACGCGCTAATCTCACGAATTTCTGGTCCGATTTTAAAAATTCTTTTTGCGTTAGATAGCCCATTAATCCCGGAACGCTTTAAGCTATATAACCCAATGGGAGCTGCTGGGCACAGGACGCCTGGGCGTGGGCCTGGCTGTGGGATGATAAAAAAGTTGATGATGATGATGAACTTTTTTATTTACAAAATTTTCACATATTTAGCTTAAGCTGAAGTATGAACGTTATCTGCAGCTTAGAATGTATTTGCGATGGCGATATCGAAATCCTAAATTTATATTTCGTCTTCCTTAAATCTAGCGATGTCTTGGAATTATCGCCACTACATACAACATTTCTATTAAGTTATTCACTGGAAATCGGTAGGCGATAGAGGTTTAAAGCTTTGAGAATAATGTAAGCAATCTTGTCAGGTCAAAAATTAGAAATGCGTTTATGGATTTGCTAGTGCGATGGAGCTCGTAAAGAGTTTTCGATGTTACAGTCAGTAAAATAGATTTTGTTGTTTGTATGGCAACATAGTCAACCGCCGACAACCGATGGGGTAAACGAGTCCTCGAGTGGAGACCGCGTCTTGGCAAACGTAATGTAAGATGCCCTTGGGCGAGATGGAGCGACGACATCAAAAAGGTGGCTGGTAGTGGCTGGCGGAAAACTGCTCAGAATCGAGCTTGTTGGCGTGCCATGAAAGAGGCCTAGGTCCAGCAGTGGACGAGTAGAGGCTGATTATGATGATGATTGTATTTATAAGTTAACTCTCAGTAGCATTTGAAAGATCCCCGATTTTAATCCTTCAGAAGGCCTTCAAGGACATTTTAGTCCATTAAACGAAAGACATGAACAGTTTGATTGCTTTTCTCAGCTAAAAATACACAAAAAATATTACTGGACAAGCAACATGTTTGTAATTAAATAAGTTTAAATAGATAATCCCAATAGTAAAGTAAGAATCAATGTTAAATAATATAATGCTTTAGTATTTAATATTGATTTTTGCATTTCAGTTTTTATTAATAATACTTTCATCGTATCCTTCTTCTCAGCCTAGATAAAGGCCCACTGCTGGACAGAGGCCTCCCCCAAGGTTTTCATTCCATTGGGGGCCCATTAAATAAATAAATGTATACGAACAAATCACACTGATTGAGCTAGCCCAAAATAAGCTCGAGACTTATGTTACGGGATACTAACTCAACGATACTGTATTTATAATAGATACATAGTATACATATAGGTAACCATGCAAGACTCAAGCCAATCAGGAAAAGAACGTTTTCCATCATGACCTGGCCGGGGATCGAACCCGGGGCCTCCACGTCACAGACAGGCGTGTTGACCGCTGCGCCACGGAGTACGTAATCGCAAACGCATTGCATAATCCTCAAGCTTGGCAGGCGGGTTGGGGATCGCAGTAATTTGTTATTCCACAGGAGAAGCGCGGCTGCCCGCTTCCCTGGTGAGAGTTTCCTTAGTCGCCTCTTACGGCACCCACGGGAGGATATGGGTTGGTACTATTCTATGCCCGGTACCACACGGGATCGTATCGTTAATGTAATTATTCTATACTAATATATAAAGTTAAAAAGTTTGTTTGTTTGACGCACTAATCTCAGGAACCACTGGTCCGATTTGAAAAAATTATTTTAGCGTTGGATAGCCCATTAATTCAGGAAGGTTTTAGGCTTACAACATTACGCTATATAACATCACGCTGCGACCAATAGGAGCGGATCATAACTGTACTAACTCCACGCAAACGAAGTCGCTGGCGGCCGCTAGTTAAAAATAAAAACCTAGTCGCTATATAAATTCTAGATTGCCCAAATCTGTCTAGAATATTAATATTTACATTTTTAATGGACACCAAATATCAAGGCCGTTGCTTGTCCACATAAAGACTGGTGTAAAGTGATTGACTGTGTGTGTGTGCACGTGTTGGAACATGCATAGCACGTGTTTAATGACAGTTCTTCTATAGAACTGTCAAATATATTTTTTTTATAATTGTAAACTAGCGCTTGACCTTAATGCCGACTGATGGTAAGCATTGAAGCAATCGTTGATGGTAAAGCATGCTAGACAAATTAAAATATTCAAATTTGATCCTCGGATGAAATTATTTGACCTTGGAAAATAATTAAGTAAAGTATCCTGTGTAACTTTTTTAAGTATTCTTTGGGCACCACTCACTAATTACAAGGTGAAGGAAAACATCTTGAGGAAACCTTGACAGTTTATGTGTTACGCAATTAGGGTGCCGTGCGACTGTTCTTTTATCGAGCCACGAGCCCCTCAATACAAATAACTGTCGAAAAAATCTGCTTCGCGTTTACAAGGACAAGGGCATTTACTGGTCTTACATTACAACCTCTATGTTTAGTCTACTAGTGACGTGCCCGTCACTCGTCAGACGTCACTCAAGATTTCCTGTTTAATTTTTAGATTACACCTTTGCATGCATGTTATAAAAAAATACTTTTCGTATCTGTCTTTGTGACCATTTAGGTCTACCTATTTTTTTTTTATTGTCACTATCAGTAAGACTACTTATTCCGAAAGGTTATGTGTATTTCGTTTAGGTTACAACCGGGTAGGATTCGATTCCGTGGGAATATCGGTTTAAAAAGTACAAACATCCATAGTATAGTAGTAACAAACATCCATCCGTTCATAAGTACATAGATTCATCCTCACATCATCATCATCATCAGGCTCTACTCGTCTACTGCTGAACATAGGCCTCTTCCATGGCACGCCAACAAGCTCGATCCTGAGCAGTTTTCCGCCAGCCACAACCAGCCACCTTTTTGATGTCGTCGCTCCATCTCGCCCAAGGGCGTCCTACGCTACGTTTGCCGAGATGCGATCTCCACTCGAGGACTCGTTTACCCCAACGGTTGTCGGCCCTGCGGAATATGTGACCAGCCTTCATCCTCACACACTCGCATTTATATTTATTAGTGGGATAGTCTTCAATGCGCCCGTAGAAAGAGCCGAATAAATTAGACGTCATCTATCATTCATAATTTATAATAAGTTTTAATTGTGCTTTATTCCGAAAGTAGAAAATATTCATAATCAGCCTAAAAAATATTAATAGCGTCATTTTATTTATAACTAGCTACGCCACACGGATTCATCCGCTTTTTTTTGTATATCTCCCTCTCTTATTGGTCGTAGCGTGATGTTATATAGCCTTAAGCCTTCTTGGATAAATGGGCCATCCAGCGCAAAAAGATTTTTTCAAGTCGGATTCATCCGCTTTTTTTTGTATATCTCCCTCTCTTATTGGTCGCAGCGTGATGTTATATAGCCTTAAGCCTTCTTGGATAAATGGGCCATCCAGCGCAAAAAGATTTTTTCAAGTCGGACTAGTAGTTCCTGAGATTAGCGCGATCAAACAAACAAACAAACAAACTCTTCAGCTTTATCATTATATTAGTATAGCTTATAAATTATCTGTCGATTGAAAAATCAGCTCTTGCTGTAATTTAAATGTAAATCTATGATTTCAATCTTTGATTTAAAATTTACTTTCAATGGCAATTTAAAGATCAAGTTTTGGTTACGTTAAGTATCGCAACCACATATTCATCTTCATAGGCACAGAAAAAGGAAAACAAAGTTTATTTAGCGAAAGCAATTTGAAAGAAATAATTTAATTAAAATATTTCATTGAAATCACAGTAGCAAATAAGAATTTACCTCTTAATTTTTTTATCTAATAAATGTCATTAATATTTTATTAAATACTAGCTGGAAAGCTAGTATTTAATAAAATATCCCCCCGCGCTTCGGCCGCGTGGAGTTCAGTTATATCGCGCTTTTTAGATTTCCCTCGGGAACATCAAATTTTTCCGGGATAAAAGGTAGCGTATGTTTTTTCTCAGGGTCTAAAGATTGTCTGTGCCAAATTTCATTTGGCAAAATTGGTTGAGAAGTTTAAGCGGGAAAGCGTAACAGACAGACAGACAGACAGACAGACAGACGGACAGACAGAGTTACTTTCGCATTTATAATATTATATATAAAGTATGGATGTAAGTGTAATATTTTTGATCTAGTTGACTGTTACATGTGTCGTAAATAATAAAGAAAATTTTCTTATTAAGTATATCTCACACAAAAAAAAAATAAGCTTATTCATTTCATTTTCGTTTTATCGAAAATTTTCATTTTATCTCAGCAGTGTCCATGTTATGAAATACATATTCATTTGAATAGACTCGATTTATATGATTTCAATTTAAATTGCGAATGCAACAGTTAATAGAACATATTTTTGATTATTTTCCATATTTTTGAGTTCTTCTGCACTAAGTTATATCAGCTGCCGGCAGAAGTTACCACCCACCAGACAAAGTCTTGCCGCCAAGCGATTCGTCGTGTTCCGGCATGATGTCTGGTGAAGCCGTACGGAGGACGGGTCTGAGCCGTTGTGATGCGATGTGTGCCGGGTACGATGCGCCAAATGTTGTTGTGTCGGGACTTCGGGAGTTTGGTCGTGGAGAGTCTCCAGATCAAACTCCCTCTGGCGCAACATCGTTTGGTCGTGTTGGTCTTGGGTTTAACATTGCATCACCTCGCTCAACTGCCGTCATCCTTCCTATTCCTAAGTTTTTTAAGTGAATAGGCTTAATAAATTAGTGCGCTTTACCATCAACGATTGCATCAATGCTTACCATCGGGCGGGATTGCAGTCAAGCACTAGTTTAAATTTATTAAAAAAAAAAACTTCATAAACTTTTGTGTGGCAAGCACTTGAAATACCTTTAGGTATAAAATTAGGAACTTATCATTCAAATTGTACTTTTGCCTTTGCATGACCTCATTTTTTCCTTATCATGTTCTTATTATATATTATAAGTTCATTAAGACCATCCTCTTAAATCCCCCTTAATAACAACAATAAAGTGTTTTATTCCTTTAAATCCTGGAAGTTTGTTAATTAGCAATAACATTAATGATTGCTTCAATCAACTATCTCATCAAAGGAGAGGACATAAAAAGCCTACGATTACCTAGAACGTGAACAAGCGAGTTTTGATAACGATATTGTAGAATGAGGTAATCTAATGTGGGGAAGGCAATTGTGACTGCGCATGCGATCGTATGGACGACAGCAAGTCAAGCTATCCCAAACTGTAAGATTTTGCCAATTAACCTTGAGTCTTAATGCTTTAGACATAAAGTTGAAATCGAATAAAGAAATCTGACAGATTATAATAGGTTGATGTGCTGTCTGTACAATCGAATTCAAGTTTGTCTACTCTCTAGACTGACTAATTCGTTTGAAGTCTACCACTTTGTTCGCTGTCAGTATTCGTGACGTTACCAGACATATTGCATAAGTAGCGTGAAGTAAAATTGTATGTAGAATTTCATTAAAACTTAGAATTCATGTTTGCGCAAACAACTAGGCTAGTACTTACTGATGAAAATGCACCATCAACTTGTATGATATTAAAAATAAACAGAAATAATAATGAGTTCAACATAATTAAAGTTAGATATTTAACTTTTAAAACATGAAAATTCGTCATCATAAAACGGTACTCCAAGAAAAATAGATCCGAATTATTTGTCGTTTGAGATGTTGTAATAACGAAAATTGAGTTTCATATTTTCAGTCATGTCAAATCTATAGTTATATCTAAGTTACATTAAATAATTTTGCCATAATAGTAGTCAAGCCTGTAAACTTGAGCACATTCGAATTTCTTTGTTTCCGTTTAAATGTAATTTTAATACAATTACTGTATTTTTTATGACACGTATAACTATAAAAATCGAATGAAGATGGTATGAAAAAAGTAGGTAGGTATGTCATCGCTGAAACCTGCCAACGGTTTATTCAGGTTATCATTTTTTATCAATGCACCAACCAATTCGGTGCGGAATTATCTAGCGTTTCGCATGCGTTCAAGGGTAAAGTCTGTGGCCGGACGCACACATGTGCATACACGGCGATGTATGTGTGTAGAACTGTAGACTGACATAAACGATACCTATATACCTAGGCCTATTGTGTGCTGCATGCACATGTGTTAGTGTTTGCCAGTGTGAGTGTATTTGCGACGACGGGCAACTTTTTCGTTTGCAGATATAGTTGCTATGCCCGAAATATATCGCGGATGAATTACGCGTCAATGTTAATTGCTAAGTATTACATTGAGCGCCGGCGGCGCCGATGTCAGACTGTAGGCGCAAGCGCACCACCCGCGCATTTTAGATTATGTACGTAAACTATTGTGTGCGCTCCAACACAGCGCTGAAAAGGATTTCAAATAAATATTACGTCTATTTCTCTCAGCCTGATCAATCTTATTTATAGATTTTATATTAATTTGCTTTAGTAAAATAATTCATAACACATTTATGAGTTGAAGAAATTCTCATTATTAACTTATATATAGGTATGTATAATTATTTACACCAAGAATTATCATTGTTATTGGTCCCACATTAATTATTTAGACTATCCATTCTATAAAATACAATTTTATATTACTTTTGAAAGAAAGATATTATATTTTTTTAGAAGGAAATTTATGAAAATTCGTGCAGGGTAATTGCGTAACACGTTATCAGTAGTAATGCGTTTCATTTTGACAGTTTATCAATATTCATTGCGTTATTTACGTTGTTGAGCAGTACATTTTCGAGTTAGTCGATTAGGGGGGAGGCCATGGACACTAACTTTGTTACACAACGCGACCTCAATAGAATTTCTAGATTATTTAAACCTCAAGACTGACGTCTGGGAGGACCTCTTATCCGAATGGCAAAGTAGGTGGGATAATTCCATCAAGGGCCGGCACCTCCATCTGTTCTTTCCATCCGTTGGCGATCGGCTGGCTAAGACATGGCTGGAGGTTGACCACTGCGTTGCCCGATTTCTCACAGGTCATGGCAACTTTAAAAGTAAACTGTATTCTTTTAAACTTGTTCCTTCGCCTTTGTGTCAGTGTTCTACATCGAACTGTGAATTTGAACAGTCCGCACATCACATCTTGTGGGAGTGTATTCTTTGGCAGAATGAACGCAATATTATGTTGGATAGTGTACAAGTTACATCCGGAGTTGTTTATTATACGGACCTTGTAGAAACTAGAACTAATTTCCGTGCGTTCAGGCGCTTTTGCCATACCTATTATTGGAATCAATTGTAACAGCACATACCTACTTAGGACCAATAACTTAATCAAATTTTATTCCGTGGTGCTTGGCAATCTGGGCTTCTCCCAGTTGCAATAATGTCCCTTTGTGCCGATTGGCCTAGGAGCATTGGATTGAGCAGGAGACAGAACAGAACTAGTTCTGTTCTGTCTCCTGCTTATTATGGAGGGAAGTGGAAAAAATATCTTTTTTCTTACTCCTCCGCTATTCTTTTCTGATTAATTTCGTTGCGGGACCCAAGACAGTTGAATCGTTTCTCCGGGACTCGTCGAGCTTCATTGCTTGGCGTTTTTCTGGCGGTCTCCACTGTTGATTCTGGCTTTCGGGAGTTGCAGTGGGTTGGAAACAGTGTGGCGGGTTTTGTCCCAAAAAAAAAGTACATTTTCGAACACAGGGAGCATTGGAATAACAATAAGCTTGAATGATTCCAACTGATAGTAATAGTGTGTTACGCAATTAGGGTGCTGCTCTCTAATCGGCGAACACATTTTTATGAAATCTAGTTGGGATCGTTTAGACCGAACGGACCAATGGGCGGTCCAAACGATCTCAACTGATCCCAACTAGTCGCAATCATTAGACAAAAATGTGTTCGCCGATTAGGGGCTGGTTAGTGCAAAAATAGTCTGCGTTTTTTTTTTTTGCTTCGCCGTATTTTGGCGTCCATTAGCTACAACTAGCGGCTTGCTTGGATAGGTACCTACTGATAGTTTTCTAGCCTAGTACATTGTTACAGTGTTGTGTTTATAATAAGGTGTTTCTATTAGCGGACGAGCTCTTCATCACATGTTTGTGTTCGTTTGCACCTTTCCTGTCCCACGACAACGCTATGATGTAATTTATACACTACTGAAAATACTTCATAAACATTATTATTTATTATACATTCTTGAAAAGTTACTCCATTACTGTACTGACCTTATTCCCTTTAAATATAAATGCCTATATGAAATTGAAATGGTTAAATGCATTTTGTGACATTAACATAATAGAAAAAGTTACATAAAATATTGTTTTCATTCATTGATATAATATTATATCAATGTTTTGATTGAAGTCTGAATTAGATTTTTTTTTTGTTTTTTAGCACTGTAGATTCATTCAAAGATCAAGGGTTTCAAATATTTTTTAATAGGTATACATTTTTTCTCCTTTTTTCAGTTTCTTTTATTTGCTTTGTTTTTGCGTATGATGATATTATACCCATTTGTACCAATATGTATTAACAAAGATAAATATTTTATTGAAATTACAGCTAATTTCATCGAAGCCAGATAATATTTTAACCGTGTAATGACTTTGACGTCTGTCAGTGCTATAATAGTATGGAAAAACTGTCAAAAATGCAAAACTGTGTTCAGAAAGAATTATCAAGTAAAAAAAAAAAAAAAATAACAAGGACGTACTATATTTATTACCTATGCTTAAGTATAATGGCAATTAGTAAGTATATAAGGTGGTTAGTGGATGGGTATAATTATAAGGGTCTTTTTTATTTTAAATCTTTTGCTATTGATATATTGTGTGATTTATTACTAGTCGGATTCACCATTATTATTTCCTCTATTTATCATTGTTTGTAAGGTAATTCATAAAAATAATTTCTTTTTAGTTGTAGGTATGTACCTAGTTATGTTTATATTTTAGGACGTTAAGGTAAATTACTATGTTAATATATTGAGACAGTAGGCATTGTAAAAAAACCGGAGGACAGTTTGCCCTCCGGTTTTTTTAATACTTTTTACTTGTTGTATTATTCAAAGTACCTAGTAGTAAAAATTACTACAAGCTGGTTTATTAAACTTATTAAACAAGTGAAATAATGTTAGAGAAAACATCTGAGACTCGTAAACTTTTATGTCACCTTAGTGCAGTAACATTTCTGCTCTAAGTGAGGTACACACTCATGTTGCTTTTTTTTTGATTTTGCTAAATGACTTGACAAGTTTCTTAGCTTAAGCCATCGTACCTAATAATATAATCTGCCACGTTACCGTCACACTACAATTGCAGTGTCTTCAAAGCTAGAGTGAATAGGATCTTAAACTAGCGCGCTTTACCATCAACGATCGCATTACTGCTTACCATCAGGCAGGATTGCAGTAAAGCGCTAGTTTATAATGTATAAAAAAAAATGCTGACCAGCAATTTGGTAAGGGCTGACCAGCACCCTAATATGGTAACATAGGTACCTAGTTTCCATCATAATTGATTTTTTTTTAAAGAATTTGCTAATCCCTTAAGCAATTTCAATAACTTTTTTGTTTGCAAAATTCATCTGCAATAACGTAAACAATACAATTGTGGAGGTAATGGGTTGTAAAGGATGATGTCGCGAACTTGTATGCGTACTAGTTGCACAGAAAACTCTGCTTACGAGATACAGGATTTGTGTGACGTCAATATGGCGCGTTGTTCGCTTGTACTGTTGTAGGTAGCGCTACACACTACATTTTATTAAACTGTCAAAATGAATGAAATTTAAGAGTGTTTTGAAATCACCCTCCAGGATGCGTCTTGCTTTAAAATATCACCATTGAGCCTCCAATTTATAGTGAACTAGCAGCCGCCAGCGACTTCGTTCCCGTGGAGTTAGTTGTGCTGCGCTCCTATTGGTCACAGCGTGATGTTATATAGCGCTAAAGCCTTCCTGGATTGATGAGCTATCCAACGCAAAAAGAATTTTTCAAATCGGACCAGTAGTTCCTGTTATTAGCGCGTTCAAACAAACTCTTCAGCTTTATATATTTGTATAGTTAAAAGATTGGTAAGATGTTATTACTAATGTAAATAATAAACAGGAATCTTATTTAAAAAAAAAAACTCCGACACGAATAGTCGAAGCATTGCTTATTTTTTTTTTAATTACTGTCCTAGTCTTTTCCCATTTATGTTGGAGTTAGTTTCCAGTCTAACCAGATACAGCAGAACACCAGTATTTCACATACAGCTTATCTGACCTCCACAACCCTGTTACTGGGTAATAAGTTGGCAAGATTGATGGTCATACTTCCGGTGGTCAGAACCACCGGAAGTATGACCACCAATCTTACCAAGGGCTTCAGAAGCTGAGACCAACAGCTTAACGTATCTTTCGAGACCCGTAAGGGTCTCAATATTTAAAGATGGCGACCCATCCACAGAACAGCCGCGGCAAGTGTAGCTTAACCTGATTGAAGACCTGTGCTTCTATTATTATTAAGTCACAGGCCCATCATACTAATATTATAAATGGGAAAGTGAGTTTGTTTGTTTGTTCCGCTTTCACGCCGTAACTACTAAACCGATTGCTTTGAAATTTTGCAGACGTAAAGTTAGAATTCATGATTAAATAACTTTTTATCCCGGGAAACATTGATATTTCAGAGGGACATCTAAAAAGTGCGATATAACCGAACTCTACGCGGGCAAAGCCGCGGGCGGAAAGCTAGTGACTAATAAATTTGCATTGTTTAATTTGATACTTGGGTTAGAAGTTCAATATAAATTATTTGCGCTGAAATTGTATTGTCTGAAAACGATGCAAAGTTCAGTAGGTATTTATACGAATTTTGTGACAGTCATATGCTTTACATAACTCATAATTACTGTATGTTAAAGCTGTTTTTACGAACCCGCGCTGGGCTCGCGTGGTAGATTACGGCCCACGCCCTCTCATCGAGAGGAGGCTCCTGTAACCCTGGAGCGGGAATATTATAGACTAATTATGTATGTTATGTATAGCTCTTTCTACTATTTATATTTAAAACTAGCGGTCGCCAGCGACTTCGTTCGCGTGGAGTTAGTTATGCCCCGCTCCTATTGGTCGCAGTGTGATGTTATATAGCCTAAAGCCTTTCTGGATTAATGGGCTATCCAACGCAAAAAGAATTTTTCAAATTGGCCCAGTAGTTCCCGAGATTAGCGCGCATAAACAAACAAACTCTTTAGCTTTATATATTAGTATGGATTGTCTATGGATCATACCCTATTAAAGAAAAGGCGTGGTTATTTTGTGGAATACTTATTTTAATGACAAAAAAGTGTGTGTATGGGATTTTTGTATGTACTATACAGGATTAAATTAATGTATTATCTTCTATCCTTTTCTTAACGAAATATATAGAAAAAGATGCACATAACTTAAAATTAGTTCAGTTTGTGAACAACAGAATCAGTTCAGTTTGTTTGTTTGTTTGTGCGCACTAATCTCAGGAACTACTGGTCCGATTTGAAAAATTCTTTTTGCGTTGAATAGCCTATTAATCCAGGAAGGCTTTAGGCTATATAACATCCCGCTATGACCAATAGGAGCAGAGCAGTAACAAAAAATGTTGCGAAAACGGGAGCTAACGCAGCCGTAAATATTGCCAATAGGAGCTGAGCATGACTAATTCCACGCGAACGAAGTCGCTGGCGGCCGCTAGTCTATCTATAATGGCAAAATCAACAATCAATATTTTAACCATTTTTTATTTTAGCCCGAACAATGGCAACAGTAAAGTGGCAGTGGGCTGGACACATTGCCCGTAGGACCGATGCCCGATGGGGCCGACGGGTTCTCGAGTGGCGACCACGTATCGGAAGACGTAGCGTGGGTAGGCCCCCGACAAGGTGGACCGACGACCTGGTGAAGGTTGCGGGAAACCGCTGGATGCGGGAGGCGCAGGACCGGTCGTCGTGGAGAACCTTGGGGGAGGCCTATCCAGCGGTGGACGTCTTTGGGCTGAAATGATGATGATGATTTTAACCATCTATAGAAATTTTGAAATCAAGGCTAGGAATGCAACTGTCTAGATTCACGCCGTCGCGTCGGCTCCATAGTTTTTTACTTGCATGGTTAATTTTACGTGAAAAGCGGCTACGTTTTACCTCGGAAGATACGTAATCGAGCGGTATACGGACGATATTATAAGAAGTATGGTATGAAACGATCAATAAAAAAAACAGTGCAGTAAACGCAATGTTCTACCTGACTAAGTTACACAAAGTAAGTATTTTTAATTACTCGTACAAGTTTGTGTCTAAAATACATACTTACTATGTAGGTATAGACACGTAATATTTTTTTTTTTTTCATATGATTTACATACAAAGTCGTTCTATTGAAAAATAAGTGCAATAAATATGTAAAAACGTTGTGTAAAGACCTGAATTTTACAATTCCGTACCAGAAAGGTATCTATATGTGCTTCCACTGTCCATTCGGATGTTTATCATCGGGAATAGGTGGAAAGTAAAATTTCTGAGTTTGTTTCTATTGCCACTTTAAATAAATAGAAAATAAAATAAAAAATTAATGAATTCTCCATAAAAAAAAACATGTTTTTTGGTGTGTTTTCCTTGTACCTACTTGGTACGGTTGTGATGTTCTTCATCACCATCATTTCAGCCGAAAGACGGTATTTTTAATTATTCCTACAAGTTTGTGTCCAAAATGCATATTTATTATGTAGGTAAAGACACGTAATAAAACTTTTTTTTACTATGATTTACATACAAAGTCGTTCTATTGAATAATAAGCGTAAAAATATGACAAAAAAACTTTGCGTAATGATATGGGTTTTATAATTCCGTACCAGAAGGATATCAAAAGAACCTTATCCATCCAATTTAGCTTCCACTGTCCAATCGGATGTCTATCAACGGGAATAGGTAGACAGTTGAATTTTTTTTTTGAGTTTTTTTTCTATTACCGATTTAAATCAATAAAAAAAATAAAATAATGGGTTCTCCATAAAAGAAACGAGTTTTTCGGTGTGTTTCCTTGTACTTGGTTCGGTTGTGTTGTTGTTCATCATCAACATTTCAGCCGAAAGACGTCCACTGCTGGACATAGACCTCCCTGACGACCGGTCCTGCGCCTTTCGCATCCAGCTGTTTCCCGCGACCTTCACCAGGTCGTCGGTCCTCCTTGTCGGGGACCCACACTGCGTCTTCCGGTGCGTGGAGAACCCGTGTTGTTATTATGTTCATGAAAATCTTGCATAAGCGGTTCAATTTAGGTATCTATTAGAATATCACCCATATGACATCATAGAGGTCATTGTTTTGTTACCAGGACCGCATAGATCTGTCAGATCTGTACGGCGATCTGTCAGATTTGTTGATTTCCTATCCGAAAAAAAGCATTCCCTTTGTTTCGGATAAGAAATCAACAAATGATTTCTCCCTCTCTGGGCGGAGCGGAAGAACTTGTCAGATTTTTATTGACTAAAACCGACATGTGTGTGTGTTGCCAGTGATGACTTATGGACCTGAAACGTGGTCGCTCACAATGGGTCTCATATGAAGGCTCAGAGTCACACAAAGGCCAATGGAAAGAGCTATGCTCGGAGTTTCTCTGCGTGATCGAATCAGAAATGAGGAGATTCGCACAAGAACCAAAGTCACCGACATAGCTCTTCGGGTCAGTAAAATTAAGTGGCAGTGGCAGGACACATTGCTCGTAGAACCGATGGCCGATGGGGCAGTAAGGTTCTGGAGTGGTGGCCACGTACCGGAAGATACAGCGTAGGGAGGCCCTCAACAAGGTGGACCGATGACCTGGTGAAGGTTGCGGGAAGCCGATGGATGCGGGCAGCACAAGGCCGGTCATTGTGGAAAGCCTTGGGGGAGGCCTTTGTCCAGCAGTGGACCAGTGGACTTATACATATAGGCTGAAGAATAAGAAGAAGAAGAAAACCGACATGTGTTCTTTCACTTGCCTGTGCGCCAGGGCCACGGTAAGTATTAATCTTTTACCTACATTTTAGATGCCCGCGGCTTGTTTCCTCATTTTAGATCTGTCAGATAACTAGGAGTAACTGAAAAGTCGATTATAAGCATTTCATTCTTAGATTGCCTTGTGAAATATAAATGGTTCAGTCATTATCATCAGATAGCAGTGATGCTTGGGAGTTAGTTGTGCTCCTTGTTCTTTCCAGCTAAAGCACTAGGAAGTGTTAAAGGGCTGACAATTTGGGGGACTGTCTTATGTAATGTTGACGTTCATAAACCGCTGGTTCTCAGTCTAGTTTGAATAAATGACTTTTGATGTTGAGAAAAAAAGAGTTAACCATATCTTTTTCTTCAATATTTTTTTATAATTAGAAGTTTCATACTTATGTCTCGCATTTGTTCTAGCGGCCGCCAGCGACTTCGTTCGCGTGGTTTTTGTTCCGCTCCTATTAGTCGCAGCGTGATCTTATATAGCCTAAAGCCTTCCTGGATTAATGGGCTATCCAACGCAAAAAGAATTTTTCAAACCGGACCAGTAGTTCCCGAGATTAGCGCGAACAAACAAACAAACTCTTCAGCTTTAGATATTAAAGTATAGATATGTTTAAGTATAAAGTAATGAAGTTTATTACCCACTATTTTATGCGTAAGACCGTAAGTGTTTCATACAGACAGGATGCTCTGAATTAGCGTGTATAAGTATCAACCTTTTTGGCACTCAGTTCTTAACAAATTATACTTACGAACAAAACACTACCAGAATGTGTAACAGTAGGCAATTACGTTCATTTGGCATGTCACTATTAATTTGAACGCGTATAAAAACTAGTATTGATCATAAATCTATTTTTATAAACTTACCTGACATATTAATACACACACACACACATACACCATTTCTTACAGAGGACTTAACACTTTATGATCTTTTGATGACTATATCTAGTGCAGTGTGTCTTTTCTTCTTCTTCTTCTTCTCAGCCTACAGAGGTCCACTGCTGGACAAAGGCCTCCCCCAATGCTTATACAATATGTAAAGAAAACCCTGTCCGATCCATGAAGGTATTGTTAGGTATCGATAACTGATTCTACTAATGCCCACAAAGACAGGCTAAACTTAAAAAAAAAATCCCCCTAAAAAAATAAATAATTATTATTTCGCAAAAAAAGGTAACTTAATACATGTGCGATAGGCAACCCCTTCCGCGGGCGGCGGGGGGCAGGGCACGCGGCACCTGTGACGTGGTCGCGTCGCTATTCGCATAATACCGGTGTTGTCACTTTTTTAAAAATTACCAAATTTCGGGGAAATTGGAATTAATTCCCGGGAAAAAAGGATTATTTCAAAATTCATTAGTATTGTTACTATGATGATTATGTAAAATTTTATATTATATTTGGTCAAGTGTTTGCCTAACCTTTATTATCCTTATGGATCAGACAGGGTTTTCTTTACATATTGTATATTAAGCCATCGAACTTATAATTGCCAATCATTTAAACTGCGTTTAAGAAACTGGGGATCTAATCACAAGTTAATCAGTAAACTTGTTAATTAACTTACCTTTCGGTTAACTCTTAGGCCGTCTGACCTCCACAACCCGAAGGCAATATCAAAGCATTGCAGTTAGACAATTGTTGGACTTTTCGAGGGCTCCAACAACCCGTAACGACTGCCATTAGATGTTCGTATGGCAACCGGGACCAACGGCTTAACGTGCTTTCCGAGGCACGACCAGACCAGTGAAAAATATTCATATTCATGCATAGTATAAATATTTGCACTGCGCGGGGTTCGAAACCGCGCCTCCTTGCGCAGTGGCCGCGTTCGCTACCGCTACGCCACGGAGGCTGTCAAGACTTCAAAATACGTTACAAAAAATCAAAAATCAAAATCAAAAGTCATTTATTCAAACTAGGCTGAGAATCAGCACTTTTTGAACGTCAATATTACATAAAACAGTCCCCCAAAACGCCTACCCATCGCTTCCTAAGCCAAAATCCCTGTAAAGTGACATTCATAGATATTAAATTAAGAGTTCATTTATAGATATTGGCTTAAGCTTGCCTGTGTTGCTGCGACATATGTTAATGGATTTTAAGTCAACATCGTTTCAAATTAACTGTTTCTTGTATAATCGAGTGTCTAATTGTTTGTGTTATTGTAGGTGTGTACCTATATTGTTTTATTTTATTGTTGGCATAATATAATGTTCTATGAAATGTCATGCGACAGCTAATCGAGTTTTACCCTCTTATTCATAAACAATGTTTAAAGTTAAGTAGTGATTAGCGAATTTTTAACAATACATTTTTGAGCTTTTAACGTCACTTATCATCGAATGAATTATGAATAAACCCCTTAAACAGCGTGTTGTTTATTCATAAAGGATGATTTAGGTCAAAACTTATGGTTAAAGAATCGCTAATCACTAGTTAACATTAAGCAGCGTTTATGAATAAGGGGGTTAAAGTATAGTATTTATAATATTTTGGTATACTGTTCTTCTTACTGTACTATTCTCGGTTTTGATTGTTTTTCTTTTGTATAATAATCATTATATAGTTTGCTTTCTTTAGTTCTATTTATTTATTTTTATTTTTGAACAAAGAACTGTACAAAAGCGGACTTAGGCATTCTCTACCAGTCAACCATAAGTGGTGAAGAGATATATGGCAGGTGCTTTTGCTGAATATAAAATACAAAAACATCTAAATAAGCTGAACACATACATACATACTACATAATAGCCAAATATATACCTACTATTAGGTATCCACGGAGAGATTAAACGGATTTCTTGTTTTTCATTTTATTATTGTTTTATTATCAAATTCTTTGTTTTAATAATTGCTCTATTAGTTTTAATAGTTTGCATGTACCTATTTTATATAGTGAAATGAAATATTTTTCTAGATGTCTAGATAAGTTTTTACTCAAATTATGCTAATTCAATGTTAACGAACTCAACAGCAAACCACAACTATGTTTGGCCTAACAGGGTTTGGGTACAAAATCCAAGAATAATCTGGTAATCTTTTGATAGTTAATTTGTTATGTTGAAAAGGCAGTAGGTATAATTAATAGAAAAACGAAAAGAATATGGAAAAGAAAATTAGAAACAATATCTTTGTAACCGATTTTTTTAAATTAGGTCCACGAGGTCCGGTTCCTTTCCGGTTGCTGTGAACTGTTCAAATGAGATATCGTGGCCAGCACAGGCAAGTGAAGGAACAGGGGTGGGTTTTGGCCAGTAAAAGTCTAACACGCCCTTTCACTCCGCTCATAGCGGTAGAGGTATTTTCATGGTTTACCATCCAAAAAAGGATCTATAATCATAATTATGCTCAATTCACGTTTACAGTAAGTTTACCCGCATGTGTACCTTCCATCCTTGATACATCATTGTATTAATAAAAAGCCGACCACTCTTTAGCCGTGAATTGAAATAATTGGTTGCCATCATCATCATCATCAGCCTGTTTATCGTCTTACTGGTGGGCACAGGTAGAGCAAGCGTGCAAGCGGGCAAGCGTGGTGATTACGCTCAATCCTTCTCTGTATGAGAGGAGTCTCATACAGAGAAGGATTGAGCGTAATCACCACGCTTGCTCAATACGGGTTGGCAATTTCAGACTTAAAGTCCAAGTTTCCTCAAGATGCCAACTGGTTGCAAGAGGAAAGCCTTTTGTTCAGCAGTAAGATGATGCAGACTAACAGCATCCTACCTTCTTAGCACGAACTTTCAGACTTTCTAAATATCGAGTTTTCTTTATTTGTTTTTATTTATCTTCTTACATCTAAACCAATCCGATAAAAGCTTCTTAATTAACTTACAATTATCCATAAAAATACTATATCAAATAGTACCTATATATTATAGAGTTCAATGTTAATCCATACTAATATTATAAATGCGAAAGTAACTCTGTCTGTCTGTCTGTCTGTCTGTCTGTCTGTCTGTCTGTTACGCTTTCCCGCCTAAACCTCTCAACCGATTTTGATGAAATTTGGTACAGACAATCTTTGGACCCTGAGAAAAAACATAGGCTATCTGTTATCCCGGAAAAATTTGATATTCCCGAGGGAAATCTAAAAAGCGCGATATAACCGAACACCACGCGGGCGAAGACGCGGGCGGAAAGCACACAATCTTTAGACCCTGAGAAAGGACATAGGCTACCTTTTATCCCGGAAAAATTTGATGTTCCCGAGGGAAATCTAAAAAGCGCGATATAAACGAAATTTACGCGGGCGAAGCCGCGGGCGGAAAGCTAGTATTAATTATAAATGGGAAAGTGAGTTTGTTTGTTTGTTCCGCTTTCACGCCATAACTTCTAAACCGAAAATTGCCTTGAAAATTTGCAGACATAAAGTTAGAAGTCCGGATTAAATAATAGGGTACTTTTTGTCCCGAAAAAATTGATATTCCAGAGAGAAATCCAAAAAGCGCGACATAACCGAACTCCACGGGGGCGAACCGCGCGGCGGGTTGAAAGCTAGTATATTATACAGAGTGGTGCTGACAATACGACAATAAATTAAACATCGTGTACCTCAACACATTCTCATTATACCCATAAAAAATCATATAAATATATCAATTAGTTTAGTCACAGGAAATGATTTTTCATTTACTACATTTTCTACATAATGTACATGTTGATAAGGAAGCGCTTACAGGTTAATGACCGCTGCATCCAGCCGTACTAAACTTTAATAATAATGGCGCGAAAAAGCAAGTCGACACAGGACCGCGCTGTCGCCCGCTGATCAGAGGTCATTGAACCAATATTTTAAAGGATGTTCTATTCCGTTAGCAACTTTATGCTATTTAGTTTGTTTGAAATTTTATTTTTTTTATTTGATGCTAGGTTTTTTTCTATGGTTTAGGATTTTTCCTATGAACCAGAATAATCTGTGTTGTCATTTATTGTCGTATTGTCAGCACCACTCTGTATATGGGAATTCTCTGTACGAGAGGAGACCTTTGTTCAGCAGTGGAACGATAAAAATGGTGGATGATGATGATTATATGGGAATAAATTCTCTGAATGATGGTGATCGCACCAAAAACCGTTGCCTAGTTCAATAGAAGAACTTTAGCTATTAAGTGGAAAGGTAAATTTAAAAACAAAGGTCCTAAACCTTTTGTTTTCAATGTCCGTAAAATTGTATCATGTTATTATGTAACTATTGTCAAAGGTAACCAACTGTATATTAATTTGATGAACTGAGTAGCATTATGAATAATCGTATGCGTTAATAAATAATTATCTGATAATGTGTTCAATATTCGTGATGTAACAATTACAAAATTATGTGATATAATCAAAAAACATGTATTAGCACTATATCACACCACATTTATTTATTGATAAAGTAGCGAACTGAATATTGTAATAAATGGATATAGTTTTCTTTTTCTTTTTTTTATGAAAAAGAGAACTTTCATTATTCTTGAACTTTATTTTATTTCAAATATAATAAAATTATTCATAAAAAGATTGTACGTGTATAATAGTTGAGGACGACTTATTAAAACCGACGATCGGAAATCTGGCAATTTTAGACGTTTAAATATGCGCGAATATGTGTAAATTTTAAATGGGTTTAAATGGCGCGCTGTATTTAGTCTAGATAACAAAATAGTTACTATATTAACTTTTTACGGTAATGATCCGACAGAAAATTAAATAAAACACAACTCTATGGGTCAAGCAGTTGATGTAATATAGAAATCAAGTACCCACAGTGATTTCAACGCAAATTATTGTCAGAAAGATTAGATACACCCTCTAGCACGCTATGAGTAACCTAGTACTGCAGATATTTATGAATTACGCCGACGATAAACTAAAAAGTTTTTGTGTAACTTTATAAGTAAAATATTACTATACTAAACTATTATTATACCTATTATTATAGTCATAGAATAAAGTTATTCTATGTCCCAGTCGCATCCGTAGCTTTATTTTCAACTTTGGAGTCTGGGGTCCGCTTTATCAGTCTAACTGCTGATTTTGGCTAAACTTCGATATTTTCCGTGAAGCGACTGCCGTCTGATCTCCACAACCCGAAGGCGATATCTAAGCATTGCAGTTAGACCAATTGTTAGACTTTTTGAGGGCTCCAACAACCCGTAACGACTGCCATTAGATGTTCGTATGGCAACCGGGACCAACGGCTTAACGTGCTTTCCGAGGCACGACCAGACCAGTGAAAAATATTCATATTCATGCATAGTATAAATATTTGCACTGCGCGGGGTTCGAACCCGCGCCTCCTTGCGCAGCGGCCGCGTTCGCTACCGGTACGCCACGGAGGCTGTCAAGACTTCAAAATACGTTTCTAAGCCAAAATTCCTGTTAAGTAACATTCATAGATATTAAATTAAGAGTTCATTTAGAGATATTGGCTTAAGCTTGCCTGTGTTGTTGCGTCATAATATGTTATTATGGATCTTAAGTCAACATCGTTTAAAATTAACTGTTTCTTGTATAATCGAGTGTCTAATTGTTTGTGTTATTGTAGGTGTGTACCTATATTGTTTTATTTTATTGTTGGCATAATATAATGTTCTATGAAATGTGATGTGACAGCTAATCGAGTTTTACCCCCTTAATCAGTCTAACTGCTGATTTTGGCTAAACTTCGATATTTTCCGTGAAGCGACTGCCGTCTGACCTCCACGACCCGAAGGCGATATCTAAGCATTGCAGTTAGACCAATTGTTAGACTTTTTGAGGGCTCCAACAACCCGTAAATACTGCCATTAGATGTTCGTATGGCAACCGGGACCAACGGCTTAACGTGCTTTCCGAGGCACGACCAGACCAGTGCAATTATTCATATTCATGCATACAAATATTTGCACTGTGCGGGGGTCGAACCCGCGCTTCCTTACGCAACGGCTGCGTTCGCTACCGCTACACTACGAAGGCTGTCAAATTCTTTTTTATACCTACTATACTATATCATTGTAAGCGGTAATGTGCTCTAGATTCCATGTTGATAACCGGTGATTATAACATAATACCATTTTCTCACAACTTCATCCTCAACTGACTTGTTTACCCCGTCGCAGTATGTGGAGATTTGGTCAGTTTCGGGTCTTTTACTTTTACCATGTTTGGATAGACATAACGTTTTTTTTTTTTTTATAATCTTTAGTAAATAAATATACTTTTAAGTAACATGCAGTTTATGGATGCATATTTAATAGTCATAAGAAAATTAAAAATACGAAATATTGAAAAATGATACGAAAAAGACAATTTATCTTAAAATAATTAGACCTAAACTGTTATAATTTACAATATAACCCTTCAAATGACTGTTATTAATTAATTGAAAATCAGTATATTATGATACTAGCTGTGAAGTTTCATGTATAAGTTCCATAGATTTTTTAACGATAGGATCTTAGACTTTTTACGTAAGGGTTTCGGACCCTTACATAAAAAGTGTGTACTATAGTATAATATGTAGGAAATCTTCATTTGTGGCTACCTAGTCTAGAGCATTTTCTAGCATGATGCAGTCTGAATCGTTTATAGTCTTGTTCTTTGATTCCAGAGAGCTGTCCAAGAGATAACACTGATTAAATGCCGAATGACACTTTCGTCGTAAATTAGGATTTTATGGGCGAATGATGGTATATACCTAATACCACATATATTTATTAACATATTGTTGTGCTGTATCGAAAGCATACAGTCCGAATTTGATAGTCATTATTTTTCCGCTAGACAGAACTTGAAGCAAACATGAGGAATTGATAAAATGATTTAATAAATTCCTCATCTACACAATTATTATCCCAGATAATTTTCACACATCACATCACATCCAGATAATTTTAAACAAAAACGCCTTGCTGTATTACCGTCATAGCTATTACCAGTAACCTGCTTAGGTTTATCTATATTTAAACGAATTTCTTTTCTCAACATCGTACGAATGACCTTTGACAGTTTTTTTTTTAATTTTTTTATTTTCCCTTGCTGTAGCAGACCATTTTTCAAAGCCCAGATTATATGTTATATGCTAAAACGAGTTCCATAAGTGAAAAGTCAAAATCCAGATTGAAAAGAATATTCATCAATCGGTTTAGTTTTGTATTTTTTCTAAACTATCCATTTCTGTAGGTATCACAAATAATGTATAGAGTACCTGAAGAAGTTTTTGACAAAACTTAAGCCACTTTCCCATCGATCATTGTTAAAAATAATGTATACAGTTTGATTTCAATCCCTTCACCGTTTATATTGATTAAGCTAGAAGTAAGAACGTCTCTTTGAGCTATATCTAGATTAACTACACTTACAGTCTTCTCAGGCGTTTCTTTTGCAAATTAAATGGGCTTACAAAATCTTACTGACACAGGACCAGGATTTTCCCAAACAGTTTCATTTGTATCAATCTCTGAAATTTAAAAGTTTCAGAGGCACTAATTTAACTAAAGATTTAAACTAATTTGTATCAGAAGTTAACTTACACCTCTTCGGCTAAATCTTGTTCGTATTTACTTTGTTCGCTTAAACTGAGCTCTACTTAGAATACAGCATTAAATATGTTTTACAGACTATGGATACTGCATCGATTTGTGAAATGCTTGCTATAGTGTGTTCTAGGGGATCTATCAGTTTTACTGTTGCTGTAATGCTATTAAAGCAAACAGTCTTTCTCATGTTTTCATTCAGTGCCATATTAAAATCTAGCTTTGTGAGTGCTTCATCTGCACGATCATTGCGAGAAGGTAGATGGGTAAGTACACTTTTAGCACCTAACGGATTGAAAAAAAAACCATTGGAACAGCGGAGTATGTAAATATTGAGTATACAGATGGCCCTATTTTATGCAATATAATTTATTTGAAACGAGAAAAGAAGCGGTTTCCGATACGTTTTATTTATAATTAATTGTTCATGTCAACTAAAATATGGGGAGAAAACTTCAATAATTAATAAAATATCACCAGTATAACCTATACCAACTAATGGATAAAAACTATCGTACCTATATATATATTTATAAGAAATTTTGTAGATTAAGGAATAAATTTAAAGTTAGTATATTACCATATCAGGTGCAATCGAAGTTACTTTTTTAAGGCTCTGTATAATAATATTAAATTTGCTATGAAATAACATAATTTTCAAACCCTCGACAAATTTGGACAACTGGCACAAATCTAATTAAATGTTTGATATAGGAAAAATTATATGTTATGATAAAAAATATTCCTAGTAAAATAATAATATAATAACAAATATGTGGCATATTTATATGTAGCAGTCAAAAGTATTATTGTAAGCAAAAATAATACCACGAATCCAACTAGTAATTTCAGAGCTTGGCACGTTCAAAAAATCTCTTCAGCCTTGTTATTAGTAGAGATATTATAGTTATAACAAATACTTGTTGGATAATCCGTAGAAACGTACTTTTATATTAACCATATGTAAATTATGTAGATAAAAATAAACAACTTTGTTGAAATTACTATTCCTTTGTTTTAAAACATGAAAGTAAAGTAACATGCATCTTAAGTTGGCAAAAGTCGTCAAACTTATTCATTGCTAGATATTTAAAATGTATAATAAAAACTCTAAGCTTGAAAGACTTCTTGGTGTTCTCTCGTCTAAAATTAACAATTATTATTAAATGTACGCAAAACAATGTATAAGTACCACAATATTAAGTTTCCAAAGTACTCTCTAACTATTTACGCCAAGCGTTTTACATTATACGTAGAGACGGGGAGAGGTTTAACAAAAGAAGTGCCTATGGTTAAATAATACCAACCACACAGAAAGAAAGAAAGAAAAATGCGGTACCTAAAACTATAAAAATATAAAACTTAGTTTATAATGCCAAAAGGGCATCAGCTCAGCATAATGTCAGATGACAGCACAAGGGTCCGTATTACAGAACGTTAGTCAAGACTCAAGCATTACATAAAACTAGTTTCAACCAATCAAAAGGCTTCAAACGAGACTTAAGTAGAGTTTGAGTTTTGAGTAACGTTCTGTAATATAGACCACGGTGTACCATCTGACGCTGATCTGAGCTGCAACCCATTAACCCACGAGTGCTATACGCTAGAATTACAAAAACACAGATATATGCTATTTTTACAGAGTTTTCAGTCCGCATGAAGAAAAATTGATATAGGTTGATCGATCAAGGTAAGCTACGCTTGCTGCAGGTGGTCTGTGATGGGTTTGCATTGGATACCCATATCTCTCCGTGCCCCAATAAGCTCGAAATGCCGTGGCTCCCCACTCCTATTCGAAGATCTATAACAGTCGTTCCAGGTCGTCAGAAGAATGGAAATCTGACAACTAGTTTTATCAAGGGGTAGTACAGAGACCCTTTCGTGCTTTGGAAAGCGTGTTAAGCCACTGGTCTGGCTGTCATTCATAGGGTCGTCAAAAGTCCGAAAGTCTGACCACCAGTCTTACCAAGTGGTAAAATATTACCCAGTAACTGGGTTGTGGAGGTCAGATAGGCAGGCGCCCCGTGTAAAATACTTGTATACCGCTGAATTTGGTTAGATTGGAAGATGACCCCAACATACTTAGATTGAAAAGGGCTACGCAGAAGATGGTGACTACGTAGGTATAACAAGCATCTTTGGTAACCGAATCATCCTTTTTTACATGCTTTTGATTAGCTTCACGTGTATGTTTGTTTGCTTGCTTGTTTGCTTGTTTGTTTGTTTGTCCGTCTCTAACTCTTTGGACTACGAGTGAGCGGCTCATTACTGTAAAATGTCCCACCGTTTTCAATACGTTCGTTCGTTCGTTTTTTTTTTTAATAAATAAAAACACTTTACACACTCACACACGCTTTTAAAAATATCTAACTAAAAATTTGAAAATAAATATAGTTTTAAAAACTAAAAAAACATGCTTTCAAAAAATATCAAAATAAAAAGTTAAAAATAATTTTAAAAAGAAGCGTGAGGCGCATAATATACAAAAATTATGGCACAAAGCGCCTCACGCTTTTTTTAAAATTATTTTTAACTTTTTAGTTTGATATTTTTTAAAAGCATGTTTTTTTTATTAAAAAAAAAAAAAACAAAAGCGTCTGTCTATCATTTAAAAATGTTATCGTTTTAAGCACTTCTGAACACTTATTCGTAGTTGGAGACTCTGAAATGTGATCGGAACAAATGAAAGGACAATGCTCTTATAGCTCAAACTGTTAGATTGATTCGTTATATCTTAGTCATTTAGTTCCTCGTCGTCATTCAGTATTCTCTTGACTTTATACCTATTTATCAAGAGGCGTAACGTGTATTTTTCTTCCTTGCTTAGTTATGCACTAATGTTGGTCTCGGTAAGTCAGAGAGAATACCATCATCATCATCTCCAGCGTTAATCCCAGTCGAATCCGAAGCTTTTTCCGCTTTGGAGCCTGGGGCCCGCTTTACCAGTCTAACTGCTGATTTTGGCGATTATTTTCCGTGAACCGACTACCGTCTGACCTTTACAACCGGAAGGCGCTATCGAAGCATTGCAGTTAGACCAATTGTTGGACTTTTGAGGGCTTCAACAACCCGTAACGACTGCCACTAGATGTTCGTATGGCAACCGGTACCAACGGCTTAACGTGCTTTCCGAGCGCTCAAGTAAAATATAATGTTTCGGTAAGTAATTTATAGATTGTCTTTTGTTTAACCCAATCATGACTATAATATAAATTTATGATATTTAATTATCAGTTCTAATCAAAATTATTGCTTTTGAGGCGAACATAAGAATTACGAAAATATATCTTACGGCAAATAGGCGTTGTCTCCAAGTCATTAAATGTGAAGTTTATAATTTTAAAAGGTAATGATAGGTAAAAATGACCGTCTCTATACATCTCGTAATACTTGGAAACAACGATTTTGTTGTCAAATTACATAAGCAAACAAAGATTTTGTTTCAAAATTGAGGGTAGACAAAGAAAAATCAGTTTCCTGTTTTGTAAGAGATAAAATTTGAAACTTTCAGGTGTTGGACGCGCGCCGTTTTAAGCTACCGACAATGCAAAGCAATATTCATCGATGTAATCGTTTAACCAAAGGGTAAAACCATCGCTACATAGACGGGAGGCAGTATTTTTTCCAATTTCTAATATCACGCGATGTATGCGGCGGACAAAAGCTTTTTTAAATATTGACTGTACGTGCGATCATCGTACCCTCGTATATGCGACACGCAAGGCGACATACCGGGTTCCACCTGCATGCACTTCTCTATTCAATTTATACTCTACTCATAACAAACTAATTAACTGATAATTATTTATAACAATGACATTCATAAATAATCTAGACACAGAACAATTTCACCACATGATCACACGTCTAGCACTAATACACAATCAATTTTTTTATATAAAACTCGTTTATGCTTACGTAAATGTTCATACAAGCTACTATAAAAAAAAAACTAAATCTCAGGCGATCTAATACTACGAAGGATAACAAACCAGTTTGGCGCTAAATACACAAAGGCGGGAAAGAGTCCTAATCATTATAACGTTCTTCAGAGATTCAAATACTTGTAAGAATCGAGTTTGGTTCCCTTCAGGGGGCGTGAAATGGGCATTTCGGGAAAACTGTTTCACCGACGGCCTGTTGGAATTTTACATGAGTCAGTGACGAGTGCGTTCTCACGTGTTTGCGACCTACCTATGTGTTACTGTAGTGTGCGCGAACAGCTGAAGTACAGGGGGTGCGCTAGGGCGCGCTGGATCGTCGGCGGGCGGCGCACTAACACTCACATTCAAATATTCGTCTAACCTTGATGCGAATCGGCGCACTCCGGGTTCCATCCGACGACTGTCGTCAATACAGACGGGCTGAAGGGCTCGCTTCAGGTGTAACAGTGAAAGTGACACTGATGAGGATATTGCGGATCGCGGGGTAGTATCGCGGCGCGGGCGTCGGCGTGCGGCCGGGCGGCAGGCGCATCGGCGCGCCGCCACCGGCGGAGTGTCGCGGGGCTGCGGCGCGGCGGCCGCGCTACATGTCACTGTGCGGCGAGCGCGCTCCTCGCGCCGTGGTCACCGACTCTCAGTGGCGTCGCCGTCCTACTGTCTGCCCGACGGCCGGGACGGCGGCGCGCGTTGCACCGCCCCGCTGCACTCCGCCTGCCCCCCTGGCGCTATGCCCCCCTCGCTCGGCCCCCCTCCTCCCGTCGCACTACACCCGCCCCGCCCCGAAGAATTTTCCGCATCGGGCGGGAAAAATCGATTGTGCAGCGAGCCCCGAATAATTTCGGCAAGACGCACGGCGCCCTTGCGTCCTCTCCGGCGGCCGGCGCTGCCGCCGACGGTCAAGCGCATCGCCTTTCACTGTGCAACGTTGCCGAGCCGAACAATACCCGCTGCCACTTAGCTACTGTGCTATCTCTCACTTCTATTCGTTTATGTAATATCTCTGATATTATAAATGTGTTATTGTCAAGGTTAGATAAAATGCGAATAACATATACCTACTTGAAACAGCATAATTTTTATCGCTACCAAAAAGCCGAAGATTATACTATCTCAACATGCATGTGCATTTTATAGTCACATTTCAGTTTCATTACATAATACCGTCACTATTCATAATAATTTTGGTACTGCCGACAGCATGACTAAATTAATTGTATAATGCAACAGGAAGAATCCTTCACAACAATGTGTTTCTTCTCACGTTTATTGTTCGCTGGCGTCGGCCGAACCGAATTTCAACATACTCAAAAACTAGTTTTAATATTACTTATGCTGTAAGTGATGATTTGCATTACAATTTACAACTAAGTAGAAACTGATTTCTTTTACAACAACACTATATTATTATTAAAATTCGTACGGCAAACTTGCACGTTATTGAAATATATTTATTTAAACACAAGCAGGCAAGTCTGGTATACTCGCCTGATTTGGAGAGCCTTTTGTTTGATCTTTACTGACCATAGTCAACACAAAACTTGCCTTGCTTAACTTACGTAAGTTGGGTATAACAAAAAATTTTAAACAAACGTATAAGTACTTTATTACGTGCAGCAAGCCAGCGAGTAATGCGCTAATGGAAATTTTACTAGTAGAAGATGGGTTAACTCTACCAGCTACTGTAATCTTTGAACTTTGTATCCTAAACGACCAAATACAGAAGATCAGAAAAAAACACAATAAGGTCTAAGTCCTTGGATTTGGTTCAAAATTGGTCTGACTAAAATAGGGAAAATAGAAAAAATATGATTACGACAGCTTAGAAGGAAAAAGATTAAAATGCACCAACAAATTTATTTGATGGAATAAGGACAGGAGATGGCCTCATTAATAAAGGTTGTGAAAAGAATGAAATGCGACTTGAACAACGAAGAAACTTCGGAAAGGTTCGGATTTCATTTGGTGTCACAGATGATATTGCTTAATCATTTTTTTTTTTTTTGTTACATTTTTTTATTACTAGCTGCATACCTCACTAAGAGCAAAAAATATTTATTCTCTTAGTGGTGTATGCAGCTTCTAGTAAACTTTTTAACCTTCTTGTCTTTGATTGGCAAAGGAACTAGAGATTGTAAATAAAAAAAAAATGCTGTTACGTTTTATTTCTTGTTTAAAATTCGAACAGTCTTCCTTTTCTTCCGTAGAAGGGGATTAAGTGACCAAAGAGACTGGCCAAAGTGACATTTTATAAGCAATAACGATGATGAAAAATGTATGGGACTCAACTAATGGAAATAAGCTACTTTAGCGGTACCTACCTACCTACAACGCCACTTGCGAACAACGTGTCCGCGTCATACTGACGTCACTCAAATCCTGCATTTCGCAAGCACAGTTTACCGTATTAGCACAAATACAACTTCACAACATCTACCGGTGGGCAAGTACCCGTCAGACACAAAACGTCTTACAAAAAGTGCTGATTCTCAGCCTAGTTTGAATAAATGACTTTTTGTTTTTGTCTGGTCTGGTCGGATGATCCTCCCTTTTCTAAGGAGAATGAAAGAACTTTATACCCTGTTCATCATATCTCTAAACTTACAAATATCTAATGGCAGTCGTTAACGGTTGTTGGAGCCCTCAAAAGTCCAACAATTGGTTTAACTGTAATGCTTTGATATCGCCTTCGGGTTGTGGAGGTCAGACGGCAGTCGCTTCACGGAAAATATCGAAGTTAAGTCAAGATCAGTTAGACTAAGCTTCGGATGCGACTGGGATTAACGCTGAGATGATGATGATGATCATATATCTAAACTGGTGACCCCAACGTGCTCTAAAGTAAGGACGACAGCACATCAATCTACTACATAATCCGCCTATAATGTTCTCACCCTGGGACACAGGCCTCCTTTCGGTCAGAGGGAGTGGGCTGTAATCTACCAGGTGGGCCCGGTGCGGGTTGCATTGGTTTCCTCCCGATGTTTTTCTTCACCATCATCATCATCATCCCAGCGTTAATCCCAGTCGCATCCGAAGCCTTTTCAGCTTTGGAGTCTGGGGTCCGCTTTACCAGTCCAACTGCTGATATGGCTAAACTTCGACATTTTCCGTGAAGCGACTGCCGTCTGACCTCCACAACCCGAAGGCGACATCGAAGCATTGCAGTTAGACGAATTGTTGGAGTTTTGAGGGCTCCAACAACCCGTAACGACTGCCACTAGATGTTCGTATGGCAACCGGGACCAACGGCTTAACGTGCTTTCCGAGGCACGACCAGACCAGTGCAAATATTCATATTCATGCATACAAATACTTCCACTGTGCGGGGATCGAACCCGCGCCACGCTGCGCAGCGGCCGCGTCCGCTACCGCTACGCCACGGAGGCTGTCAAGTGATGTTTTTCTTCACCGTTTTGAGAATAATGGTGATGAGAATATTTACACAAAGTAAAGCGCCTGAGGGTTTTTTTATTATTATTAAATTATAAACTAGCGCTTGACCGTAATCCCGCCTGAGGGTAAGCAGTGACGCAGTCGTTGATGGTAAAGCGCACTAGATTATTAAGAGCCTATTCACTCTAGCCTTGAAGACAATCAAATTGCAGTCCGACGGAAACACCGCCGCTGGCAAACTGTTCCAGTCCCGAACCTACGACCTACTACTTATAAGATACCACTACTACTTGTAAGATGCCGATACCACTAGGCCACCACTGCTCAATCTACGACAATCTGTCAAATTCTTTATTAGATTTTCAACTTTATAGCTATAACATTAAGGCTTAAAGTTAGGTGGAAATATTTGACAGTTTCGGTTAGCTTGACAGACTGTCGTCGTTACCTAACGAAAAGAATTGTGATTACACTTTGAAAAGCGCAAAACACTTTGAATGCAGGCTATATAGTATACCTATGTATTTATTTTTATCTTTCGTCTATGGTAGTGACTTTTTAATTATCATTTGTCATTTGTTATGTGCGTATTCCATTTTGTTTCTTTTCAATCTTATTACTTACGTGTTCTAAGTTTTGTGGTATTTTAAAATTTTCGTTTTTACAAACTTACTGTGTCAACCTAGATTGTAAGTAAATGATGTAGTCTCTTGTAATTGGAAGTGCTCACTAGTATTTGTGCCTGTTTTCGTAATCTTGCATGAAATTGTGCAGCCATTGTGGCAGATGCAAAGAAATAAATAGCGTTTGTCACTTGCGTGTTCCGTCAGGGTCAAGACAGCATTCTGAATTGTCTCTTCTATCAAATCGAATCAAATCAAAATTGTTTATTTCAAATTAACAATCAAATCATTGTGGTCAATCCAAGAAAAGTGAAGCTAAATTGCAGGTTCCAAAGCGTAGATCTCTATGGAGAAAAACGTGCAAGAAACTCCTTTATTATCCAAGTATGGTGACTGCAGGAATAAGGTTTCCGGATTTTTGTAGCAGTGATGCGTAAAAATAAAGGTTGAATAGTTAATGCAGTATTTAAATTGCAGATATAAAGGCATCTTAAATAAGAACTATTTTGGCGTGTGTGACTATGAGAATTTAGTTTTTTTTTCTCATTAGATAATATAATGTTAGCTGTCATAATTATGGCTAACAATTTTAATTTAATGCTCTGTGTCTCCAAATCTATACTAATGTTATAAAGCTGAAGAGTTTGTTTGTTTGAGCGCGCTAATCTCAGGAACTACTTGTCCGATTTGAAAAAGTCTTTTTGCGTTATATAATAGGTCATTAATACAGGAAGGCTTAAGGCTGTATATCATTACGCTGCGACCAATAGGAGCGGAGCATAACGAACTTCACGCAAACGAAGTCGCTAGTGGCGGCTAGTATTAAATATTTTGCAATAGTGTTATTGTATAGAATATTTTTTTCTAATTGAACAGACACCTATGCTAATGGGGAGTCTGTTGCGTCTTTGATGCGAAAACACTAAGACTGACTATCAGTCTCCCAAAATGCCCTTTTGGGAGACTGACTATATAATAGGAATCTTCGTTCTTCCAATAATTGTCTTCTACGATGTCCTTCACACCGCTCTGGTTTTCATAAGTCTTCATTTCTTATCCAGGCGGTTTTCTTTTGGAATGATCTTCCTCGGAATATCAGGACATTGACCAGTCGGTACAGACTTACGCAATAAATTGGCAGATTCATCAAACATATAATTTATTTATTTTTTCTCTATTTATATTTTTTTTATCTCTCTCTACTGTTTATATTTTGTATGTATGTGTTAATGTATTCATTATATTTTTTTTTTGTGTTTCTCTTTCAACTTCTCTTTTATATCTTTGCACCTACCATGTTTTGTCTCTGCATCACACTAAGGTAGACTGGTAGAAAATGCCTAAGGCATTAAGTCCGCCATTGTGCAATGTTTCTTTGTGCATCATAAAGTTTTTAATAATAAATAAATAAATATAATTTTGATGTTCGGAAAATGCTGATTATTAGCCTAATTTGAATAAAACACTTTTGATTCAAATCTTATATTTATACTAAAACGGTTCCTACATTCAAACAACACAATTACTATTTCCACAGACTTTTTTTTACAATAACAAAAACGAGATTTGTTGCGAAACTAGGTAAAAAGTTTTGCCTATTTAAAATTCTCTTTGCTCACTCAATATTTAAAGTTAATTCGTTAATTATCGCGACATCGGTTGCGCCAGCGCCGCCTGTAAAATTACTTCGTCGCTGCCCACGTAGATACATCAGTCTCAAAGTAACTGTTATTTTGTAATAAGCAAAAGTACGTAGATAATTTATAGAAAAAACCAGACTGAGACCTTTTTTGTAGTCTGGTTTGGTAGTCGCAAGCACGACTACTAAGCGTGAGATCCACTCATAGTTCTTCGTCACTTCTTCTTCCAGTGCCTCTTCAATCCTTAAGGTTGGCCGTCAGCTTCTTGTACTCGGTCTTGTCAACCGCGAGTCGGAACAGTTTTTCGACGGAAGTAATGCCGGTCCATTCCCTGATGTTTCGCAGTCACGAATTTCTCTTTCGCACTCATAGTACAGACAGCCTCCGTGACGTAGCGTAGCGTTGTGCAAATATTTGTATGCATGAATATATTTGCACTGGTCTGATTGTGCCTCGGTGAGCATGTTAAGCCGTTGCTCCCGGTTGCCATACGAACATCTAGTGGCAGTCGTTACTGGTTATTGGAGCCCTCAAAATCCCAATAATTGGTCTAGCTGCAATGCTTCGATATCGCTTATGCCATACTAAAAGAATGTGTTCCAGAATGTGACAATCACTTTGAATTTACACTTGTGACTGCTAAAGACATTATAGAATCTTTTAAGGATCTTGATGTAAAAAAAACTGCCGATCATTGGGGTTTGCCAGTATACACTGTAGCTTCAATAATAGATGTTATCGCACCTTTCTTAGCAATTGTTTTTAATTCGTATCACATCTGGTGTATTTCCTGATTTGATGAAACTAAGCAAAGTAATTCCACTGTTCAAATCTGGTTGTACAACTGATCCCACGAATTTTCGGCCAATATCAATATTACCAACTTTGAGCTAAATTTTTGAAAAATTAATTTTGAAACAGTTGTTAAGGCACTTTAACTTACACAATTTATTGCACGTGAAACAATTTGGTTTTACAAAGGGTCGTTCAACTACAGATGCGGGCGTGGCGTTGCTAAAGAACATATTTGGGGCCTGGGAGGAATCGCAAGATGCTCTTGGTATTTTTTGTGATTTGTCCAAGGCCTTTGATTGCGTACATCATGATACTCTTATTAGGAAATTGTACCATTATGGTTTGAGGGAAAGAGCTCTCGACCTTCTGACTTCTTATCTGAATAATCGAATTCAGAGGGTTGATGTTAATGGCAAGAGATTTGCAGGATCTGTGGTCACCATGGGCGTTCCGCAGGACTCAATTCTAGGTCCTTTCTTGTTTTTAATTTATATTAATGACTTACCTCATTACGTGAGAAATAATAACAGCATAGTATTGTTCGCGGATGACACTTCTCTTATTTTAAAGTCAAGCGTCAGCTAACAAATTTTGACGAAGTTAACAATGCACTCTCTAAAGTTGTCCATTGGTTTAATGTAAATAACCTCCTTTTAAATAAAAAAAAAATAAAGTCATTAAATTTTCTACACCAAGTGTCAGGCCGCTAAGTACCAATGTTCAACTGAATGGAGTAGAGTTGATCCCTGTCGAGTCGACAGTGTTTCTTGGATTAACTATTGATGCCAAGTTACAATGGGGTCCTCACATTGAGAAGCTGTCGGATAGACTCAGTTCTGCCGCCTTTGCTGTTAAGAAAATTAGACAGATAACTGATGTAGATACAGCCAGAATTGTTTATTTTAGTTATTTTCATAGTCTTATGACTTATGGGATTCTTCTCTGGGGAACTTGTGCGGACATCAATACCATTACAGTAGTTTGTTTTACACAAGAGGGCTGTTCGAGCCATTTACAACCTTGGTCCTAGAGATTCTCTTAGAGAAAAGATCAAAGAGGTGAACATTCTGACTGTAGCTTCACAATGTATATTTGAAAATCTTATGTATGTTCATAAAAATATCTCGAATTTTAAGAAAATAAGCGATATTCATAATATAAATACCAGGAACAAACACAATCTTGCTGTACATCACACTCGTCTTCACAGAGTAGGCAACTCGTTCATGGGTCAATGTATACACTTTTGCAACAAGCTTCCCATGGACATTCGAAACTTACCCATTAAACGATTTATGAACCATATAAAGGCCAAACTTTGCAAAAAGGGGTATTATAAAATCACAGATTATTTAGAAGACAAAAAAGCTTGGGACTGAGCTGCTCGCTCTGTTAAGCATTGTTATTAAGCAATATGCGTAATTATAAGGTAAATTATTGTAAACATTTTCATTTTTAATGTCTGGACTTGAAAAAAGACGATGATCCCTGAGTTTGTTTCGGCTATTTCTTCTCAGAGGTAGTCAGTTAGGAAATGCCGGCTTCATCTAGTTAAAAAAATAAAATAAAAAATAAACATGACGTGTAAAAGTGATCAGTGATCCTACTTGCTTAATAAACGATTTCATTTCATTTCGCCTCCGTGTTGTGGAGGTTAGACGGCAATTCCTTCAAGGAAAATATCGAAGTTTAGCCAAAATCAGCAGTTAGACTGGTAAAGCGGACCCAGACTAAAAAGCTGAAAAAGCTTTTGATGCTACTGGGATTAACACTGAGATGATGATAATGATGACTGTAGGTACACAGGGTTATTCCAATAGGAATTTCCAATTGAAGCTCGGAGAAAAGCTATACATAGAAAGAACGAAAGAACACCACATGACATACCAGCACGCACAGGCACCTCGTGATAAATTAAAGTACGCTCTCCCAGAAACATAAGGCCTGTATACCAGCTATGGGAACAATTATTTTTCAATTTCAAATTATCCATTTTGTAAACTCAATGACGCAGAGAAAAAACCAAAAGAACTAAAAACGAAAGAAGAGAAGAAAAAGAAAGAAATACGGTTTCCGAGACACAAATTGATGAGTGAATAGCTGTATAAGTTTGAATTTGGAATTCTAAACCAAAGAGGAGATATTTGAGATCAAAGTGGCCAGTACGACAAAACGCCAATTTCATATGTAAAAACCTAATATACCCTTCATGTACTGCAAATAACCATGTATCATTAATACTGTCAATAAAATTATTATTTCTTTTATTTACCTTCCTTACATATAATTTACATTTTTAAATATTTGTATAAAAAAAACAAAAACATTTAAAAATATAAAAAATAGTAGCCCACCGGTATCGGGAACAGGGTCCAAGCTACCGGCGGTCAGGGCTCCAGAGAGAGGAACTTCCTGACAATGCGAGCCGTGTCCAGCAGTACCGCTTTCTGAATCAAGCCCTTGATCCAGCCGCCTAACGAGAGCCTCCTGAGGTGTTGGTCGAGGCTCTTGGCTATTAAGCCATTGGCTGTCACGACTATCGGTACAATGATTGCTGAATCCACTTCCCACATGTCGACAACCTCGTGAGCCAAATCAAGGTACTTGATTTGTTTATCTTTCTCGGCTTTCACGAGGTTCTCATCATGCGGGATGGTTATGTCAACAATCATTGCACGCCGCTCTGATCGATCCACCATCACTATATCAGGCTTATTGGCAACAATAGTCCTGTCAGTGATGATGGATCGATCCCAGTACAATGTGATATGGCCATTTTCGAGAACTGGGTCGGGCATATACCTGTAGTACGGCACCTCCGATTCCACAAGGTTGTATTTCAGAGCAAGTTGTTGATGAATTATCCTGGCTACAAGGTTGTGTCTATGCAAGTACTCTCCATTAGCTAGACGAGAACACCCGGAAATAATATGTCTGATTGATTCACCCGGCCGGTGACATGCCCGACAGATGTCAACTGTGCCGTCTTTCACAATGAATTTCCGGTAATTGTTCGTCATCATAACTTCGTCCATAATTGCACAGACAAAACCTTCGGTTTCCCCAAAGAGGTCACCGTAACGTAGCCAGGCTACGGACGCTTGAAAATCTACATCCGGCCCGCGTAGGGCTCGGAAAAAGCGTCCGTGAAGCTCCTTGCTCTGCCATACCTCCATGCGATCGTTAGTTTCAAGCACTACTGGTTTGCGCCAGTTCTCTTTAGCCAAGGAGAGCGGAGTGAGGCCCTTGTCAACCGCGACCACATCCCGATGCATTCCCACGTCAGTTTTCAGGAAGTATTCCCTGAGACTGCATACCTCGCGATTGTGGAGTGTCTTAGCGTTTAAAAAGCCTCGACCTCCACATTTTCGCGGGATATACAGTCTCATAACCGATGACCGTGGGTGATGCAATCGATTTGCAGTCAACAACGTACGGACCCTCTGATCCAGGGCGTCAAGTTCGGTCTGAGTCCATTTGAGTATGCCGAAAGAGTACATCAATACCGGCATGACCCAACCGTTGAAAGCGCGCACCTTATTTCCGCCTGATAGAAGACTATTAAGTACTTTTTTCAGGCGGCCAAAGAAGCGTTCCTTCAACGATTGCTTCATGTCAGTAACATTGATACCCAACGCTTCCGACATACCCAAATACTTATAGGTTTCGGATGCAGAGAGGGATCTAAGGTTTATGGAACCAGTGAGTTGGGTTCCCACGGATTCCACAATCTCTCCTCGCTGTACATGCATGACCGCACATTTGTCCACACCGAATTCCATCCTGATGGCGCTACTGAAAGTTTCAGTAATTTTCAGTAGCTCCTTCAGTTGTGAATTGGTGTGAGCAAAAAGTTTCAGGTCATCCATGTAGAGGAGGTGCGATATAACCTGACCACCTCTCCTCAACCGATAGCCTAGACCTGAATCCTCCAATAGTGTGCTTAGAGGATTCAGTGCTAAGCAAAACCAAAGTGGGCTCAAACTATCGCCCTGAAATATACCTCGCTCAATCCTTATCGGTTCGCTATTCCTCTGAATATTTCGACATCCTGGATAGCGAAGGACTGTTCTCCATTGTGACATACATGTCATCAGGAAGGTGCGCAAAGTTGCATCTACTTTATACAACTCTAGCACCCGCATGAGCCATGTATGTGGCACAGAGTCATAGGCCTTCTTGTAATCTATCCAACATGTCGACAGATCCTTTCGGGAACGACGAACCTGCTGGCTAATGGCCATATCAATAAGGAGTAGCTCCTTAGTACCGCGGGACCCGTTCCTACATCCATTTTGAGAGGCAGACATGATGGAGTTGCTGTCAATATGCGTATTAATTTTTGCTTTCAAAATGGATGTAAGAACTTTATAGACCGTCGGTAAACATGTGATCGGCCTATAATTTTTGGGTTCCGCGGTGCTACCTGATTTATGGAGCAGGTGGGTTATTCCTGTTGTTAGGAACTGGGGTAGCGAACCAGACTCTAAAGCAGTCTGGAACTGAGATGCCAAGCAAGCGTGCGACCCGGAAAACCATTTAATCCAAAAGTTATGCAGCCCATCCGGCCCTGGAGACTTCCAATTAGGCAACGGACGGACTGCACGAGCTACATCTTGGGGGCAGATGGTAATAGCCCCCATTTCTGGTACTGGATCGCAGGCTCGCTCAACATCCCGAGTCCAACCACCTTCGGTGTGACTGACAGGCACCGACCAGATATTGCGCCAGAATGAACGCGTGGCATCATCATCCGGTAGGCACGTGTCAGTGACACCTTGGTCTGATCGCTCCCAAGCTCTATAGACCCACCTTTCATCGCTTTGGAAATTGCGATTCTGAGAATACCGCTCCACTCTTCGCCTGTACCGACGAATACGGTTTGCCCATGCATATATTTTCTGTTTAAGAAAGTCGATGCGCTCTGTGACGCGTAACAAATAGTCTCGGGTACTAACATCAGTCCCCGAGAATGCCCGCCCACAAAGCGCATCACTCTAGGGCGTGTATTGCCCTCCCTGAAACTAATAAGCTTGCCAATGAGTGCTCTAGTCTCTCCGATACGACGTTCAATCCTGCACTGCCAAGCTGGTACAGCTGGTTTTGGTCGTGTGGCTCTGTCACTGTCTGGGAATTTGACATGAGCCACACGACATATCGCAACAGCTCCACAGTACAAGATTGAATGTGTATCAGCCAGATCTTTGCTGTCCTTTAAATAATTAGACAGCTGAGAGTCTAGAGCACACACCAGCGCTTTGTTTTTTTTATGCATGGGCAATCGAGGTAAACGTGGTCTAAGTGCAGGCGGAGTAGAGCGGTACTCACGGAAAGCATCCTCCAAAGCGCTCCTTACTTTTTCATTGCATTGAGGAGTCACGGATATAGCCTCATCATCATCCTCTTCATCGACGAGGTTGGGTCGCGATGGAACACTGTTAAATTGTACCGCGACCAGTGATGAAGCAGGCGCAACATGGCTATTCCGTGACTCGAGGCGTAGGCGATCAAGCACCACATCATCCAGCATATGGTTACGCTGGATGACCCGCACCTGATCCGACAGTCGTTGCGCCGACACGTTGACAGCTGGCTCAAGCACCTGAAACAGAGAGAGCATCCGACTACGGTACGCAGTCAAGTTACTTCCCCCCTCTGTAGCCCCAAAGTATGCGCGCATGACGTTCTCGTTGATTGATTGAGTCCATTTCATGCGCTGCACATTTCCACCGGTAGCGGGGGCCCTATCAGAGGCCGGTGGGCCTCGAGGTCCCAAGCAGTCCGGCGGCCGGCGTCCTCCCCGTCGGCGAACAGGTGGTGGCGTCGTCGGCGGAGAGAAATACTCGTCGCTCGAGCTCAACGCAACTGCCGCGGCCGGGGTCATCACAGCGTTCACAGTGGGGCTGGAGACCGGCGGCGGCAAGGCGGAGCTGGGCGACGAGTCCGGAGGTGGTGAGCGTGCACGGCGAGCGGCAGATCTTGTCAACATCTTCGATATTATTTTCTATTTTTTCCAATATTTCTCGGTTTGACATAACAGATGTCACAGGTTTTCTGGGCTATTTTTGTTAAAAACATATTCAAAAATTTATTTGCGTTGTATAGGTATAGCTTCTGATTTTTACGTCTTTTTACTTCTTAAAATAAATATAAAACAGCTTCTAATAAAATAATTTTAAATATAAATACGATGAGAAAAAATAAACGTTGACGTTGACGGTGGTGTTGCCGTGTAAATTATTATTATTATTAATTACTAGCGGCCGCCAGCGACTTCGTTCGCGTGGTGTATGCTCCGCGTCTATTGGTCGCAGCGTGATGTTATATAGCATAAAGCCGTCCTGGATTAATGGACTATTCAACGAAAAAATAATTTTTCAAATCGGACCAGTAGTTCTTGAGATTAGCGCGTTCAAACAAACAGACAAACTCTTCAGCTTTAAAGATTTGTATAGATTGGCTGATCAGCTGGTCAGGATTTGTTCTCGTTTCATATTAATAAGCTCTCGCCTTACTACATGGGACCTAAACGTAACTGGCGAAATGAGTATATCCTTGCTGCTTTTAACTAACAATAACAGTTTTTCAGGTCGATCAATCAGGTTAAGCTAAGCTTGCTGCGGCTGGTCTGAGGATGGGTGACCATCTTTATGTACTGAGACCCCTCCGTGCCTCGGAAAGCACGTTAAGCTGTTAGTTTGACTGCACGGTTAGCGCAGTGGTCAAAATATAAACTGCTGCGCTGCGTGTCGCGGGTTCGATTCCCGCACGGAACAAATATTTGTATAATCTACAAGTAGTTGTTCCGGGTTTGGATGTTTCTGTATCTGAAAAATTATATGTTTGTGAGCGCACCCACGACACAGGAGAAATTCACAGTGTGGGGCAACGTTTAAAAAAAAAATTAAGTTTCGGCTGCCATTCGTAGATCTTTGACAGTTGTTACGGGTTTTCAGAAACCTGAAAGTCTGACCACCGATGTTATCAAGGCACATCGCAATAACCAGTAACTGGATTGTAGAGGTCAGATAGGCAGTCGCACAGTCACCAATGTAAAATACTGGTATCCAGCTGAATCCGGTTAGACTGGAAGCTGACCTCTACATATTTGGGAAAAAGGTAGACAGCTAATGATGAATATCCTCGCTAATGGTCATCATCATCAACCTTTTTTATCATCCCACTGCTGGGCATAGGTCTCCTCTCATACAGAAAAGGATCCAGCGTAATCATCACGCTTGCTCAATGCGGGTTGGCGATTTGAAACTTAAAGTCCAGGTTTCCTCAAGATGTTTTTCCTTCACCTTTTAATCAGCCATTGGTGTCCAAGATATACTTAGAAAGTACATATAACTTAGAAAAGTTACATTGGTACTTGCCTGACCTTGAATCGAACCCGCACACTCATACTTGAGAGGCTGGTGTTTTAATTTTAACCAATAGGCCACCACGACTTCTCTCTCTTCTAATGGTCAAATAATTAATGATTAGTTTAAAAAAATAACCATTACACAAACTAACAATTTATCAAAGAACAAATTTTGCAAAAAAAAAAACCATTAGTTAGGTACCTACTATTTTAAAAATTGTTTGAGTTAACTACGGGTCAAAAGCTGCCTTAAGCAATGGAACACTACATAACTTACTTTATGAAATAGGTTCTAAGAATAGTGATAATTTGCGCCGCAATTCTTACGTTCCGATAAACACTTTTTTATGATACATGCAAAGCATTATTCATTCAAGTTATTATTATTCATTCACTATTTAGGTATACACTACCCTAACTCAAATGGTTCAGTTCTATTTAGCCTACGCACTATGAATGTATTGCTTAGCAGTTGAATTGGGTTGTATCCTAAAAATTAATTTAAGGTCCATCAGATAGATTTCTAAAAATATTGAACACGTATTTTTTTATTTTTTCTTTCATTCAATTACTTAGAAAGATATATTGATTTGAAATGTCGCGTGATGTAACGCCATGATACAAAATATACCACGGCGTGACGTAGGTAATTAGCCCCCACTCCGTAACTTTAATACGCTATATCTCAGCAGTTTTTGGTAAATTCGACAAAATAAAAAATACGTGTCTTAATTTTTTTTATTCTCTATAAGACGGACTAATTATTTTTTTTATTTTCATACCTTGGATACAACCCTATTGCCTCAACAAACATCTACAAAAAAAAAAAGACTAAAACACACTTTGAAAGTCAAAGTTCAATGAAACTTACAGATAAATTTATATAATTAGGGGCTTAATGCGTAATAAAATATCAGAAGCAACGGTTTTCATTTTGACAGTTCAACAATATTTATTGCGTTATTTACAACTAGCTTTCCGCCTGCGGCTTCACCCGCGTGGAGTTCGGTTATATCGCACTTTTTAGGTTTCCCTCGGGAATATCAAATTTTTTCGGGATAAAAAGTACCCTATTATTTAATCTGGTCTCTGGTAACTTTACGCCTGCAAAATTTCAAAGCAATCGGTCCAGTAGCTACGACGTGAAAGCGGACAAATAAACAAACTCACTTTCCGATTTATAATACTAGTAAGGACACATTGTTGAGTATTAGAGGGGGGAGCTGTCCCCCTGGAAATCTTGTAGAACATGTATGAACTCCCCCAAATTAATAAATAAATTATAAACGAGGACTTATCTATAACTTGTAAATAAACCACGCAGTAGACACTGACAAAACGTACGGTGTACATTGGCAAGCCCCCCAAAATTATTCAAATTGAATGAAATTGACAGTATGTTAAGCAATTAGAATATTGCCGATCGATTCTGTAAGAATCTCACCGTTAAAAGTTAGGTGAAATGAGATTAAAGTGAGCGGCGGTGGCGGGCGGTGGCGGGGTTTCTAGCATTAGTTGGGTATTTCGTAGATTATCGGCGGTAGGCCATAACATCGGCTGCCGGTGGTCTTGCCGCCAAGCGATTCGTTGTGTTCCGGCTTGATGTCTGGTGAAGCCGTACGGAGAGAGTTTAGGCAGTTTGGTCGTGGCGGGTCCAGATCAGTTTCTCTCTGGCACAGCATCGTTGGCTGTGTTGTTGGGTTTAACATTGCATCTCCTTTTTTTTTTCTTTTTTCGGTTTGCAAATCCTCAATGGATGTCCGCCGCCCTGGGGTGGGCGACGGGGTCTGTCAGACACTTACTGACTAAAACCACCAGGTGCCCTATTTACTCAGTTTTTTTTTTTTTGTGTAAATTATTTCATCACCACTGCTCTCAAAAAGGGTGAAGGAAAACATCGTAAGGCTAGTGTGGTAAATTACGGCCCACTCCCTCTCACCGAGAGGAGGCATATGTCAACACGGTGGGAACATTGTAGGCTGATTATGTATGTTATGTATACAGTTCCTATATGTATACTAATATATAAAGCTGAAGGGTTTGTTTGTGGTTTGAACGTGCTAATCTCAGGAACTACGGGTCTGATTTGAAAAATTCTTTTTGCGTTGGATAGCGCATTAATCCAGGAAGGCTTTAGATTTAGGAAAACTTTAGGCTATATAACATCACGCTGCGACCAATAGGAGCGGAGCATAATTAAACCACGCGAACGAATTCGCTGGCGGCCGCTAGTTATCCATACTAATATTATAAATGCGAAAGTAACTCTGTCTGTCTGTCTGTCAGTCTGTCTGTCTGTCGGTCTGTCTGTCTGTCTGTCTGTCTGTCTGTCTGTCAGTCTGTTACGCTTTCCCGCTTAAACCTCTCAACCGATTTTGATTAAATTTGGCACAGACAATCTTTAGGTCCTGAGAAAGAACATAGGCTACCTTTTATCCCGGAAAAATTAGATATTCCCGAGGGAAATCTAAAAAGCGCGATATAACCGAACTCCACGCGGGCGAAGCCGCGGGCGGAAAGCTAGTTAATATATAATTGTTGATTTGTCATTGCTTCCTGAATGAAGCTTTTGTCATAAAACATGGCAAGATGTTCATGATTAAATTTTAGACTATTATTTTTTTGTTTTTGTTTTATAAAACTTTCCATTAGAATGTGATGTTTATGCAATTGCACAAAAAAATGCCCTTTATGGAATTTTATGAAAGCAAACTTGTAAATATTGCACCTTTTCGATTCTTAGTCTTAGATTACTTAGAAATAACAGTTGTAATAGTTCATAATAGAGCATTAGGTATGATTATTTTGCATCATAACCAACGATTCGTGTCAAAAATTTAACATAGTCATAAAATTAAGGCTTGCGCATTTCGAATTCTAAGAATATTACAACAGTTGTACGGTGTTGTGTTTCGTTTTTATAGGTAACGCAGTTGTTTGTTAGTGCAGAATTTTATTTATGTTCAAGTACTTTCAACTACTTTAATTGTTGACATTTTTCTATGAGTTCTGCAACAGTATATAAAGATGACGAATTTCGCTATCATCATCATCATTAACCTTTTTATCCACTGCTGGGCACAGGTCACCTCTCATACAGAGAAGGATTGAGCGTAATCACCACGCTTACTCAATTATTGTTGAGTTGGTAATCACTCTATGTGGAAGTATGTATGTAGGTACGGACGACAGCAGGTCAAGCTGCCCCAAACTGTCAAATATTCCCAATTAACATTGAGCCTTCATCATCATTATCAACAACCTTTTTATTCTCCCACTGCTGGGCACAGGTCTCCTCTCATACAGAGAAGGACTGAGCGTGATCACCACGCTTGCTCAATGCTGGTCGGTGATTGCAGACTTAAAGTCCTAGTTTCCTCAAGATGTTTTCCTTCACCTTGTCATCAGTCATTGGTGTAAAAGATATACTTAGAAAGTACATTTAACTTAGATAAGTTACATTGGTACTTGCCTGACCTGGAATCGAACCCGCTCACTCATACTTGAAAGACTGGTGTTTTAACCACTAGACCTCCATGACTATACTAGGCCACCATGACTATAAAACATCAACGATTGCATCACTGCTTACCATCACGCGCGATTACAGTCAAGCACTACCTAAGTTATAATTATATTAAAAAAACATAGTTTCCGAGGTACAGAGGTGTCCTGGTATCCAAAGATGGTCACCCATCTACCAAATAACTGCGGATAGTGTAGCTTTAGCTGATCAACCAACCCATGCAGCTATTATAACTAAGCTTTTCTGTTTATTTTAATTGTTGAATTGGTTATCAATCTATGTGGAAGTATGTATGTATGTAGGTACGGACGACAGCAGGCTAGCAAGCATCAAGCTGCCCGAAACTGTCAAATATTCCCCATCAAAATTGAGCCTTAATGCTTTAGAAATAAAGTTGAAAATGTAATAAAGAAATCTGACAGATTGTAGTAGTAAATGTGCTGTCGTCTGTACATATTGTTCACCCCTGTTTGCTTACCCCATCCTTAGTGGTTTAGGTACGGGGATGATGATCGCTGTACATAATATTATTAGTTCACCGGTGGATGCTGTAGCCACCCCAGCCGGTATTTCACCCTTAAAGACACCCATGGGAACAGATAGGGTGGTTCGCCTGGTACAAACTAGTTTTGTATTGAATTTCTACCTTCCTTAATTTTAGATATATCTATAGCGAGTATCGTTATGTCATTGTCGTTATAGTTTAACTGAAAAAAAAACATAACAAATGAATACATTACATTGCATTGCATTGAATTGCAACGCATTACATACATTTCATTGCTCTTTTCTTACATCGTTTTTTTTTTAATTTAAAAATATACAATGAAAGTCCTGTTATTGCAAGAAATTCCAATTAGTCTGTATTAGTTGACTTCAAAAATCTTTCACTAATGAATTAATTATTTGATCCAAATCCATAAAAATAACTTTCAAATTGGGAAAGTTTCTTTATAATTTTGAATCAATGCATTCAAGCAAGTTTTGTGTGTCGTCTGGTCAGAGTTGATCTACTTAATGACGTCACAAAGAGCATTGGAGCTGTTTTGTAAATGGGTTTATTTTAGGTTTAATAATTAATATGAATACTTATCAATAGTGTCAATCAATAGCATTATTTGGAAATGGCAGCTTCCTTCAACTAAGCTTTCACGATGAAATGGTAACAGGATCGCACTGCAGTTCGTAAACTTTCATTCAAACACCGCACTTGGTTGCTTCAGAAGTTGGCAGAAAAGCAAAAGTTACTACAGTTTATCTGTAGTGGCGTAGTACCTCGAATCGACTCGACTTTATTAATATTCGTTCGTCATCATCATCCCAGCGTTAATCCCAGTCGCATCCGAAGCCTTTTTCAGCTTTGGAGTCTGGGGTCCGCTTTACCAGTCTAACTGTTGATTTTGGCTGAACTTCGATATTTTCCGTGAAACAACTGCCGTCTGACCTCCACAACCCGAAGGCGACATCGAAGCATTGCAGTTAGACCAATTGTTGGACTTTTGAGGGTTCCAACGACCCGTAACGACTGCCATTAGATGTTCGTATGGCAACCGGGAGCAACGGCTTATCGTTCTTTCCGAGGCACGACCAGACTAGTGCAAATATTCATATTCGTGCATACAAATATTTGCACTGTGCGGGGATCGAACCCGCGCCACCTTGCGCAGCGGCCGCGTCTGCTACCGCTACGCCACGGAGGTTGTCGTTTTATTAAAATTCGCTAACGCTCTCTAAATGATATTTATTCAGAAGAAAAATATTGACAAAAGCATCATTACCATTATGACGAAAATTATGGTTGACCGTTTGAATCAAAAATTGATTCGTACATACATATTTTGAGATATGTACAAAAGCTCTGAGCTTGGAATAATGATAACATGTAACAAAAACCATTTAAACTCTGATTTTTAAATAAATTGCTAAATTTTTAAACTAAATTGCTGGACTAAAATGGCAGCCGCGTTTGACTTTTTTTGTCAAAATTATATTTGTAAGTTTCAATTAGCTGTTTATTTATTTGATCTATCGCACATGAAAATGTACAGAGGCGGGCTTAATGCCTTAGGCATTCTCTACTAGTCAACCACAGATGGTAAATAGGTAGATAAGATGGTAGGTGCTTTAGTTGAAAAAAAAATAAGAAAAAAAAAGCTCTTAACACTAATAAAAAAACAAATAAGCTATAAATACATACATACTATTACCAAAATATATACTTATAACATATAATAGCTGTTATTTAGCCTAAGCTAAAATAGTATAGGTAAAGCAATGGTACCTAATAGTAAAGAAACAGCTTGAATTTTTTTCTTTCAGTTTATTTGAGACCTTCTACTCAAAGTTTCCTTACGTTAAGGAATACCTATGATGTAATAACCAGTTTGAATACCAAGTTCTGAATTCCTCTTGTCTTTTAAAGGCAAATAACAACGTCTATTTTGACAGTATTTTCTCTACCGCTTAGGGCTTATTATTCGCGATAGAAATACACTAGGTATTCCTGACTATATTATAACCAGACAATGCATCGAACTTGCTTAAAGCTCTTTTAACGAGCTGAACAAGAACTTTGATGTTTTTTGTATAATTATTTTGAAAGAGAGGAGATCTTTTTCATTTTCATAATATATTTTATTTATTTATCCTATTATATTTATATCAAACAAAAACACACAAATTAATATCTAACACAGTATGTACTTTTAACAACAAGACAGAATATACTCCTTTTTTCATTTGTTTGGGATGGGTAATCATGAAATGACCTCTCTCGCTCTTGGCGGAGCGCAAGGGCGTGTCAGACTTTTACTGACTAAAACTCACCCGTGTTTCTTCGTTTGCCTGTGCGCTAGGGCCACGGTTTCTTTTTTAACTAACTCGCAACCCTGGCCCAGGAGACATTGGATATCGTAGACCCCACCACGAGGTGCTGACATCTCTTTGAGGCGCGTGTGAAACATAACGTGCCTTTGACTTGGGCCTGGTCCTTACTAGGCGGCGAGCTACCCACTTCTCACCGCCCGCAAGCCCGCGCCTACGGTTACTGGGAATTCTGTATTGTCTCCCGAGCAGGGCGTCTCCTGCGCTGGCTACCCCACTTCCTACTCCCTGAAGCGCTCCGCCTCCTCCTTTGCCAGCATCACTGCTTCGCAGAAGGAGGTGACGGCCTGCCATGCACTTTCGCTCCGGACCATTTCGGACTAGGGTTAAGCTGCGTGTAGGGGTGTTTAAGGTTAAGCTACGCTTGCCACAGTGGTTCCCTTGATGAGTTGCCATTTTTCACACCAAGATCCAGCCGTCGTTCAGAAAGCACGCTATCACCATGGCAGCTACCATTCATGGATATTTAAATGAACGGGAACTACGGAGGTGAATAGTCAGTCAAAATGTGGAAAACCTGAGAACCAGTCTTATCAAACCGACCCCAACTATTTTAGGAAAAGGCTAGATGGATGGATTATAAATAAATAAATAAATATATACGGACAAATCACACAGATTGAGCTAGCCCCAACGTAAGTTCGAGACTTATGTTATGGGATACTAACTCAACGATACTATTTTTATAATAGATACATATATAGATAAATATCCAAGACCCAGGCCAATCAGGAAAAGATCGTTTTCTATCATGACCTGGCCGGGTATCGAACCCGGGGCCTTCACGTCGCAGGCAGGCGTTTTTACCGCTACGCCACGGAGGACGACAAATAATAATAAATAACAACACTCAGATCACCAATGTAATGGTACTTATCAAAAGTGTTGGTTATATACAAAACTAAACGTCGGTTTCAAACGATATTCAGCAGTGAAAGTGTTGAGCGAGACTTTGTAAGACCAGTACGGTTCCTGCAGCCTGTAGGCGAAGAAAACTTAAAACTCAACATTTTCTCAGACGAGTTGGTAGAAACAACAGAATACTTGCGTACATACATGCCATGTAACATCCTGTAACACTTAAACAAGCTCGTCGTTTGTAATACAGATAATATTCACGAACTTTATGTTTCTCTGCATTAAAAACAACCATAGACACAGTGAAATGATTAATGAGTTTATTTCTGTAAGTAGGTTTGTATATACAATATGTAAAGAAAACCCTGTCCGACCCATAAGGATAATAAAGGTTAGGTAAACACTTGACCAAATATAATATAAAATTTTACATAATCATCATGGTAACAATACTAATGAATTTTGAAATAATCCTTTTTTCCCGGGAATTAATTCCAATTTCCCCGAAATTTGGTAATCTTTAAAAAAGTGACAACACTGGTTTTATTACAAGCGAATAGCGACGCGACCACGTCACAGGTGCCGCGTGTCCTGCCCCCCGCCGCCCGCGGAATGGTGTTGTTTACCGCACATGTATTAAGTTACCTCTTTTTGCGAAATAATATTTATTTTTTTAGGGGGATTTTTTTTTAAGTTTTGCCTGTCTTTGTGGGCATTAGTAGAATCAGTTATCGATATCTAACAATGCCTTCACGGATCGGACAGGGTTTTCTTTACATATTGTATAAACACAAACATCAATAATATTTTAAGAACTAGATGTGTTCGACGTTTTTCTCTCTGGCTACTTTGAGAAGACAGGCAATAAAAACTCAAAGGAAAAATATATGCGGCATTTATATATACTTTAACCGTTAGCCAATATTTGACGCTTTTAAAGACCAGACATAATATTGGTAAGATCCATCGAAAACCGTCTGAAAATGGATGTTTGAAGAAAGAACCATACAGTCCAATCAATCCACAGAATTACCAATAATGATGCAGCTTGACTCAGAACTTAATCAGCTGAGCATGGACATATACTTTACATACTACCACAAAATAGTGTTTAGCAGTTGATAGAGTAAACGTTTGCCGGCAAACGTAGCGTGGGACGCCCTTGGGCGAGATGGAGCGACGACATCAAAAAGGTGGCTGGTAGTGGCTGGCGGAGAACTGCTCAGGATCGAGCTTGTTGGCGTGCCATGAAAAAGGCCTATGTCCAGCAGTGGACGAGTAGAGGATGATGATGATGATGAGAGTAAACATATTTTAAACACTACATTTTATTTAGACTTAGACGTGACACGCGTTAAACGACTGCTTATGATTTTGTCGTTCTCCTTTTTCTTTTCTTCTTCCCGTCTTCTTCTTCTTCTTTCGTATTGTAGGCTATTCACACGAGCAGACCGAAGTTTGGATCTATGCCCAACTGATGACATTAGATTCACCCACTTTTACAAGCGAATAATATATAACTGGCAAAAATGTGTGTACTGTTAAGGTAAATCTCTGCTCATCCATCTGGGATTACTACGAGTGATGATCACATCATCTTTATACTATGAAGTTTTTTTTTATGGTCATCAGACCATAAAAAAATTTAAGTATAAAAACCTAAAGATTGGTTGTTCCTGCTTGATATCTGTTATAACCAGGCGGGTATCATGTCTGGTGCGCTACTTCCTTACAACTAATGTCGGGCCATAGTGTAGGACTTGAACATACCCAACTGGTGAACTGTGAGTCTACTATAGTTGGCTATGCTTACCTCTTAAAACGATTTCTTCTTCTTCTTCTTCTTCTTCAGCCTATAGACGTCCACTGCTGGACAAAGGCCTCCCGCAAGGCTTTCCACGTTGACCGGTCTTCTGCTGCCCGTATCCATCGGCTTCCCGCGACCTTCACCAGGTCCACCTTGTTGGGGGCCTCGCTACGCTGCATCTTCCAGTACGTGGCCGCCACTCCAGAACCTTAAAATGATTACTGATTTACCTGATTTATATTATGTTATGACCATATAAAACGACAGTGAACACATTTCTTGTTCGTCATAAAACTAGGTATGAATGTACCTAACCTACATAAGGAAACGAAAGTGTACAATAATACCAATTTATATCTGAATTCTTTGACATTGGTATTAAAAGCTGTCAGCGATTCGTGAAAGTTGTATCAATACATAGAGCTATAAAAATAGCATGATAAAAGTGCAGTTTACTATGCCATTGCATACATACCTCTTTCAAATTCATAGAAAAAATCCAAACGGACTACCTCATGAAAGAAACGTAACACGAGGCAAAAAACGCTGAAAAAAATTGCTTTTATTTATTTACTCTATCCTATTCATTTATGTATTTATTTTTCGTGTTATGGGCAATAGAAATAGATACTCTGTGATGATTTTAACTGTTTTTATTACGGTTCATGAAATTTTCAGCCCGCTGGCAGATTTTGTTGGGATTTGGGCACACAACCCAAAAAACTAGACAAGTACGAGTCTTTCTGAAGGTTTCTATAAAATCTACATATACTAATACACAATATGTAAAGAAAACCCTGTCCGACCCGTAAGGATAATAAAGGTTAGGTAAACACTTGACCAAATATAATATAAAATTTAACATAATCATCATAGTAACAATACTAATGAATTTTGAAATAATCCTTTTTTCCCGGGAATCAATTCCAATTTCCCCGAAATTTGGTAATTTTTAAAAAAATGACAACACCGGTATTATTATAAGCGAACAGCGATGCGACCACGTCACAGGTACCGCGTGACTTGCTCCCCGCCGCCGGCGGAATGGGGTTGCTTACTGCACATATATTAAGTTAGCTCTTTTTGCGAAATAATATTTATTTTTTTAGGGGTTTTTTTTTTAAGTTTTGCCTGTCTTTGTGGGTATTAGTAGAATCAGTTATCGATACCTAACAATGCCTTCACGGATCGGACAGGGTTTTCTTTACATATTGTATAAAGCAGAAAAATTTCTTTGTTTGTTTGAACGCGCTAATTTCAGGAACTACGGGTCCGATTTGAAAAATTCTTTTTGCGTTGGATAGCCCATTAATCCAGGAAGGCTTTAAGCTATAAAACACCACGCTGCGACCAATAGGAGCGGAGCATAACTAACTCCACGCGAACGATGTCGCTGGCGGCCGCTAGTGTTGTATAAATGTTGTCATCAACAATCAATGACTTCTCCCGCTCTGGGCGAAGCGGAAGGGCGTGTGTCCTTTTATTGACTATATTGAGGCATCCCAGATCCACCCGTGTTTCTTCACTTGTCTGTACGCCAGGAGTCACGGTATCCTTTTTCAACAACCCGAGGCCCTGAACCTCCTGAATTAAGTTTCTTAAATGTATTATAAACAAGCGCTTGACCTCAATCCCACCTGATGGTAAGGACGAATGGCAGTGATCCAATCGTTGATGGTAAAGCGCACTAGTGTATTAAGAGCCTATTCACTCTAGCCTTGAAGACACTCAAATTATAGTCCGACGGAAACACCGCCGCTGGCAAATTGTCCCAGTCCCTCGATGTACGCGGTATAAAGGAGGAGGCGAAACGCTTCGTCCGGATCGTATTGGTATTAACAATGTAAGGGTGGAAACTCGCTGTACGACGGGTCGTCCGCGCGATGGTGGAACGGAGATGGGGAAAAAAAAATCATGCAATTCCCACGCACACTCACAATCTTGAGGTGGTGGTAAAGGTGGTCCATTTCGTAGGTGAAGTATTGAATTAAAGCACGACGTGTAGATATACCCTCCAATCTTAACAATTACAATTTAGAAGTGCCTTGGTCCGCGTTTCGATGCAAAGTGACCGCTCAACGAACCCCACTTTCCAAAGAGACTCTGTCCATGTGCCGCCATCACAAAATAACGTCACAAGCGTTTGCCCCTCTATTACGTAGATCAAATTAGCAACCTCTATTAAAATTATACCGACGATCTCCGACAAGTATGTAAACAAATATTTAAACCATAAATACGATTTTCATCTCATTAGTTCCGGCTTCAAGGGCAGCGTTCTGGAAGCTCCGTAGTGTCTTCCCGTACATAATACCTCAGTGCCTAAAGACAACAGTCTTTAACCAATGTGTGTTACCGGTGATGACATATGGATCAGAAACGAGACGTATGCAGGCGGCATCCAACCGGTCTTTTGGAAATCTTTGGGGGAGGCTTATGTCCAGCAGTGGACTTCCTGTGGCTGACGTGATTATAACGATTTTCATCATCATCATAATCAAGCTGTAGCAGTCTACTGATGGTTTTATAGCAGCGGTGGCCCAATGGTATCGGCCACGACTTACAACTTGTAGGTCGTAGTTTCGAACCCCATTAGGCGCTTTACTTTGTGCAAATTATTTCATAACCACTGCTTTCAAAACGGTGGAAGAAAACATAGCGAGGAAACAGGCATGTCCTAGAGCCAAAAATTTCAAAGACATGTGACATCTACCAACTCGCACTTGGCCCGCGTAGTAGATCACGGCCCACTCCTCAACGAGAGGAGGGCTGTATCTCAGGAGTGGGAAGATTATAGGCTGATTATGTGATGGACTTACGCTTCTCCTATTTTACGCCATTCAACTCGATTTTCGGCGAATCCTCGGCCTTCGGCGATCCTGCGGAGATAACCACCTAGCCTAGTAGAGTATATCAAGTATCAATCAATAATCGTAGATAAGTATAAAATAAATTAAAACAATACAATATATGGAAATAATGATTTTGTTAGCGTAGGTCCGTTTTGATGTCATTAATTTCTAAGGTCATTAAAAAGTTAATTACTTGATTATTTATTTTATCTAATAAAAAATTTGCAATCTCTTTAGGAATGTAATTATACGATAACATAAAACCAACACTTTTGATTTATCATCATCTGCCTAGCCTGTTCCCAACTATATTGAGGTCAGCTTCCAGTCTTACCAGATTTAGCTGAATACCTGTATTTTACATGAAGCGACTGCCTATTTCACTATTTCCGCCTTTCAGGGTGGAGTTTTTAGTTTCCACTTTTATTTAGTAAACAACACTATAAATAATCCATAAAGAACAGTGAAATATCGCAGCATAGTGGCCACATCATGACTTTGCCTCAAACCTCCCTCATAAGACGGTACACGCGGCCGTCTTTTTTGTGACATTGGCTAAATGCACAAACCGTGCGAAGCCTTAAAAGAAAGAAAAAGACTTTCAGGATTTTGACGACTACTAAGATCCACAAATGACAGCCGGCAACGACGCATTAACGTGCTTTGGTATCTCCAACAACACGACCAACGATGCTGCGCCAGAAGGAGATTGATCTGGAGACACTCCACGACCAAACTCCCGACACAACAACATTTGGGGGATCGTACCTATCCGGCACACATCGCAACACAACTGCTAAGACCTGTCCTCCGTACGGCTGCTAAGACCCGTAATCCGTACAGCTTCACCAGACTTCATGCCGGAACACAACGAATCACTTGGCGGCAAGATTTTGTCTGGTGTGTGGTAACTTCTGCCGGCAGCCGATGTTTTGGCCTAACACCGAAAAGGCGCGTGTTTCACGCGCGCCTCAAAGAGACGTCAGCACATCGTGACGGGGTCCACGAGAACCGATGCCTCCTGGGCCAGTGTTTCAGATTGGTTAAATAAGAAAACGTGGTTTAGTCAGTAAAAGTCTGACACGCAAGGGCGTGTCAGATTTTTACTTCCTAAACCACGTTTCCCGCCGCCGCGTTTTAGGCCGCTCCGCCCAGAGCTGGAGAACTCATTTGATGATTTCCCATCCAATACAACAAGAAAGGCATGTTCTAATTATCTATTTCGCGTTAATAAATGTATAAATATAAGGAATTCCTTTGCTATCCATCTTGTAGTGAGAAAAAGCGCCCCCTGCCGCCGCGCGCACGAACCGGCGGCGCTAAGAGCATACCAGACATGCCAAGCATTCGCCGTCATTAACACCGGTATCTATAAGTTTCCACGGTACTGCATAGCTACTCAAGAAATAATGCTAGCGGAAACAAGTTGTACTTATTCACGGTATGGTTAACAAAAATACATAGAATTTCGTATACGTATAGCTTTTAACTGCGGCTTTGCTCGCGTTGAGGTCGGAAATTGTCGAACGGAAACGTATCTACTAATGGAATAAAACGGAGATATAGTTTAAAAAACTAAAAAACCATGCTTTTAAAAATATCAAACTAAAAAGTTAAAAATTATTTTAAATAATAAAAAGTAAAAAAACTAAAACCCAACTACGACAAAAAACGACGCTGAAAAAGTATAAAACAAGATATTCAGAATACTGAACTGAACAAAGTTGCTAATGTAGTTGCAAGTAAATGGACACAGTAGACTCTACCAAGATGCCTTCGTTGTAAATTGACAATAATGTCTTACAATACTATTCTGAAGTATGCAATATTCACTATGTAGAGATAAATTTTCATGTTTGGAAAACCGCAGTCACACGTTATCAAAGTGCTACGGTAGGTATATGTAACGTGTGACTACGCCTTTCCAAACATGAAAATTTATCTCTACATAGTGAATATTGCATACTTCAGCATTATTGTCAATTTACAACGAAGGCATCTTGGTAGAGTCTACTGTGTCCATTTACTTGCAACTATTCTAAAATCTTGTTTTATACTTTTTCAGCGTCGTTTTTTGTCGTAGTTGGGTTTTAGTTTTTTTACTTTTTATTATTTGTACTATTTTGGTGTTAAAGTGTATTTGTGGCGCATAATATTAACAAAAGTTAAATTGACGAACTAAAAACTAGGTAGTTAACATACGACATCTCTTTTGACTTATGTATCGGCGTATAGTAATATGTAGAGATGTCCTATTTTACTATTTCGTAGCTTTTGGATGGTAGCGCGTATAGCAACGGTTTCCGCGTATGAAGCTCCCGGTTTTTCGTAGTAGCGACGCACATTTGCGTCGATGGCACCGAATGGGTCATGAATTAGTAGATGAGGTCGTTAGTATAAATAGATTGGATGGTTTTCTAACGGTGGTAGGCCAAAACATCGGCTGCCGGCAGAAGATACCACCCACCAGACGAAGTCTTGCCGCTAAGCGATTCGTCGTGTTCCAGCATGATGTCTGGTGAAGCTGTAGGGAGGACTCGTCTGACCAGTTGTGTTGCGTTGTGTGGCGAGTACGATGCGCCAAATATTGTTGTGTCGGGAGTTTGGTCGTGGAGAGTCTCCAGATCTCCCTCTCCCTCTGGGGCAGCATCGTTGGTCGTGTTGGTCTTGGGTTTAACATTGCATCACCTGGCTCAACTGCCGTCATCCTTGCTATTCCTAAGTTTTTTTAAGTGAATAGGCTTAATAAACTAGTGCGCTTTACCATCAACGATTGCGTTACTGCTTACCATTTGGCGGGATTGCAGTCAAGCGCTAGTTTATAATTATTAAAAAAAAAACATTTAAGAGGACCTGGGAAGATTTCTTAATCTATCTAATTCTGCTAACGATCGACTGTCATGTGGATTTTTAAGTAATTTATTATGATCCAATGCACTTATAAATAATCCCTCTATGGTTTTAACTCTACTGAGAGCGACATAGGCCTGTCCTTTAGCAAACAATGACTTTCCTAGATCTGTAACTTTTTTATCTAGAGTACAACCTTGTAATTTATGTACAGTACAACCCCAAGAAAGAATCAGCGGGAGCATTTTACGCTGAATTTGCCCAGAACTCCTCAAGCCGTCAAATTCAGTGAGGCAAGGCTCGATTTTGATAAGTCCGTTAATATTTGCTTTTATGGATGCGTCGTCAAATTGTATGAGAACAGCGCTTGGCTGTTCTCCTGTTCCAACTGATCGCGCCGAAGAGCAGGCCATTCGAAGGCCTTCACCACTCCCATCGCTCCGTTTACCAAACGCTGGTTTACATTCAAATTTCTACGAAGCATTACTAGGGATTATGTACAAACATAAAGTACTCGTGAAGCTCTTTCAGATGATACCAAATACGGTATATTTATTTTAATTTTGTATTAACATAGAACTTTTTGTCCGCTAGAGGGCGTAATACTAAATTTGGTGACAAGCTTTATAGCTCATAACCAACAGAATATCAAGGCCCTTCTAATGGTTCTGCAGTGGTCTTATTCTGATAAGTAGTAAAGAAGCTATCTATGAAAGAAAAGATGTGAATTATATGCAATCAGCCCATGAATACAGGTAAAGTCACAAGCAAATGCTAGTAATATATATATATTCAAAATGTACAAGTAAAGCCCTTTCAAATGATACCAAACACGGCATATTTATCTTAACTTTTTTTTTTTACTCTGTATATTTTGTCCGCTAGAGGGCGCCACATTAGATTTTGTGAAACTCCATATAGCCTATAACTAGCGGACCATTAAGACGCTTCTAATGATATGTCATTTATCGAATTCGAATAAGTAGTTTAGAAGTTACGAGGGAACAGATGAACATATATACATACATACATACATACATACATACATACATACATACATACATACATACATAGCCTGTCAAAATCATAACCCTCCTTTTGCTTTGCCGTAGTCGGGTAAAAAAGCGTGAGGCGCTTTGTGCCATAATTTTTGTATATTAAGCGCCTCACGCTTTTTTTTTAAATTATTTTTAACTTTTTAGTTTGATATTTTTAAAAGCATTGTTTTTTAATTTTTTAAACTATATGTATTTCAACTTTTTAGTACGATATTCTTAAAAAAAAAAAAAATAATAAACAAACGTATTGAAAACGGTGTGACATTTTACAGTTGTGAGCCGCTCACTCGTAGTCAAAGAGTTAGAGACGGACAAACAAACAAGCAAACAAACAAGCAAGCAAACATATAAGTGAAGCTAATAAAAAGCTTGTAAAAAACAGACCAGCACCCTAATTGCATAACACACTATAACTATCAGTTGGAATGATTTTGAAGCTTATTGCTACGCCATTGCTCCATAATATGTTCGAAAATGTGTCAGCTCAACAATGTAAATAACGCAATGGATGTTGTTGAACTGTCAAAATGAAACCCATTGCTACTGACTGTCGCACTGTCGCATGGTAATTGCGGAAAATATAAATGTATTTCCGAACATATGGAGTAATGGATTAGCAATTTGCTTCAAAATGATTGCAATCACCATCATCGACTTTTTTTTAACGTCCGACTGCTGGGCACAAGCCTCTTCTCATACAGAGAAGGATTGTGTGTAATCGCCACGCTTGCTCAATGCGGGTTGGCGATTTCAGATTTAAAGGCCATGTTTCCTGAAGATGTTTTCCTTCACCTTGTAATCGTCCATTGGTGTCCAAGATATACTTAGAAAGTACAAATCCTGGAATCGAACCCGTATACTCATACTTGAGTGGCTGGTGTTTTAATCACTAGGCCACCAAGACTTGCCAACAATGCTTGACACCAGTTAATAGTTATGTTACGCAAATTAGGGTTCTGTAACGGACATGTTTGCAGAATGTGTAATTACAATCGGACTAAGAGAACCATTAATTGGGTCCCTATAAAAGAAACGACGTCAACACGCCAAGCCAAGAGAAGATGGCGTAACGAGCACTAGCAAAAGACAGAATTGTGTGGAAAAGTGTATCTGCTAAATTGGACCGAAATTTGTTCAACCGCAAAGACGTAAAAAGGTTTCACGTATGACAGCCGCAACCAACGACTCAAATTGGTTTCCGAGGAACGGAAGGGTTTTGATATGTAAGGAGCCTCCCATCCAAACTACGGTAAACGTTGCTTAACCTGATCAACCTGCATCCTAATTCTAACACTATTACCACAGTCTAAAAGTCATACAGTCGTCCGACGAAGACGTCTAGACAGAGCAATCGTACGGGGTGTGAGGGACGAGACGCGGGTAAGCGGCACCCGAGCTGCGAACAAAACGATGTTCGTAGCTCGGTATTTATCATTAAGGGCTAACACGTGTTTGTTTTTTTATTTGTTTGTTTTATAATTTGATATGAGTGTCAATTTTGAGTATAATTGGGGTGCTTGTAACGAAGAAGCCATCCTTTTTGACATCCAAAATGGCTTACGTTGTTTTTTTATATGTTAATATGGGTGTCAATTTTAAGTAAATATAATTGTGGCAGCACCACAGTTACGAAAAAGCTATCCTTTCTGAAATCCAAGATAGCGGACGTCAATTTAAATGTATATTAATATGATATGGGTGTTAATTCCGAGGTCGATTGGCCAATGCGTTACTGTCTAGACGATGTCGGCATTTTACACGAGATCAAAGGCGTCGACCTACTGTATGATTTTTATACTGTGCTATTACTATCAGTTGGAATCATTTCGAAGCATATTGCTAATTCATTGCTCCATATTTTCGAAAATGTGTCTGCTCAACAACGTAAATAACGCAATGAATGTTGTTGAACTGTCAAAATAAAACCCGTTGCTACTGATAATTTGTTACGCAATTACCCTGCCGAATGGTTGTTATAACTTAGCAACAATGCCCTCAATGTCAACCAAAGTTGTAAAAAAAATAGCAGACTGACGGATAGAAGTGAATGAAATCAATTAAAGACAGAATAAACCTACACAAAAAGTAAAAAACAAAAACGTTCACGGTGTCGGGTCGGTATCGCCATAGAATAAAGAGGGGAAGTAGGTTATCTGCGACCCAATCCGCGATTTAATTGCCTACTGTCTTAGGGTTGACGACTGTCCGCGCTTCGTCGGTTACGGTTGTCGCCCAAACCGCTAACAAATATTTATAGACTAAGAGCTTATGTTTAAATTATTTGCTTAGTATTTAGATTAGATTACATATACTAGTCAGTTTTTTTTTTGTAATTTTTATTTTTAGTATTGTACACATAAAGAACCATATTTATTTTTATTTTTAATTAATACAAATATAAATAATACAAACATAACATCTATTGAATCACACATTTAATACAAAATTACAAATTAGCTACAGAAAAATACCTACTTTCTTCGGTTTCGACTATTACGAAACGCGTTGTTATTAAACTTTAATGTGTAATATATCCGTATCCTTGTAAATAACTTTTAGAAATATAATTTGAAAAATATAAGTCTTTTATTTGTTCATAAATAGACATACCAACTTTGCAGTTTATGTCATCATTTTTTAAAAGCTAATGTGCCGAAAAGCCGTGACGCGCGAACCTCGTTCCGTGCTAGCCGCGACTAACGCAGTCATAGGCACTATAATATTGTGTTTAGGTGTGCGTGCGGCGACGCATAGATACTATGGCGCAAACATACAAGCCGCGCGCGGTCCGTTTGTATGAAGATAACGTACTTCCCTCTCTTTATTCTATGGTATCGCTCACGCGAATTCAACCTCACCCGACAAAAGTGCTCAACGTCCCTTAAAAAGTTTTCACTTCAAAAGAAACTCGATGCCATTTTAAAAGGATAACGCTATATAGAAACCCAATTGCAGCCCAAAGGATTAGAAGTAAATTCATAGTACGGACGACAGCAGTTCAAGCTAGCCGAAACTGCCGAATGTTCCCAATCAACCTTGGACCTTAATGCTTTAGAGATAAAGTTGAAAATCTAATAAGAAAATCTGACCGATTGTAGTAGCTTGATGTGCTGTCGTCTCCAAATTTCTTCACAATATATAAAACATCCAAGAACACAACGAACATTATTGAATTTTCAAAATGAAACCCAAAAGCACCCGTAAGTCAATTACATAAGTCTGTTACGCATTAAGTTTCAAATTAGTTTCTTCGAATCCAAGCAGAACTAATTAAAAAAAAAAACTCCGTCTGCAAAATACAAAACATAACAGCCTGCGACGTGGAGGCCCCGGGTTCGATACCCGGCCAGGTCATGATGGAAAACGATCTTTTCCTGATTGACCTGGGTCTTGGATGTTTTCTATTATAAATATAGTATCGTTGAGTTAGTATCCCATAACACGAGTCCCGAACTTACTTTGGGGCTAGCTCTGTGTGATTTGTCCGTATATATTTATTTATTTGATGGTCTCCAAAGCCTAGAGCATATGCGTAGTATTTCCGTCGGACTACAATTTGAATGTCTTCAAGGCTAGAGTGAATAGGCTCTTGATAAACTAGTGCGCTTCACCATCAACGATTGCATCACTGCTTACCATCAGGCGGGATTGCAGTCAAGCACTAGTTTATAATTATTAAAAAAAAAATATATATATAATCTCAAATTCTCAACAAATCGATATTAAGGTAACTGATTCGCAAAAACAACAGTTATTCAGTCACAGAGTTGCACGATTCAGTTTACGTAATCCCAGTGACGTGGGTGGCAAGGCGTGGTGGCCATTTCTATAGGTAGCTGTATCACCTGCTAAGTCAGCAAAACAGCTTCAAAGAAACCCAGACGTGAGACTTGAAGGCACGGACCAGATTGTATTTAGTTTTATTGATAATCCTGATTACTTTCCTCTTTCAAAATTGAAAAGCGCCAAAATGGCAAAATTCTCTTTCAAGACTTAAAAGTAAATATTTATGGTGTATCTATTTGATTTAAGATTGCTCAATTGTTTCCCATTTCCTTTACGGGAAGAGCGTTTATAGTAGTTTCTATTTTGAGACGTTTGAATGAACGCCTGGGAGTAAGGTTATATTTTAAAGCTATATTATTTCATAAGAGATCGACTCACCCTGAGAGACACATTCCTAATGAAAGCTATATATAAGGCCTTTTTTATAGATTCTTTTCGACAATGAATAATATGATTATAAAAAAGTAAAAAGTAAAAAACTTCGGGTTGTGGAGTTCAGACGGCAGTCGCTTCACGGAAAATGTCAAAGTTTAGCCAAACTCAGCAGTAAGACTGGTAAAGCGGACCCCAGACTCCAAAGTTGAAATAGCTTCGGATGGGACTAGGATTAACGCTGAGATTGATGATGTGATGAGTCCATTAATCCAGGAAGGCTTTCGGCTATATTATAATATCACGCTGAGACCAATAGGAGCGGAGCATAACTAACTCCACGCGAACGAAGTCGCTGGCGGCCGCTAGTTATGTATAAATCGATTATTCTCAGTTTCATAGCACTTCACATTGTGTGGCAACTTTAGTTACGCACCCCGAGATATGAAGATGTACAGACGACAGCACATCAAGTCATCATCTACAATCTGTCAGATTTCTTTATTACAATTTCACCTTTATTTCTGAAGAATTAAGGTTTAAGGTTGATTGGGAATATTTGACAGTTTCGGATAGCTTGACCTGCTGTCGTCCGTATACTACCAGCAAGTTAATTGAACAGCACACTATCAGTGGCAATCGATTTTATTTTGACACTTCAATAATATTCATTGCGTTATTGACGTTGAATGGCGGACAAATTTTTCGGATATATGAAGCATTGGATTAGCAATATTCAATATGATTCAGGTTAAGATCGATAATGGATTAGCGAAATTCAGTTTAAGATCAATAGTGTGTAACGCAAATAGAATGCAGTATAAACTAACTTCTCGTTGTACGAAAAGCCTATAATACAAAGCGAGGTCAGCTAAAACTGGAAATAGTAGTTTGATGTGTCGTGTGTGCTTTACACGTAATGATATCGATTCATTACGTGTACACACGCCTACACACATTCACACACTCACACACTCCTCTACTCCACAATTCAATATTGTTTTCTTTTATTTGCTTCATGCAAATGGAAATTGATACTTACCAGTATTCTACATTACTGACTGTGCGACTGCCTCCGTGGCGTAGCGGTAGCACGCGGCCGCTGCGCAAGGAGGCGCGGGTTCGATCCCCGCGCAGTGGAAATATTTGCATGCATAAATATGAATATTTGCACTGGTCTGGTCGTGCCTCGGAAAGCACGATGAGCCGTTGATCCCGGTTGCCATACGAACATCTAATGGTAGTTGTTACGGGTTGTTGGAGCCCTCAAAAGTCCAACAATTGGTCCAACTGCAATGCTTCGATATCGCCTTCGGGTTGTGGATGTGACACGATAGTCGCTTCACGGAAAATAGAGAAATGTAACCAAAAATCAGCAGTTATACTCCTAAAGCGGACCCCAGACTCCAAAGATGAAAAAGCTTCGAATGCGACTGGGATTAACGCTGACATGATGATGATAAATAAACGGACATAACAAAATTGTGTCAAAATTTTTGAATTAAATAGACTCTAAACCAGAAAGTTTTACTTCAGGCAATTATATAATACATTTAACAAAAGTAATACAAATCTTGATACTACATAAAAATAATTCGGCACCTGCTTTTGAAAGATAACATTTAAATAATGCAAAACTACTACCGCACAGGTAGACTGTACGCTTGACTCAACAGCATTAAATTGTAGACAGAGATAAAAATAGAAATATAAACTTATAATTATCATAAGACATTGTAGTCTTAGTATGTAGTCTTTCGGTCTTTGTACAGCCGTTGATCAATTGCGTCGTAATAATAATACCAGCCTTATATTGCCCAACTAAAGGCTTCTCATACAGAAAAGGCTTGAGTCTGCTTATCAATGAATATAGTGCTTAATACATCATTTGCCCTAGACAGTGTTAATTGATGACGTATGTTAGAATTAATACAAAATTATTATGCATCTGTGCTTAAATCATTAAAGCTATAATTTTAATGAATTATTTAATGAATTAGGTATAGCTTTCCACCCGCTTTTCCACTAGATTTCCCTTGGGAACATCAATTTTTTCCGGGATAAAAGTACCCTATTATTTAATCCGGAATTCTAACTTTACGTCTGGAAAATTTCAAAGCAATCGGTTCAGTAGTTACGGCCTGAAAGCGGAACAAGCAAAGAAACTCACTTTCCGACTTATAATATTATTAGTAAGGATAATCTTTGCATGTATAAGTATAATTACGGAAAAATGCATTATGCGTCTAAAACAACGGCCATAGTTAAACGCCAATACTAGACATCTGTTAACCAGTGTTTGCCTCCAAACACACAAATTAAGTCAAAGTCAGCTAATTAAGTCTGCAGGTTGTTGGAAAAAGATACCGTGGCCTTGGCGCATAAATGAAGAAACACGGGTAGGCTTTAGTCAGTAAAAGCCTGACACTTTCTTCCGCTTCGCGTAGAGCGGTAGAGGTAATTTATTGATTACCTATCCTAAAAAAAAGCTAATAAACTTTTTTTTTTCTTAATATAAACCAGCGCTTGACCGCAATCCGCCCTGATGGTAAACTCCGTTCTTCAAGACACAAAATTTTCCTAGTTTGAAGGTGGTCTTACACATATACGTAATAGCCATCTCTTAATGAAACAACGCTTATATTACTTAAGCTAAATATTTAGTTAAATAAATGATCACTTACTTAAATGAATCACAACTACAAAATCAGTGCAGTTAACTTCTCTGCCTCAAACATAATGGATCCAATCATTATTGTACTCATAACAGACGCAATAATCTTTTTGCGTCCAGTATAACCTAGGCAAATACAATAAAAGTTGGTTATTCGCAAAGATTCGTGCGTAGGTCGCGCCTCGCGTTCGCGCTGCACAGTCGGACGCGCCGTCGGAATCTGTTTTTGCGATGTGTCTGCTTTTAACCGCTCAAAAAGCGTGTTAGGCATAGTTTTTTCTCCTAGCCAGTCGCGTCGTGACCTCGGCTGACATTAAAAATTGTTATGCCTTGCGCACACGTACTACTTTCTGCTGAAGCAAGCTTTGTGAGATGTCTCGTCTCCATATCAGTAAGATTCAGACATTTTCATTCACGTCACTAGCCGTCTGAGCCGAATATAATATGCACCTGTCTTAAAAAACGCTTTCTACGGCAGACAGAAAAATAAAGATCTGTGGAGGCTTTGTGTAGTCGTTTCCTTATAATCCTTGTTGCTTCATGTTTTGACATTCATTATTTGAAGCGTTCACGGGTCCGTCTAGACTCAGGCTTGTTCAATGGTAACGTCATGTTGTTTCAAAGAAAGCCGCTTAGATATTTCTTTCTTATATTTTGTCTGATTCTCGTTTCCATTGTAATTGATACACATTTTTTTCGTTTTAGTTTTTTGAGTGTAAATACGTTCTGATTCTTTAGTTTGTAACGCTACAATTCTGTGTTAATATTACTATTAATTATTTTGTCATAGTTTGGCTTTTTAAATACCTATGTACGTTAAAAGAGACAATCCTTAGTAATATTATAAATCGGAAAGTGAGTTTGTTTGTTTGTTTGTTCCGCTTTCACGCCGTAACTACTGAAGCGATTGCTTTGAAATTTTTCAAACGTAAAGTTAGAAGTCCGGATTAAATACTGGGGTACTTTATATCCAAAAAAGATGTTCCCAAGGGAAATCTAAAAAGCGCGATATAACCGAACTCCACGCGAGCGAAGCCGCGGCGCCAGTATAATATGAATACAATATAACGTTTATTGTATCCGACATAATTATTGCCCATCTTCTGCTTAGCATCTAAAGCACAATACTCTTATACAAAATGTTATGTACTTAATTAACGCACACCCTCAAACATCCCAATTAGAATAAATTAATTATCACACTTCCTGAAAATAGTTTGTTGAGAATCGTTTACTGAATCGGTTAATATCTTTTTTTAATATAGGTAATTTTTTATCTCAAAAATAATTAAAACTACGGAAATTATTGTCATATTAACCCTGTTGTTTGTATAAACTTTTAAAATCGCAGTTTTACTTGTATACATACAAATTTAATGATTCAATGCAAAATATAGAAAACAAATTAACTTATTCCAAAAACGTTTAACGTCTTCGTTCTCCTAGAATTGGTATAACTTATATAATAAATAACAATGCATATAGTAATTAAATTAAAAATTCATTGTATTTATTATGATTATAACATAATATTCTAATTGGCGTGTTTGAGGGTGTGCGTTAATTACATTACATCATCATCAACCTTTTATCACCACGCTTGCTCAATGCGGGTTGGCGATTTCAGACTTAAAGTCCAGGTTTCCTCAAGATGTTTTCCTTTACCTTCAGTCATTGGTGTCCAAGATATACTTAAAAAGTACATATAACTTTAGAAAAGTTACATTGGTACTTGCCTGACCTGGAATCGAACCCACGCACTTATACTTGAGAGGCTGGTGTTTTAACCACTAGGCCACCACGACATTTAGCAATTAGAATATCATATTATAATCTTAATACATACACTGAATTTTTATTTTAGCATGTACTAATTGTTATTTATTAAATTAGTTATTCCAATTCTTGGAGAACAACCCCAACAACAGACCTTCACATTATTGGAATAAGTTAATTTGTTTTCTATATTTTGCATTGAATCATTAATTTTGTATGAATAGAAGTAAAACTGCGACTTTTTCTGCAAAAACAACAGGATTAATATGACCATAATTTCCGTAGTTCCGTCCGTCTTCCTGAAAATAGTTTGTTCAGAATCGTTTACTGAATTGGTTTACCCATATCATTTTTAATACAGGAAATTTTTTATCCCAAAAATATTTAAAACTACGGCATCCTCATAATAACCCTGTTGTATGTACAGACTTTTAAAATCGCAGTTTAACTTGTATGCATACAAATTTAATAATCCAATACAAAATAAAGATAAAGGACCTTATTCCAAAAACGTTAAGGTCTTCGTTCTCACAGAATTGGTGTAACTAATTTAATAAATAACAATGCATATACGAATAAAATTAAAAATTCATTGTATCTATTATGATTATAACATAATATTGTAATTGGGATGTTTGAGGGTGTCCGTTAATTACATTACATGTTGTATATAAATATAGATTTAAAACATCAAAGATTGATTAAAATAAAGCAGCTGTGGTTAATAAAGCGAGAATGTTTAACTTAATATTATTTATCGACACTAAGAATCGAAACTAGTTTCATAAATTAGACTGCATTTTTAAAAATAAAAATTTAAATATTCAGCCAATACTGAAATAGCCATTAACGCCATTTTAATTTGTAGCATAGTTTTTCTAATTAAAATTAAATTATTTATGCAAATGCATACAGTTAGGTAGTTGTTTATTTTAAATCTGAACTATGCAGACGCTTTCTTTAAATTTTCTAAACATGATATTATCAATTTTATATATGTAAATCTTGAATTATAACTTTTATTTTAACTAAATATCGAAAATGCTCTTTCGCTTCTGAATAAGTAGTCACTGAAATATTTACGTAGCACGTTTTATATACGTAGCGTAGGACGCCCTTGGGCGAGATGGAGCGACGACATCAAAAAGGTGGCTGGTAGTGGCTGGCGGAGAACTGCCGGGATCGAGCTTGTTGGCGTGCCATGGAAGAGGCCTATGTCCAGCAGTGGACGAGTAGAGGCTGATGATGATATTAATATATTTCGACCCTGTTCCAGGCCATGGTCCGGAGCGAGAGTGCATGGCAGGCCGTCACCTCCTTCTGCGAAGCAGTGATGCTGGCAAAGGAGGAGGCGGAGCGCGTGAGGCATCGGGAATCCCAGCGCCCTCACGCCACTAGCCGCCGCAGGAGACACCCTGGTCGGGAGATGACACCAAACTCCCAGCCACCGTAGGCGCGGGCCTGCGGGCGGTGAGCAGTGGGCAGCTCGCCGCTCGGTAAGGACCAGGCCCGAGTCGACGGCGCGTCGTGTTTCACGCGCGCCTCAAAGAGATGTCAGCACATCGTGACGGGGTCCACGAAGACCGATGCCTCCTGGGTCAGGGTTGCGGGTTGGTTAAACAAGAAACCGTGGCCCTGGCCGTTGCACAGGCAAGTAAAGAAACACGGGTGGGTTTTAGTCAGTAAAAGTCTGACACGCCCTTCCGCTCTGCCCAGAGCGGGAGAAGTCATTTGATGATTTCCCATCCCAAAAAAAAAAAAAAAGATAGTAGCTTTAATTAAAGCAAGAATAAGAAATTTAAAAAAGCCCCGATTCCTTTGTTCAAAAACTAAACTAAATTTAATGTCAGTGCATCTTTTTTTCTATTTCATTAACAAAAGGACATATTATGTTAGTTTAGACCTGTCAAATTAGTCCGCGCTTGCAGTAAATTCAGGTATTTTCGGTCGCCATGTTTATGATCGCCTCTAAACTGTCTATGGAATATGTTAACTTGACAGGATAAAACTAAATTGTTATCTTTTTCTCTCTTTTATGGCTTCGCACGGTTTGTGCATTTGACCAATGTCACGTAATGAATTATTCATGTCGAAAAAGACGGCCGCGTGAACCGTCTTACGAGGGAGGTTTGGGACAAAGTTATGAATTGTTTACTGAATGCACTTTTTACTACGTAAATCACGTACTTTTATTTAGTAAACAACACTATAAATAATTTTAAAAGTAAAATGAAAAATGAGCGTGACACTCAGCTTGACTTTCCTGCCAAAACTCCAAATTCTTATCTTCTATCCTTTACTTAATGATATAAAATATTAGAACAATAGAGCTATTTATTGCCATTGATGCCTGGTTGTATTCAAAAACAGTTTAACTAGGCTCAGTACTAACAAATCAGAAGTCAATGACATATTGAGGAAAACTCTCGGATACTTGTCTATAAAGAGCATAAAATCTACGTGACGAATCTGATGATTTAGCACTACGGGTGGAATTATTTCTTGATGACTCATAGCGCGGATTTCACGTTAAATTGATACAGAAACGATAAGAATTAACGTTAAAATGTAATCCGAAAACATTATAACATTTGCTTAATTAGGTGCACATAAATACATCAAAGAAAATACAGAAAGAAAATACATTTATTTGCGGCAAATATGACGCATAAAAAGAACACAAAAAAATTACAACTTTAAGGAAATTTGCGTCACAAGTCACAAGTTCACAACCACTCAATACTGCCGTCGGTCAGCATAATTATACAAAAATATAAGAAGTTAAAGTAAACTTCTTCCCCTGGTGGCAAATAGAATCAACAGAATGTTGCCACGATACCTTTGAAGTGAAAACTTACTATCGTTGGAAGTCGATGAAACGAAAAAGCGTCAATAAAAAGAGACGGATACATAATTTCAGAAGATTTAATTTGGGAGAAAATGAGATACGTTATTCTTACATACGTCAAAATTTTTGAAGGTTTGACTTCTACTTCGAGACCTTGAGACCATCATTACAATCGGCACCATAACTTTTTGGGTTACGTGTTAGTTAAAAAAGAAACCGTGGCCCTGGCCTACAGGCAAGTGAAGGAACACGGGTGGGTTTTAGTCAGTAAAAGTCTGACACGCCCTTCCGCTCCGCCCAGAGCGGGAGAGGTTGTTTGATGGTTTCCTATTCCAAACGAAAAAGGGTGGACAATCATCAAATGATTTCTCCCGCTATGGCCGCCGTCAAAGAGTATAATAATAATAGGTAAGCCGCCGTTTTGGCGTGTCAGTTTTTTACTGACTATACAATTCTGTTTAAATATTATGTATTGCTAAGGACAATAAAGTGCAAGTCATTCGCAGAAAGATGCACAAATTCAACAAGATTTAATTCCTAAATGATTCTAAAGATTTTGTTAAAAAATATAGCCAATTATCGTTCGATTTTTAAATTTATAAACATACATACAATTTTTATTTTTTAAATTTTAAGTGATTTTGATTTCATCGCAGCAATGCGGTACTATGCATACTGAAGTACATCTTCGCACATAATTGTAAATGATATTCATTAAACTAAAAATCCGCTTTGCATTGTGCACGTGGTTGTACAAAATCACTGCTTATTAAACCTCTTTACAGAAACATATCATGCTCGAGGCTATGAAACGAAGTATTTTCAGTATGAGCATGCATTATTCGTATCTATAGACACCTAAATACTATGTATAGTATTTAGTACTAGACGAATTCATAGACAGGCGCACAAGGCCAGACTAACTTTGCTGGTCATTGACCTCATGTTTTGCCGTCTGTAAGGCAACCGTTAAGTAAAAAAGAATTAAAAAGCGTAAGTTTGTAAACTGTCTGCATTCAAGCCGTAATGATTTGTTTGAGACTAAAAATAATTACGCAAATAGGTTAATTAGGTAGGGTGCCTTGTTTCGTGATTGATTTTTGTCGTAAAGCATAAGAAACACTATTATTATTTACTTAAAAAATACACCTACTTCTTATTAAACCAACAATAATAATTTCTGGGAATAAATATACTATTCTAGATTAAGTTTACGTAATCCTGTCTTTAAAGTTTTTCTGTAAAGTGTTTTAATAAGTTGGTTTACACTTTGTTCCATACGATATTTCATTAATTCAATAACCTACGTGTTTTAACACATCGACACAGCTAATGTCATCATAACATACCATACGTAGTTCAATATCATCATCATCATCATCAACCTTTTTTTTTTCGTCCCACTGCGGGGCACAGGTCTCCTCTCATACAGAGAAGGATTCAGCGTAATCACCACGCTTGCTCAATGCGGGTTGGCGATTTCAGACTTAGGGCCGTATTCCAGAAGGAAACTCAAGCATTGATCTCTGCAGCATTACTTAAAACAAGTTTCAACCAATCAAATGGCTTGAAACGAGACTTAAGTAGAGCTTGAGTTTTGAGTGACGTTTTGTAATACGTACCTTAAAGTCCAGGTTTCCTCAAGATGTTTTCCTTCACCTTGTAATCAGTCATTGGTGTCCTAGATATATTTAGATTTGACTTTGTTCTAGATTAATTTTACGTAATCCTGTATTTTGTAAAGGTTATTAATAAGTTGTTTAACACTTTGTTCCATACGATAGTTCATTAATTCAATAACCTACGTGTCTTAACACATTGACACAGCTAATGTCATCATAACATACCATACGTAGTTACTATATTTAATGTCACAGACTACAAAGAACTATGACTTTAGGCGTAGCATCATAATTAGGCATAAAAATCGTGCCTACAATATAAAACATAGTTCAAAAACTGCGCAACGGTTGACAGAACTAATTTAGTTACAGTCAAATTGTTGACGTTTCCGAAACACAGTATGCAGGAACTGTAGAACGTCTCCAGGTACGATCCGTACTTAAGCCTTTTGTGCAAAGGTATGTCTAGATTAATTTATTATTGGCATCAATATGTAGTATGTACACATGTCTGTCAAAGGATTAACGTCTCTCGGAAAGTATTGTGGTGATTTGAGGAATAGGGTGTAAAGTTCACTCCATAGAAAAGCTCTCTTCCCTCCATAGCGGGTACATACATACATTGAGCTATGTATGCTAGTTGCACGGTAAACTCTGCTTGCGAGATGTAGAATTCGTGTGACGTCAGTATGACGAGATGTTCGCATGTGGCGGTTGTAGATACCGTTACAGCACATTAAACTGTTGGTCCGGACTGTCATTAATATATCTTTAATAGTCGTCATGAGTAACGACCGGTTGACCGGTCGTGGTTGATCCGACCTGCTGCCTTGTATGGATCAGAATGTTGGGCTACGAAAGGGATGAATGAAAGGCAATTGCATGCAGCCGAGATGAGAATGCTAAGAGGGATGTGTGGTGTTACACGAATGGATAGAATAAGAAATGAGTACATAAGAGGAAGTCTGAAAGTGGCACCGGTAGCTGAAAAGTTGTGTGGAAATCGGTTGTCATAGTACGGGCATGTGTTACGGAGAAATGAGGAGAATGTCGTGAGGAGAGTTTTAATTATGAATGTTGATGGCTATAAGAGTAGGGGAAGACCAAAGAAACGATGGATGGAATGTGTGAAGGATGATATGGTTAAGAAGGGGGTGACTGCCGAGATGGCTCCTGATAGGGATGTATGGAAGAAAAAGACATGTTGCGCCGACCCCAAATAAATTGGGATAAGGGCAGGAGAATGATGATGAGTCGTCATGAGTAGTCAGAAACCTGAAAGTCTGACAACCAGCAGGGTAATTGCGTAACACACTACCAGTAGCAATTTCAAAAAAGGGTTGCATTCATTATGACAGTTCAGCAAAATTCATTGCGTTATTTACGTTGTTGAACAGTACATTTTTCAAACATGTGGAGCAATGGATTAGCAAATGCATAAAAAGGATTTCAATTGATAATAGTTTACAGATAAAAGTTAGATAAGATATAAAATTAAATAGTACATAAGATAGCATAATAAATAACTAACGTTTTTGTTTATTGAATTCCTAGTCCATAACGTTGCATAATTGAATCTTACGGACTTATTGATATATTGTGATGTAAAGGGAGCGCCTGAAACACAGGTTTAATAAACCTAGCTCGGGCATGTCGCTAATTTTACATGATTCTCTGTATAATAATACGTTCTTTAAGACCTTATGTATATTTTTAGTCACACATAATACCTAGCTGTTATTTAGGCAATAAGATATGTGTGTAATTGTATAAGAATATTTTTGTAGCTTTGGTTTTACAATATTGTGTAAGTTTTATGAATAAAGATTATTATCATTATTAGTTTTACTAAACGGTGCAGGCAGTCGCTCTAATAGTGATGTTCAGCTGCATCCAGTAAGACTGAAGGCCAACCTCAACATAGTTGCACGACAGCAGGTCAAGTTACCCGAAACTGTCAAATATTCACAATCAACATTGAGCCTTAATGCTTTAAAGACAAAGTTGAAAATCTAATGAAAAAATCTGATAGATTGTAGTAGCTTGATATGCTGTTGAAGGAAAAATTGTTAGTGATCCAATATTCTAAAGAAGCCAGCTAAGCAAACTTCTTCTTCTTCTTCTTCAGCCTATAGAGGTCCACCGCTGGACAAAGGAATCCCCCAAGTTGGCGGGGTTTGCCATAATCCCCAAGAGTTTTCAGGCAGGTTGGGGATCGCAGTAATTTGATATTCCACAGAAGAAGCGCTACTGCCCGCTTCCCTGGTGAGAATTTCCTTAGTCGCCTCTTAAGACACCCACGGGAGGATATGGATTGATACTATTCTAAGCTAGTCCTAATTCTTTAAGCTTATCCAGCTTAGCTAATGTAATAATCACGGTTGTTTAAGCATGTCAACTACCCGCTGCACCATGCAATGACCTTATAATTAATTAGAACTAATTGGATAACTTATAATTGACTTGCTTACAAAAGAGGAAAAGTCTTTGTAGAAAAGAGTTACTTTTTCAACTCCATTTCAGTAAAATTTTCATTGGTACCAATTGAGGGTAACGAAGCCTTTACTTAATGCAAAAAAAGAAAAAATAATATCTATTCCTGTTTCGCAGTCTGCTGTGCTAAAGGTTTATCCCAGAATCAACTTTCTTGGCTATGCAAGCTTTATTTAAGGTTGTTTTTTTTTTATTTTGCCAGGAATATTTTATTTAATTCGTACATATTATATAATTTTTATACGTGGAATGAAACGGTTATTTCATTCCACGATTAAAAATAGTCTTTCGTTTTTTTTTATGTCGTCGACTAAAACCCACCCGTGTTCTTCCACGTGCTTTTTGGCCAGGGGGCACTATATCTCTTTCAAACAACCCCCGGCCCTGGCAGGCATCGGTCCTCGTAGACCTCGTCATGATGTGCTGACCCTGATCTCTCTGAAAGAGAGATATCTCACGCGTGGTGCATCGTGTGTCTTTTTTAGGGTTCCGTAGTCAAATGGCAAAAAACGGAACCCTTATAGATTCGTCATGTCTATCCGTCCGTCTGTCCGTCTGTCCGTCCTTATGTCACAGCCATTTTTTTCCGAAACTATTACAGCTATACTATTGAAACTTGGTAGGTAGATGTATTCTGTGAACCGTATTAAGATTTTGATGCAAAAATAATAATAAATATTGGGGGCTCCCATACTTAGAACTGAAACTCAATTTCTTTTTTTCATCAAATACATACGTGTGGGGGTCCTATGGATAGGTCTTCAAAAATGACATAGAGGATTTTAAAATATTTTTTTTCTAATGCAAACTATTCGGTTGCGTGGTAGACGCTTCCAAAGTGGAAAAAAGTTGGTCCCCCCCCTCTAACTTCTAAAATAAGAAAATGAAAAATCTACTACCAATGAAAACTGTTTTGAACGAGATCTAGTAAGCAGTTTTTTTTTTATACCTCGTAAATCGTATACCGCTTATTACCGGGTAATCTTTCATTCAAATAACTTAAATCCTTTAATTTCATAAATCAATGGTACGGAATCCTTTGTGCGTGAGTCTGACACGCACTTGGCCGGTTTTTTTTTTTTGAATTAAACTCTCTGTATATCAACATTCACCATTTAAAGCGTGTGTCAGAAGGTGACTGCACTTAAACATGGATCGTGATACACTTCCATGTTTAAACCGCGGGTTGTAGCTTATTTATAGTTTTTGCGGTTTCAAACCGTCTTTATTTGACTGAACTTTTTATGGACCGAGTTGATGACAAAAAAGCAGGAAAAACTGTAAGGTGCCAACTTGAAGTACTCACAAGTTTGATGCTCGCTAGTTGACGAATATATGACTATCTAGCACTGTTCAAAACTTTTCTGTACTTCATTGTTTACATTTTTGGCGAATATTTCGCCATGTTAAAACATTCTTCTTCTTCTCAGCTTATAGAGTTCCACTGTTGGACAAAGGCCTCCCCCAAGGCTTTCCATGATGACCGGTCCTGTGCTGCCCGCATCCATCGGCTTCCCGCGATCTTCACCAGGTCATCGGTCCACCTTGTTGGGGGCCTCCCTACGTTGCGTCTACCGGTACGTGGCCGCCACTCCAGAACCTTACTGCCTCATCCGCCATCGGTTTTATGAGCAATGTACCCCGCCCACTGCCATTTAATTTTAGAACTCGAAGAGCTATGTAGGTGTATTTGTTTCTTCTGCGGATCTCATTTCTGATTCGATCGCGCAGAGAAACTCAGAGCTAGATAGTTCTTACAATAACTTAAATTTTCATTCTTAATATTTAAAAATTCTAAATTTTTTAATGTTAAAACATTATACCAATAAAATCTATGATTATTAGAATGTTTTAATTTTTTCGTTTTTGTTAAGCTAATAAAGTCTTACTGCTGGGCGAAGGCCTCCTCCAAGCCCTTGCAAACGCTTTTGCCGTCGCCTCGGATAAAAGTCCTTGCGTTACATTAATCTCATTCCAAAGTAACGGGCTTTTTGGTATTCCCCAAAATTTATTAGATTCTTGACTTGAAATGTTCATAGCAATAAAAACCCCTGATACCGTGTTCGACCAACTTTTTACATTAACTTTTATTAGTCACATTGCTTCCAATTTTGAATGTTCGTCAGACTTGCCATGCAAAAACTGACAAACGTCAATATTATTCCACGGCTATAAGATTTTTGACGTAAAAACGTGACGCTGGCAGAAAACGACACCTGCTCAAATGCCGAAAAAAAAAAACAAAAAATTCTTCTTGAATCTTCAAATTGTTTTCTCGCTTATGTAAAATCTATCCAAAATTGGTGGTCATTCGAGTTAAAGATTATTTCACTTATCTTTTTAATCGACGTCAAATCAAGAAAGAAGAATCTAATCGTTTGTTTATTTGAAACTTTTGTTTCTTCAGAACTTCGTTATTTATAAACTGGTTTGCATTTATTACCCAACTACGGCAAAGCAAAAGGAGGGTTATGATTTTGACAGGCTATGTATGTATGTATGTATGTATGTTCATCTGTTCCCTCGTAACTTCTAAACTGCTTATCAGAATTCAACAAATGACATATCATTAGAAGCGTCTTAATTGTCCGCTGGTTATAGGCTATATGGAGTTTCACAAAATCTAATGTGGCGCCCTCTAGCGGACAAAACATACAGAGTAAAAAAATAAAGTTAAGATAAATATGCCGTGTTTGGTATCATTTGAAAGCGCTTTACTTGTACTATAATTATAATTCACAACTTTTCGTTCATAGCTTCTTTACTACTTATCAGAATAAAACCACTGCAGTACCATTAGAAGGGCCTTGATATTCTGTTACTTATGAGCTTTAAAGCTTGTCACCAAATTTAGTATTGCGCCCTCTAGCGTACAAGCGCCCTCTAGCGTACAAAAAGTTCTATGTTAATATAAAATTAAAATAAATATACCGTGTTTGGTATCTCTTGAAAGAGCTTCACGAGTACTTTATGCTTATACATAATTACAAGAATGCTTTAATAATGTTAAATATGAGCGATAAGAGTAAAGCGCGGATCACGGGAACTGTGAATCGCTTTATGCAATGTAGAGCAGTGTGAACATTAATAGAATATGTAACGCACTAATGAAAACGACATAAGCTGGGAGTAACTTCACGCGGTGAAGGCGGAAACAGTTTGATAACATGCTAAAACTCCCATAAAAATGTCCTCTGCACCATATGCCTTAGGGCTTATGTTGTTATATGTGCGTGTAGATGTAATATGTCAAGTACCTACCTAGTTTTTAGTTCATCGATTTAACTTTTGTTAATATTATGCGCCACAAATACACTTTAACACCAAAATAGTACAAATAATAAAAAGTAAAAGAACTAAACCCCAACTACGACAAAAAACGACGCTGAAAAAGTATAAAACAAGATTTTCAGAATACTGAACTGAACAAAGTTGCTAATGTAGTTGCAAATAAATGGACATAGTTAAGATGCCTTCGTTGTAAATTGACAATAATGTCATACAATACCATTCTGAACTATGCAATATTCACTATGTAGAGATAAATTTTCTTGTTTGGAAAGGCGTAGTCACACGTTGTCAAGATGCTACGGTAGGTAGGTATATGTAACGTGTGACTACGCGTTTACAAATATGAAAATTTATCTCTACATAGTGAATATTGCATACTTCAGAATGGTATTGTATGACATTATAGTCAATTTACAACGAAGGCATCTTAACTATGTCCATTTACTTGCAACTACATTAGCGACTTTGTTCAGTTCAGTATTCTGAAAATCTTGTTTTATACTTTTTCAGCGTCGTTTTTTGTCGTAGTTGGGTTTCATTTTTTTTTACTTTTTATTATTTTTATAGGTAAACTTGCCTCACGTTTACTCTATGTAGATTTTATCAACTTTGCTTTGAGCAATTGTTGAGGCAGCTTCCATAATAGGGTATTTGACAAAAAAACTAATTAGTCCGTCAGTCAGATACCCAAAAAATACTAGGCACGTATTTTTTCTTTTTTCATATAAACAAAAAATAAAGACGACACAGCGCGTTGAAAACTCGTGTGACGTCACTGCACGCTACACTTTTTAGCGGCCAGTGACGTCACCAGCCACCACTCCCGATCTTTGATGACTTTTATATTTGTCAGTTTTTCTTGATTTGATAAAACAAAATATACGTATCCAATATTTTTCTATAATCTAAATGACGGACTAAATAGTTATTTTTTTTTCCAGGAAACATTCATATTATTATTTTTTTTTTCCCAGTTACTTTATATTGTACCTACTTTTAATGACTTGCTCACTGATATTGACGATATTGGCATGGCAAGTAGTATTATATGTTTTTTTTTGGAGTACAACTAAAAAGTGAAAATAACGCAGACAGAAAATGACAGAGACAAATTGATGTGTTTTGTCACATTCACACAAGAAAAAGAGCAATTTAAGCCAATGTCGTGTTAAGAAATGGGACAGAACGATTAGATCTTTTGACAACACTTTGCTATACAAAGTTGGACAGTTAACTTTAAAAGAATAATGGCTTATTGCAATATTCCTGAATAGTCGAAAATGGATCGTAGCTACACGACGAACAGATTGGATGCATTAGAAACATTAAATTAGAAAAAAACAAAGCTGGTTTTATTGAAAGGACACTAAACTGTGAAATCAATAAAAGCTAATTAAAAATAAATTTGTTACATTATTTACCCACAATATCAGATACTATTATCAAGAATTGATAGGTATTTAAGTATTCTTTTTTAACTTTAAATGCTAGTGCTTGACTGCGATCCCCCCTGATGGTAAGCAGTGATGCAATCGTTGGTGTCAAAGCGCGCTAACTTATTATAATAGCCTACTATAATAGCCTATTACTACTACTATAATGCTGCTATAATAGGCTATTATAATAGCCTAGACTTGAAAACACATAACCATCATCCATCGATACATCGTTACTTATGCCTGTGATTTTTCAGTATCATTTTAAGTTTCCTCTTGTCGTCCACTTTTACAAATTATGGGATAGGTAAATATTTCTTCACACGGTAACCTTTAATAGGTATGTTACGTGTCTCTTTCTGCAACATGCTTTGCAGATGCCTATAGCATTCTTATTCTACGGGAAATAAAAAAAATTAGCAAAACGACTTTTAAAATTAAAAGAACAAAAATGCGAAACCAATGACACCTTTATTGTAAAATATTTTTTTATAAGCACGTGCTTTTGTGACAACAATATATTTATTATTTCATTTAAATATATCCCAATAAAAAGCTTACTTATTAAGTTCAAGCAAGCTTACTTATAAAAGTCAGAACCAACAGGGTACTTGCGTAACACACTATCGGTAGCAATGGGTTTCATTTTGACAGTTCAACGACATTCATTGCGTAATTTACGTTTTTGAGTAGACACATTTTTGAACAAGTAATGGATTTCTAATTTGCTTCGAATTGATTCCAACTGTGTGTGTGTATGTGGCTGGCGGAGAACTGCTCAGGATCGAGCTTGTTGGCGTGCCATGGAAGAGGCCTATGTCCAGCAGTGGACGAGTAGAGGCTGATGATGATGATGATGATAATGATTACAAGTGATAGTAATAGTGTGTTATACAATTAGTGTGCTGAGTAACAAATGATCAGTAAGTAAGTAGCTACCAAATACACGTGTCTAACAACCTAGCGAATGTTTTGATACTACTAATCTTCTGCTTGCCTGGTAACTCCGTGACGATAAGTGGTTGCAAATTGCAACAGTAAAATTAAATATTATTATAATTAGATAGTGTTCTCCAGTAGCTAATGAGGTAGGGAAGGACTTATTATTGTTACTTCAGTATTGTAATTGTAAATTTTAGCAATATATTAAATTAATTTCCAAACGGTTGACACAATGAACTTCGTATCACGTAAAACATACATAATTTCCTTTATTTTTCATTTTTCGGACGTTTGTATAAGTCTTATTATTATTAAACATTCCGACTAGCAAAGAAAAATATACCGTACTACGTTATAGTACCTACAATGTTGTTTTTAGGGTTCCGTAGCCAAATGGCAAAAAACAGAACCCTTTTAGATTCGTCATGTCTGTCTGTCCGTCTGTCCGTCCGTATGTCACAGCCATTTTTTTCTGAAACTATATGAGCTATACTGTGGAAATTTGTTAGGTAGATGTATTCTATGAACCGTATTTTGATGCAAAAATAAAAAAAATGATAATAAATATTGGGGGCTCCCCATACTTGGAACTGTGGGGTATCTATGGATAGGTCTTCAAAAATGATATCGAGGTTTCTAAAATATCTCCTTTCAAAACCGAATAGTTTGCGTGATAGACGCTTCCAAAGTGGAAAAAGTTGCCCCCTCCCCCCCTCTAACTTCTAAAATAAGAAAATGAAAAATCTAAAAAAAAGCATATGACATTACTATAAAAACTACCAACGAAAATTGTTTTGAACGAGATCTAGTAAGTAGTTTATTTTTAATACCTGGTAAATCGTAAACTGCTTATTACCGCGAAATCTCTTATACAAATAACTTAAATCCTTTAATTTCATAAATCAATGGTACAGAACCTTTTTTTGGATATGCGAAACTCGAAACACGTGTCCAGTATTCATAAATGAAAAACCTAGTACAAAATTTCAAAAAATGTCATGAAAAATCAAGAAAAGTTATATGAGCTTGTTATCTTACCTGGTTGTCCCAGCAAATATTATGGTCAACGCAAGCTCGCCCGCCCGCGCCTACAACTCCGCGGCGTCGTCTTGCGTTTATTGATTTGATTTCTGTTGTAATTAAGTAGCATTTTTCATCACACTTGCAGGCTTTGGACTGTCGTAAAGATTAAGTGTAGGTAGATTTTTTTTTTTTATTATATGGATTTTACTCGTAAATTTAGCCGTGACTGATAAAATAAAATGTAGTTCAATTTACTTAAAACATGTCAATTTTACTTAGAAGGTATTTCACACCTGCACAGAGGAGGAGGGGGGGGGGGGAGGAGGAGGTTGTAGGGCAATTGCGAAAAATTATTCCAAATGGCAGTAATAGTGCGCTACGGAATTAGGGGACTGTTCCGCTGTGCGCATGGGCCTAGCACCGCTAACCACACTGCAACAATTATACAATATGTAAAGAAAACCCTGTCCGACCCATAAGGATAATAAAGGTTAGGTAAACACTTGACCAAATATAATATAAAATTTTACATAATCATCACAGTAACAATAATAATGAATTTTGAAATAATCTTTTTTCCCGGGTATTAATTCCAATTTCCCCGAAATTTGGTAATTTTTAAAAAACTGACAACACCATTTGTGACGGAGCGAATAGCGATGCGACCACGTGCCGCATGCCCCGCCCCCCTTCACCCGCGCATACATGCGCGGGTGAAGGGGGGCGGGGCTATCGGGTTGCCTACCGCACATGCATTAAGTTACCTCGCTTTTTCGAAATAATATTTATTTTTTTTGGGGGATTTTTTTTTAAGTTTAGCCCGGCTTTGTAGGCATTATTAGAATCAGTTATCGATACCTAACAATACCTTCACGGATCGGACAGGGTTTTCTTTACATATTGTATAAGTGTTTGAGAAAAAATATTGAAATCGATTCATTTTCTTATTCTGAACAAACTATATTCAGAATTTGTATAATGGAAAAATATCGTTGTATATGGTCAAATCGGTCGAGTCATTTTCGAATTCTACAAGACAAACTTTTGGTACCTACTTATCACCTCTCTAAACTATAATATGCACATAACTTAGCACTTCATTTAAAATATAAGGCATTATATTTAAAAGTGCCTTTTTTATTAGAGGTGTAAAGCTCAAAATAAGTCTAAGCTTCAACGTCATTTTCTCTCATCTAGTTAATTTTCAGGTTTTTTATGGCGGTCCAGTCTCTGTTGCATTCGATTACAGTTAGCTAAATTAATGACCAATCATCATATAATAAGTCTGAATGTAGTTCGCGCAGCAAACGCGCCACCGCATAGAAACATCTAATAGACTATATGATTAAATAATTTTATAACGTCCAAGTGGCCGCAAATGTATTCAAGTGGGTCGCCAGACGCATTAGCGCGAATTCCTAAAACCGACTAGACGTGTTCATATGGTTTCTTTTGTTAGATGTTTTTCGGTGTGTCTAGCCAGCCATAAAGCCTTGAGATCGACTCACACGTCGTTGGCCCGGTAAGAAAGTCCTGACTTTTTATACTCGCAGGATTGACATAGTTCTCGTTGCTGAATCCTAATGCTCACAAATTAAATGATTAAATACTAATAATAATGATATATGCGCCAGACTGTTGCATACATTTAAAAAGTGTGGAACCTGTTTCTATCGCAAAAAACTGCGATGAATAATAGGGTAAAAATGAACTCAACTTATTATTAAGGCAGTCCCGCGATATGTGAATACAATATCGTATCAACATAAGCATATTCGGCGCAAAACCTAAAGTAATTAGAAGGCATGATCAATGACTTTAATAACGGATTTCTTCATTTTGAAAGAAATACACATTTCGGATGCCTGATGGGCACAATATTTTAAAATAATGAAACAGACATTAGATCCCAGACGGAAATCATTACGTGTATATGCATTTGTTTTATTGCTTGAATTTCAACTAAGACTACCAAAAATCTTAGATAATTCTTGTATTATATGGAGAGTATCTACGAAAGATGTGCAAGATCACCATTTTCTTAACAACAAGTGTAAACATTGAGTAAGTATAAATGAAAGAGGAGTTAATGGACTTCATAACTCTTTAAGACAATCTTAATCTATTGCATTATCAGGTTGCATGCAATACGTGAATTTCGGCCAGTATCTTTTGTTAGGTAAGTGAGTGTTATCTGTGAGTTCGGTTTGAATGTCACTAAAATAGCCACAGAACATGATAAGCCATCGTGACACCTGTGTTGGCGAATTATATAAAGAATAAAGTAGCACGCATCTGCAAGTAAAGTATACAAGTCTGTTCAAATAGGTGTTCAGTTCCATATGTATGATCTGTCGTAAACTGTTTATTTTTACTTCGCATCGCATTTATATTGCCAGCTATTTAAAAATGGTAATAAAATCTTAGTGATATATGTTATATTTCGACCTTGATGAAAATTTGAGAGTGCGTACGTGTCGTGTAATTTGGACGGTCACCTGCGCATTTATCGGTGCAATAGGTACTTAATAATCAATCTTAATAGTGTAGAATATAGACGTTTCTAGTTCATTGTTTATTTTATTTATTTAAACATTATGCACAAAGAAAAACATTGCACAATGGCGGACTTAATGCCTTAGGAATTTTCTACCAGTCTACGTCTACCTTAAGGTGATGCAGAGAAAAACATGGCAGGTGAAAAGATATTAAACTTAAAAGAAATAAAAAAATATTATAATAAAAACATAAATACAAAATATAAACAGTAGAGAGAGATAAAACATTATAGATAGAGGAATAAATTACATATGGGGCGAATCTGCCAATTTCTTGCGTAAGTATTCCCGAGCTTAAACTTTAAATGTGTACCGACTGGTCAACGTCCTGATATTCTGAAGGAGATGGAGAAGAGGTAGAAGGAACCGCCTGGACAAGAAATGAAGACTTAAGAAAACCAAAGCGGTGAAAAAGACATCGTAGAAGACAATTATTGGAAGAACGCAGATTCCTATTATGCGCAGAACATAAATATTGAAAATGAGAAGTAAGATAAGAAGGAGAACAGGGTTTATGTAGGAGTGAAAACAAGGTCGTCAAAGCTCTTATAGCTCTGCGCTGCCTGATGGGTAGCCATTTCAAGATGGAAAAATATTCAGAATGCAGTTATTAGTAGCATATACCGATGCTACTAATAACTGCATTCTGAATATTTTCAACTAACTACTCTGCCTCCAAGACAGTAAGCTTTTAAGTGTAAAAGCTGACTGTCTTGGAGGCAGAGTAGTTTGGCGATATGTAGTGACATATCGATGGAAGCTCGGAACTCTTGGAATCTAGTATTCGCGTATAACCTGCTCAATAACGTCATTGACTGCCTGTAATTGCTATGTAGGTTTAATTTAGAGTACACCGTAGACCACCGCGTTAACCTATAACACCCTTAGCTCCACCTCTTCGCCATACAGTGTCTGGTGCTAATTCAGGTCTACCTCGCATGTGCAAATTCATAAACGAACGCAGCGACCTGGTTGACGTCCACGCAGACTCAATATCGACGTTTGTCAGACGTCATCATTATTTAATATAATTATAATTATCTGGAATTTAAGCATGAAACTCCGTGAAAGTGATGGTTATGGAATTGTAGATATCTAAATAACATTCTTTTTTTTCTTAGGGGTCAACGACTTCTTGTTATTTAGGTAGGAATGCAAGTTTAGACGAAACTCATATAATTGTCCATCTTAATAAGAATATATCAACTTGGCCTCGCTTCTTAGAAAACGTAGCACCTCAATATGGTGACCTACTTCCTATTGTGTGATATGCAACTATGCAGACTCGGTCTGGTCCGACGACATAACAATATTGCTATGACCAACTTTGAATATCATGTCGAGATCTAGATCAGTTTGGACTTAGAGATGCTCTGCCAAACTATGTTCAATGTATATTAAGAATAGAATGCGTGTATGAAATATGGAAGAAGCAAAAGAAAAAACACATTGGATTCATTTTTTATTTGCAGATAGGGCATATAAATACAAATTTTATGTATTATAAATATTTTCTATTCTATTATTCTATTTATATTCATTTTCATTTTTAAGAGCAGCGGTGGCCTTGTGGTATCTATAGCGACTTATAAGTTGTTTGTCATGGGTTCAAATCCCGACAGGCGTATTCATAATCATCGTCATTATCATCATCAGCCTGTAGTGGTCCACTGCTGGACATAGGCTCCTCCAATTTCATGCCATTCAACTCGATTCTCGGCAACTCTCATCCAGTTACTACCAACCATCCTGCGAAGATCGTCGCTCCACCTAACTTGAGGGCCGTTCCACCTTACGTTTACCGATTTGCGGTGTTGCTAATATGATCGGCCTATTACCATTTCAGTTTGCTTATTCTGTGAAATATGTCGACAACTTTGGTTCACTGCAGGATCACCTCGTTGCGGATTCGATCTCTCAGAGAGACTCCAAGCATAGCCCGTTCCATAGCTCGCTGAGCAACTTTGAATTTGTGGACCAGCCGTACCGTGAGTGCCAACGTTTATGCTCCGTAGGTCATAACTGGCAGGACGCACTGATTGAAGACCTTAGTCTTTAAGCTCTGTGGAATATGCGACGAGAAGACTCGACGAAGTCTCACTCTCAAAATCAATTTTTACCAAACTGCAGAGTGGGCCTGACGTAAACGTATTCTTGAACATCCTTGAGAGTACCAGCATTGACAACGATCGGTCCCAGGAATCATCCTGGTGGTGGTTTTAGCCGGCAAGGGATACCCTCTTTTACCAACACGGTATACATTATTTATTGTGTGTGCGTGTGTTTATTGAACCTAACCTGGGTTTTGCCCCAATCCATTCGGAGATCAATGCATGCAGAAGAATCTAGAAGGCCGTTCAGCATCTACTGCAAGTCCTGCACTGATTTAGCCTGTATGACAATGTCATCTGTAAATCTGAAGTATGAGATGTATTAATGTATGTAAGGGGATATGTTCAGTTCAGCGGTTCTGGGCTTGAACGGTCATTGTCTTGTTTTCATAAAGAGATCTTAACACTTGGATATATCGCCAGTCGACTTGGCATCGCTGCAGCGACTGTAAAATAGACCAGCCCCCAAATCGGTGAACACATTTTTGTGAAATGATTGCGAATAGATCCCAACTAGTCGCAATCATTTGTCAAAAATGTGTTCGCCGATTAGGGGGCAGGTCTCAATAGAGTCGAAAGCTTTCTCATAGTCTACAAAGGCAAGACTTAAGGGCCGACTATACTCCTGGGACTTTTATATAATCTGCGCTTTACTTTGTGTATGTTATTTCCTCACCACTGCTCTCAAAACGGTCAAGGAAAACATCTTGAGGAAACCGGCCTTGTCCTAGAGGTAAAACTTCGAAGACATATGAACTCTACCAACCCGCACTGGCCGCATGTGGTAGATTACGGCCCATACCCTCTCACCGAGAGGACGCCTGGATGACATATGGGGGTCCACCATGCAATAATATCAATCAGGTCTTTGCTTCATTATTGGTTAAGACACAAACGTCTTAATATTATCCAAGAACGGTCCATGAAATATAGGAATCGGCCATTCGTATCATCTATAGTTTGCAAAATTTTTCTAAAGCGCCCTAAAAATAAGTGAAAAATTTTCGGCCAAATCTGTTCAGATATCTCAAATGTTCATATCCGTTTATCTAATGAAGTTATTTACATAGACATCCTTGAATCTTTTCTAGGACAACCACATTTCCCCCGTCCAATATTATGCCCATAACAATAGTTTGGAGGCCATATTTAAAATATTTGTTCGGTATGGGGGTCGAAACCGCGCCAAATTGCAGAAGCCAATCACTTAGCTATTGCGCCAATGGAGCCTTATTTTCTGTTTATGTCTATGACCTTCTGTATGACCACTTTGAGTGATTTTATGTGACAAATCGTGATATTTCTCTCAAAGGAATATGCATATCAAGTTGAAATGAATAGATATTTAAAAAAAACTCAGGGTAATTTGGGTGTCTTTTGTAGATAGATGATTCTGGTTTACAAAAAGAGAGTTAAGAAGAAGTCTAGAATTTTTCTATAAAGTTCAATAAATTTTAAATCAAATAACCCCAAAAGACGTAATTATCGGTTAGGATGGATGTAAAATGAACTTTACTTAGATATCCCTGAGGGCTTAGACAAATGACGATCACTTTCAAATCGTTTATTATTTCTACAACTTTCGAATCTATTGGCTTTTGGATACTGTCATGTCCACTATCTATACAGAAAATCACTTTGACTAACAAGCATTACACAGAATAGAAGTAAAATATCGTCAAATTATTTCATATAAGTGAATGCGAGACTGCATATTCTTCCTACCGACGACTTTGCCATTCTTGTGGTTCGCTATCTTCTCGTGCGTGTCCCTACAATTTAAGGTACAGTCCTCTGTGAACCTTTCAAATTCAGCCCAACCTAGGAATATTTTTTTTTGTTCACTGAGTCAAAATCCAGTGCTAATGCGGTACATCTGATCATACTAAGCTCCACGTACTGGAGTATATGAAGTGCCCGGTCACTTACACTTTAGTTGAACTAAAGATTGCCACTGACGCCGAAACCAACGTGGTCGCGTGCTGGATTCAAACAATAAATAAATAAAAACAAAAATGTCTACCATAGACACAAAAAGATGAAAAAGTTTTTATTGTTGATGATTAGGTTATTGTTGTTAAGTGGGTGGGTTTTTACGTAAAATAATATAAAAGGAATATGTCGGCATTGCAGCTGGTAGTTCTGTGGACTTCTGGGGTGTAGTGAATGCTTATACGCATCATACATCCAGTCATACCTAGGCATAGGTGGAACACCGTGGTGGTTTCAGCCGGCAAGGGATACCCTCTTTTACCAACATGATATACATAGTTACCCCAAGAGGATGATGTCAACAACGCAACAAAATAAAATTTTAAGTTCGGAGGTATATGCTATGCCAAATGCAAAATCATAAGGCTAGAGCACCTTGCGGTTTTGAAAGACCACCTCTCGTCAACTTTCAAATATTTCACCATTTTATAAATGTCTTTTCCTTTAGCATCGCACAAAAATACATAATGCAAATACAGAAATCGATAATCCGACTCCAAAATGGCTTCCAAAAATTGCGTAACGCAGGATCACAGATATTGCTTTATAAGCCCGCTCGTGAATCGTGTGACGTCACAAGTGAAAAAGCGGGAAACAAAATGCAAAGCTGCTGAACATGTGAGCGGCTCGTATGGAAAATGAAAGTCTTTCGATGCGAGTTTCATTCAGGCGAAGTTGGCTCGCTCGCGGCTGCTGAACGACAATGTTGGAAGCAACTGAGCATACAAATCTCTGGGACTCGACAATGAAAAAACTCTGAATATCATGGACTGCCTCGTTGGCTTAGTGGTCGCGAACTTTACGGCTGAGCATGAGGTCCTCGATTTGTTTCTCAGGTCGGGCAATGATCTTTGTATTTGTACCTGGTTGATTGCAATAGGTGAGCCATTAACTGACTTAATGAAGGTGCACAGCTATGCTTAAGCCTTGAGGGATTGCAGTCATGATGTTATGTTTATGTATCATGAACAAACATCAACCCCCCCCCCCCCTTCCCCCAAACAAAAGTGGCTGCCTTCGCAGTACATAATTTATATTCTGGAACTGCGTCGAAATTAGAAAGAAGCTTGCATTTTTTATATACCTACATATTTAAAAAAATTAATATAAAACGACGTGTTATATTATGAATATCATACTTTTTAATATCATGCTACTTTTGCACCAGTTTTGTAAAACGGAAGCTTTTATAAAAAAAGATAAATATAGTGACACGTATACATAATATATATTCGCACATTAAACTGATCCAAAATTGAAACTGCTGATGCTAATACAGTAGCCAAGAGAAAGTTTAGACTGTCATTTATATCTCTTAAAAGAATGCGGCGAAATTACGTTGCAATCGATTTCTTATTATTTGCATCGCACTCGATACAAAATGCGTTATCGAGAACGGCACCTAACTCGTTTTTTTGCGACTCAATTAAACTTGATTACACCGGATCACACTCTTCCGGTCTCTCCCTAACTTGAAATGCAAGCCTACCGTAAAAGCCCCACAGACAGGGGCAAAGCGACTTTAATCGAAGAATGTCATGAGAATTGTTCTATTAAGGTATGATTCCACCAAAATAGTGTGTAGCACATTTGTTTACAAACATTTTGTGCTAAACTCCAGCTGTGCAGGTTCGAAGCTGGTAGCGCATTTGGCTTCCATCTCCACTGGTAAGGCTGTGCGTAACTTTTGTAAGCGCACAGTTCAGCACATTTGTGCGTGAACATGTTCACTGAGAATTTCTGCCGAAGACAGTTTTCTTTTTTTCTCTTCTGTATTGAGCCAAAAAAATTTTCCATTTCCTCATTACCTCAGTCGAGTCACAATTGAAACTTTGCGCCAACTCTTGAGTGGCGTCATGTTTTTTGTTTTTATTTTTATAATCACTGTGACTTGAATCCCACACTACAGGATAAGTTTCAATAGCTTGAATAAATTTTATAATTTTATCATTCGTCCAATCCATATTTAACTTGGTTAATTATAATTTAATTAACAATGTACGCGCACAAATAAATGTTTTCTCTCCGATGGCGGAAGCAAGACTGAGTTCGCGAACAACAAGTTTGTACGCGTCGACGCGAGTCCACTGCCTGCATGTGTGCGCGCACAAAAGTATACAGATGTGCGCGAACATTCGTAGAATGTTTGCGCACAATTTGTTATTGTTTGCTTTAGTGAGTCGACCAGAATAAACATTTGTGTCGCACAATGTGCATTGCTGTGCCGCACAGTTCAGCACACTGGTGGAATCGCATCTTTAGAATAACATCAAACTTGTCTGCGGGCAGCCTTAAATTCTTACTAATATTATAAATCGGACAGTTAGTTTGTTTATTTGTTCTGCTTTCACACTGTAACTCAGTAGTTACGGTGTGTTACGTCTCCAAATTTCAAAGCAATCGGTTCAGTAACCGATTGCTTTGAAATTTGGAGACGTAAAGGCAAAAGTCCAGATTAAATAATAGGGTACTTTTTATCCCGGAAAAATTTTACATTCCCGAGGGGAAACAAATATATTGTTAGCTTCATACCAGTTCGGTGATAGATGGCGCTGTGTGTCGTTTAAACCAAGGTAATATATTGCAAACGAATATGCACATGCTAACTTAGAAGCTAAATGGTACGATAATCAACCCCGAAAATGAGGAATCTAAAAAAAATTAAATAAAATGAAATCGTTTAATAAGCAAGTAGGATCACTGATCACTTTTACACGTCATTGTTTTTTTTTAACTAGATGAAGCCGGCATTTCCTAACTGACTACCTCCGAGAAGAAATAGCCGAAACAAACTTACGAAAATTTTTATATTTACCTTATAATTTATAATATTTTTCCTTATATTACGCATATTGCTTAATAACAATGCTTAACAGACCGAGCAACTCAATCCCAAGCTTGTTTGTCTTCTAACCAATCTGTGATTTTATAATACGGGCCCTTTTTGCAAAGTTTGGCCTTTATATAGTTTTCGTTAATACTAAATCGTTTAATGGGTAAGTTTCGAATGTCCACGGGAAGCTTGTTGTAAAAGTGTATGAAACCCATGAACGGGTTGCCTACTCTGTGGAGACGAGTGTGATGTACGGCTAGATTGTATTTGTTCCTGGTATTTATATTATGAATATCGCTTATTTTCTTAAAATTCAATATATTTTAATGTACATACATAAGATTTTCAAATAAATATTGTGAAAAGCGTGATATAACCGAATTCCACACGGGCGAAGCCGCGGCCGGACTGCTAGTCTGTAATAAATCTACAGTACGTGCATGTCTCCATCCTTTTATCAATCATTACCTCTGTAGCCTTGAAATAAATACGTGTGGGTGCTACGCTTTAATCATATCTAATCGTGCTAAAATCTGGAAATCAATCTCTAGCGACTGCCCAATACTGAAAAGATTAGCTTCGCTTCTTTTATAACTTGTCGTATTGTGGATGACCCTTGACAGAAAAGAAAAAATCCTTCAGCTCGATTCAAACTTTATCACGGCTCCGAATATAAGGCGAGACGCTACGCAGTAACAAATTCACGTGTTAGAGGGGTGAGGGGTGAGGTACAGCGCAACGAGTAGCGTACTTCAGTGCCGCCATTAAGTTTGAATCGGGTTGTATCTAATCTATACTAATATATAAAGCTGAAGAATTTGAACGCGCTAATCTCAGGAACTTCAGTTCCGATTTGAAAAATTATTTTTGTGTTGGATAGCCCATTAATCCAGGAAGGCTTTAGGCTATATAACATCACGCTGTGAACAATAGGAGCGAAGCATAACTAACCCTACGCAAACGAAGTCGCTGGCGGCCGCTAGTATTCAATAAAACATTGCAGTATCGACGTTTACTGTTGTTTAGAACTTTTTGTTGAGATAAAAAACACAGGAAAGTAATCACAACGCAAATATATTTTAGATTTGCTATAACTGTAGACATTAATTGCTGATATTTTGACAATGGTCCCATTGTAATTAATCGAATTTATTACACTGCAGGTAACCTTAAATTAACTATTAAAACATGCATCTTAATTCATAAACTTTGGCTAAAGTTCAGTAATGTTTAAAGAATATTTAACTCATCTTTGATGTTTAAAAGTCACAAAATTTTAATCTTTGTTTATGAATAAATTCCATAAAGAAAAGTCTATAATATACAGATAATTCGATCAATAAACCAGTATAAAAAATAGAATCAAGCTCAAATGTGTGCACTGCAACGTACACCATATGTACGTATAAAACAACAGAATAAAATATGCAAATTTTATATAGTGGATGACACAATGGACACTCTTATCGGTCTTATCGCTAAGAGCGATCTTCAAAAGATAACTTTTATATAGATAAAAAGTGTCTGGAAATGCCCACAAAAATTTTACTTTCCAAGAAACGGGAATGAATTTCTAAGAACATAGACGAACAATGACAGTTTTTTGTGTCATTCTTTCGCATTCTTTGGACAATAAAAACAAAATAAAACGCTATTGTAGAATGTTATAGAAATATCTAGCAGTCTCAATTTTAATCAAACAAATTGTGAATTAACCTGTATTACTAGGAAACAATGTCGCTAATAAGCCATCAGATGCATAATTAATTACCCAATGCAAACAAAAAAATAACAAGTTCAAACAAAGCAACTATGTTTGCAAGTGCAAACATAACATGGCTGTTTTTCTTTAAGTCATTTTCGCATCTGTATTATGAAAAATCGAAAAATCGGAATAGTCTTTATTCGACTATATGTATTAAATCCTTTTTTAGTTTGGTTGAACACCAGACTAAAAAAGGATACAAAGCTAACACTGAACGTGTTAGCTTTTTTCTTCGGCAATTTCAGTATAATATTCAAAAGTGCAGTAGGTATATTTTGACGTAGGTACAATAGTGTTTTTCATATATTATTAGATAATCTATTCATATGCCTTATTTCATCTAATTCCGTTTAACCTTTATAGAGTAACAAGCTCACAAATTAACTCACTTTCGCAAAATATTATAGTATAGGTACTTTAAAAAGGATTTATTTGAAATAAATGACTTTATGACTTTCTTTCTTTCCCTAAAACGGAAAATTTATACAATTTATCAACAAATAAAACATACTTATCGAAATGTCGCAAAAAAGATAATAAAGATTATAGAAAGCATATCGATAAAAAATGGCGCCGACTCTCTTATTCATTCACAAATTAATTTTAATTATAGTGCGTCTTTTTCTTTCTATTTCAATAAGAAAAGGACAGAAGATAAACGAATATTTTAGTCCTGTCAAATGATGATACTCCATATAAAGTTTAGACGCGATTAAAACATGATACTACTAAAATACCGCAAGCGAGGACTAATTTGACAAAGTCTCAACTAACATTTATCTCCTGTTTTAATAAAATAGAAAGTAAAATGTGCTCCGAACTTAAATTTAGTTTAGTTTATGAACAAAGGAATCAGGGTCAATATATTTTTATCAATGTAACGGCACATAGCCATCATCAGAAGAAGTTAGTGGAACAAAACCATCATCTGCAGGAGCTCCGTCTTTATCTTGCAAAGGCTCCATTGTAGGCGTAGGTTATCAGGCAAGGAGATAATCAATTATAACGATAAACTTTAAATCACACTTTGATCACTCCAATTTACAATAATTTTCCTAAGAAATAACGTTCCACTTGACACGAATTGCTCATAAAAAATTAACCGTTGACGAGCTGTCACCGGTGTCAGTACGTTTAGAAATCATTACTTAATTACATTACATTGCGTTCAGAAATTAGAAAATCAAATTAATCGGATAACTTAAAACTATATCGATATCAGACGGTGCTCGGCGCGCTGAAATAAAATAAAAAATAACTGGAAAATTAACAAAGTAAAAGTACGCATCTATCCTTTTTCCAAAACCCAGTCAAGCATTTCCTACATCCTTGCCGTTAAACTTCGCCAGACTTTAACTTACTGTTTAATAAACCAACGCCAACAAATTATAGTTGTGAATGTTGCGTCTGAATTGCCCTAGTGCTCTAGTTGATGTTGCCGAGTAGAACAACTTATTGATAAAGTGAAAAAGCCAACATTTTTAAAAGGAAGAGAAAGCTACAGACAAGTGGATACGAGTTGAAGTAGATTAGTGAACATATTCAAATATGTACTTGGGAATACTTTAATAAAAAAATTCGTCCATATAGCTGTCAGTGGGGTAAGTACCCAAAAGGCTAATAGCATTACCACGTTGGATGGCAAACGACCACTTTGATGATTTGTTCTATAGAATATTTTTATTAAATCTCGACTAAACTCTATACTTTCTTTCATCATATTATCAACTTAGTTTCACACTCATCTCAGACAACTTTGAAGAAAATGTCGTAAGAAATACTGGACTGATACTTAACTCATATACCTACCTAAGTCTGAAATCGCAAATAAAGTTGAAGCAAGAGCGGTGACCAATTCTGTAGAAAAAAAACTCATTACTAGGTATTCGTAAACATAACTGCTAAACATGAGGTTCTTAAACTGAATGGACAAATAGCCTTTGACATATTCTAAAGTCATGGTTAGAAGGCGAAGAAAAATGCATTACAGAGAGCTGCCACTGCTTATTTTTTCTGAATTGCTTTTAAGTTCCCTCTTACGGAGGCTTTTACAATGCACGTCTTTCTGCATCGTTTTGACATGGATAAATTTAAAATGATGATGTATTCAAATATTTTGTAACAATAATAATATTTATTTGCCAAAAACACGGTATACAAAGGTGTTGTTACAATAGAAAGTGAGTTCAAATATGTTTTGCTTACAAAATTAAGCATGCAAAATTATTTTGATAAGTAAGAGATAAGTGTCCGTGGAGTATGTTGCCCGTTCTTCTCCATAGAGACCGATCCCTTGGAATGGGGACTAATCACATCTTACTTGACTGATCGACCCTTTGACAATTCAAAAATACCTGTTATTCTTTTTTTTATAAACGCCATGATCTTGATTTTGAGAACCATATTGAATTGATATGACGTATCATAATTAGCACATGCCTGGCATAGTATCAAATGGCCGAAGGGTTTGTATGCCGATGGATGCGGGCAGCACAAGACCGGTCATCGTGGAAAGCCTTAGGGGAGGCCTTTGTCCAGCAGTGGACCTATATAGGCTGAAGAAGAAGAAAGGGTATGTATTATATTATCCGTATTTATCTATGGTAGTAAATATTTACTCAGTGATTAATAATTGGGTTATTTCGCTGTAACAGTGTGTAGTTTAAGTGTAACAAAACAGAGTAACTACTTACGACATGACCTCGGTAAAAAAAAAAAGTTTGTATACTTCGAACAAATAAAAGCGACACTTATGTAAATAAGTCAGTCGTAAAAATATTTTGCATTGTTTCCAATGCTTTAAAAATAGGTCAGATGTGCGCAGTGGAATCGACTTATATTTCGGCCTATAATAAAATGGCTAACAAAAAATTAAAAAAGTCTAATTAATTAATGAAAAAGTCTTCAGAGGATCTGCTTGCGCAAAGATAAACATTGTTGTAACTTTATCGCTTGACAACCGGTGCAGTAATTATCTACCTATGAGGTTAGTTTAAAATACATAAAATTATGTTTTTTGTGTTGAGTTAAACCAACAAATATGGCGGTGCTAGTGACAGTGCGGGGTTGTTTCAATGTCACGAATTGGGGGCCCCCATATATTATGTACTCATACGGTATATAGATACATAGATAAGCACATAGCCTATTTCTATGAGCGCACCCCACCGATTGTAATCTGGGTGAGGGGTGAGCGGTTGAGGCGGACGGACCAATCGCTGTGCTCCCGTGACCAGAAAAGGGGGAGGAGTTTCGCACCCCTAGTTTTCTAGGGGTTAGTGTGCTTCCGCGGCCAACCTAGTTTGCCGTAACCCTCCGCGCGCCGCACTCTCCCCGTATCCACTAATTTAGGGTTGATCAATCGGCCGCGCGGCTGGCGTTACGTAAGAGACACCAAACGAATTTCATGCGATGCAGCGCTCGTTGCCTGACGCAGAGATGCCGCTGACCACAGCCTAGATAGCGGGACAACGTTTCAAAACAAATTAAATCCAAATATGTAATTTCAATTGTTCCTTAAAGATCTTTTTTTAGTTACAGATCTATTTTCCCGTGTTTTAAAGTTCAACCATGGGATTTGCAAGATTTTATAACCTTTTTAGGCGATTTTAAGGCCTTTGTATCCCATCTCAAAACATAATCCAATATAGGGTACATAACTATTACAAATATCAAACAAATGCTTCACCATCCTGCCATAACTTTCTTTTCCGTCAACATTTTGTCATCGTTTACTTACTTCTCAAACTGCAACTGAACTTTTTTGCACATTATCTGAAACTAGGTTAATGAGACACTATTTGAATGCTACAGAATTACATAACAGGACTTGTGTCTAAGTAATAGAAGCTGCACAGCTTGATCGACAAGGCTGAACTACGTTTGCCGCGATTGGTTAATGGATGGGTGACCTTTAGGTAATACCACCGCGCTACAGAAAGCACGTTCAATCATCATTTGTCATCATCGTCAATCAATTTAGGAAAAGTCTAACAAACAGTCTTAACAAAGGGGTATCGTATTCTTGTTCTTCTCACCCTATAGAGGTCCACTGCTGGACAAAGGCCTCCACCAAGGCTTTCCATAATGACCGGTCATGTGCTGCCCGCATCCATCAGCTTCCCGCAACCTTCACCAGTTCCACCTTGTTGGGACCTCCCTCCGCTACTTAGTCTGGTACTTGGCCGCCACTCCAGAACTTTATTGCCTCAACGACCATCGGTTCTAAGACGTAGTTCAAGAAGTAGTAGTTTTTAGAAAAACATTTCTACTGACGGGTTTTATAATAATGGCAATACGGCAATGTCATTCTATCACCATTCCATTACGACTTGATTGAGATAATTGATCAATCGTTATGAATTTAGCAGATTACGAACTTTTAAGCGCAATGACAATGACAAATTTTTAAAAATAGCAAGCTAGGGCCTTTGACTTTGTGTTGAGATTACAGCTCCTGTTGACCTACAAGAGTTGTATTCTAAGTTTAATAATAATATTGATGGAGACTCTTTCTCGAGTTACTTAATCAGCTCATTTTGACAATTAATCCATACTAATATCCATACTAATATTATAAATGCGAAAGTAACTCTGTCTGTCTGTCTGTCTGTTACGCTTTCCCGCTTAAACCTCTCAACCGGTTTTGATGAAATTTGGCACAGACAATCTTTAGACCCTGAGAAAGAACATAGGCTATCTTTTATCCCGGAAAAAATTGATGTTCCCGAGGGAAATCTAAAAAGCGCGATATAACCGAACTCCACGCGGGCGAAGCCGCGGGCGGAAAGCTAGTTAGGTATAAATGCGAAAGTAACTCTGTCTGTCTGTCTCTTACGTTTTCCCGCTTAAACCTCTCAACCGATTTTGATGAAATTTGGCACAGACAATCTTTAGATCCCGAGAAAGAACATAGGCTACCTTTTATCCCGGAAAAGATTGATGTTCCCGAGGGAAATCTAAAAAGCGTGATATAATCGAACTCCACGCGGGCGAAGCCGCGGGCGGAAAGCTAGTTAACTATAAAAAAAAAGTTTATTTCCTAACATAATTTTGGTTTACTTTGCATGTAAACCAAACCAAATCCGGCTACTTTAGATTCAGTGGAGAGACGTGCGAAGAGGCTGATTGGCGACCCAGATTTAACTCGAAACAGTCTTCAAAGCCTGAAGCACAGGCTTAGAGTAGCCAGCCTTTCGGTCTTCTATAGGATGTATTCTGGTAAGTGTGCAAGGGAATTGCATGATTTAATTCTCCCATCTCCGTTCCACCATCGGACCACCCGTCGTACGGCGACTTTCCACCCTTACGTTGTTAACACCACTACGATCCGGACGAAGCGGTACGCTTCCTCTTTTATAACGCGTACATCGAGGGACTGGAACAATTTGCCAGAAGCGGTGTTTCCGTCGCACGTAAAAAAAAAATTCAAAAAGTCTCCATTTAGTAATAGAAATGTCTGTAGTTGAAGGTATTCGCTCTTCTCTTACTTTATAGATGCGTAAGAGAAAAATTAATGAAAAGAAAACAATAGACGATCAACTGTATGAGTGCGTGAGCGTTTGTGTGTTTGAATTTTAAGGAACACAAGAGTAGAGAGAGTAGAATAGTAGCAGAATCAACCTATATTGTCTCCACTGTCACACATCACGAGGGCCTGGTGCAGGTTGGTAGATGTCATATATTTTCTAATGTTTGGTTCTAGGACATGCTGCTTTCCTTCACCGCTTTTTGAGCAGTGATGGTATAATTGTTTATAGGTACTCTAATCCGATAATTTTTAATTGGTTAAGTTATTATGTAAACGTATCGACGTATTCTACTCTCTCGTCTGTATTGTATGTACGGACGACAGCAGATCAAAGGTACCCCAAACTGTCAGATATTCCCAATCAACCTTGAGCCTTAATGCTTTAGAGATAAAGTTGAAAATCTGATAAGGAAATCTGACAGATTGTAGTAGCTTGATGTCCTGTCGTCTGTACATAAAATATGTAAAGAAAACCCTGTCCGATCCGTAAAGGTATTGTTAGGTATCGTCAACTGATTCTAATAATGCCTACAAAGCCAGGCTAAACTTAAAAAAAAAACTCTCCTAAAAAAATGCGGTAGATAACACGGTAGGCATACATGCGTGAAGTGGTCGCTTCACTTATAATAATACTGTCTGAAATGGTGTTACTCTTTTTAAAAAATTACCAATGTTTGGGGGAGTTGGAATTAATTCGCGGAAAGAAAAAGACTATTTCAAAATTCATTAGTATTGTTACTATGGATGATAATGTAAAATTTCACTTTTTATTTGGTCATGTATACGAGTATACCTAACCTTTATTATCCTTTTAGGTCGGGCGGGGTTTTCTTTACACAAAATATTTACGATACTTCTAATTGCTAAAAGACTAACATGAATTCACCACTCTGAAATAAAATGGACGACCGACAAATAAGTCCGCAGAGACCCTTGTAAACTCTCCCCACCCCCTCACACCCGTAAATCTATCGCAGTTATACTACCTCTTCGAAAAACAAACTTCAGAGAATGTTCCTGTCCTGCGTTTATGCAAACTATCAACAGACGCCGACCTCACCGCCATCTATCGAAGTCCTTTGCTAGAGTTTTTATGCGGCGTCGTACTTATTAAAAAAAGGAACAGGTTTGAAAGAGTAGACATCATTTTTTTTAGTCTGTTGGTTCGGTTTGTTTTCATTCTTTTTTTTATGTTCCATAAATACTAACAATTATTTTTAAAATATTTTTCAGCCCACCATCTCGGAAAGAGTATTTTTAATCTTCAATATCTGACTGAAAAGCCGTTTTTATTCTCTAGAGGATAAAGTAAATTAAATTTAGAACATCGTGTGCACTAAGTTTGTAAATTAAAAAAAAACATTAAACCTATTTACTGTTACCTCTATGGTGCCGAATATATCATACAACTTTTTTTTAATTTGTTAAAAACTCAGACTCGGAACCTTCTTGGTGTTCTTTTTTCAATTTTCTTTGTACGCGGTTCTTTACGCGGCATTTTTCACGTCATTGTTAAACCTTATATTAAAAAAAAGAAACTTGAAAACAAGTGAAAAACTAAAATGAGTGATTCTAGCGACGAGGAAGTTTGTTTGACGCCAACAGAATTGACTGAAACTGTTAATAATGCGCAAATGAGCTTTCTACCTCAACAATCACGCGAGAAGTATTTAAAACAGTAGATACGATATGTTCAACACGTGGCGACTAGCAAAAGGAGCCAAAACTTTCTCAGAAAACGTTTTGCTGGCATATTTTATAGAATTATCCGAGAACAAGAAAGCAAGCACTCTATGGAGTACGTATTCGATGCTAAAAGCAACAATAAAGATGAAAAAAGACATACATATCGATACCTATCCTAAATTAGTAGCATTTTTAAAAAGAGCCTCATCTGGTCATCATCCAAAAAAATCGAAGGTTTTCACAGTATCTGATATTGAAAAGTTTCTTAACGAAGCACCCGATTCCGTATATTTGGCGGCAAAAGTAAGTCAGTTGCACATTCAGTATCTACTTAAGTACATATATTAATCTCAATTAAATAGTATACTTAGTAAATGTTGATAGGCATAATTATGCGTTCATATAAATTTTATTCATTTATCTACTACAATACTCTTTACATTGCAGGTTGTTCTTATTATTGGAACAAACGGAACATGTCGAACTAATGAACTAACACAACTTAATGTCAAAAACATTGAGAAACATTCAGATGACTTACTATTAATTAATTTACCTAATACAAAGACAATAATAAAAAGTAAAAAAACTAAAACCCAACTACGACAAAAAACGACGCTGAAAAAGTATAAAACAAGATTTTCAGAATACTGAACTGAACAAAGTTGCTAATGTAGTTGCAAGTAAATGGACACAGTAGACTCTACTAAGATGCCTTCTTTGTAAATTGACAATAATGTCATACAATACTATTCTGAAGTATGCAATATTCACTATGTAGAGATAAATTTTCATGTTTGGAAAGGCGTAGTCACACGTTACATACCTACCGTAGCATTTGGATAACGTGTGACTGCGGTTCTTGGTAGAGTCTACTGTGTCAATTTACTTGCAACTACATTAGCAACTTTGTTCAGTTCAGTATTCTGAAAATCTTGTTTTATACTTTTTCAGCGTCGTTTTTTGTCGTAGTTGGGTTTTAGTTTTTTTACTTTTTATTATTTGTACTATTTTGGTGTTAAAGTGTATTTGTGGCGTATAATAGGTAGTTAACATACATCTCTTTTGACTTATGTATCGGCGTATAGTAATATGTAGAGATATCCTATTTTACTATTTCTTAGCGCGTGGATCGTAGCACGTATAGCAACGGTTTCCCCGTATGAAGCTCCCGGTTTTTCGTAGTAGCGACGCACATTTGCGTCGATGGAAGCGAATAGGTCATGAATTAGTGGATGAGGTCGTTAGTATAAATAGATTGGATGTTTCATATATTAAGAGGACCTAGGAAGATTTCTTAATCTATCTAATTCTGCTAACGATCGACTGTTATGTGGATTTTTAAGTAATTTATTATGACCCAAGGCACTTATAAATAATCCCTCTATGGTTTTGACTCTACTGAGAGCGACATAGGCCTGTCCTTTAGCAAACAATGACTTTCCTAGACCGATAACTTTTTTACCTAGAGTACAACCTTGTAATTTATGTACAGTACAACCCCAAGAAAGAATCAGCGGGAGCATTTTACGCTGAATTTGCCCAGACCCCCTCAAGACGTCAAATTCAGTGAGGCAAGGCTCGATTTTGATAAGTCAGTTAATATCTGCTTTTATGGATGCGTCGTCAAATTGTATGAGAACAGCGTTTGGCTGTTCTCCTGTTCCAACTGATCGAACCGAAGAGCAGGCCATTCGAAGGCCTTCACCACTCCCATCGCTCCGTTTACCAAACCCTGGTTTACATTCAAATTTCTACGAAGAATTACTCGGGATTATGTACAAACATAAAGTACTCGTGAAGCTCTTTCAAACGATACCAAATACGGTATATTTATTTTAATTTTATATTAACATAGAACTTTTTGTCCAATAGAGGGCGTAATACTAAATTTGGTGACAAGCTTTATAGCTCATAACCAACAAAATATCAAGGCCCTTCTAATGGTTCTGCAGTGATCTTATTCTGATAAGTAGTAAAGAAGCTATCTATGAACGAAAAGATGTGAATTATATGCAATCAACCCATTAATACAGGTAAAGTCACAAGCAAATGCTAGTAATATATATATATTCAAAATGTACAAGTAAAGCGCTTTCAAATGATACCAAACATGGCATATTTATCTTAATTTTTTTTTTTATTCTGTATGTTTTGTCCGCTAGAGGGCGCCACATTAGATTTTGTGAAACTCCATATAGCCTATAACCAGCAGACAATTAAGACGCTTCTAATGATATGTCATTTGTCGAATTCTGATAAGTAGTTTAGAAGTTACGAGGGAACAGATGAACATACATACATACATACATACATACATACATACATACATACATACATACATACATGCATACATACATACATACATACATACATACATAGCCTGTCAAAATCATAACCCTCCTTTTGCTTTGCCGTAGTCGGGTAAAAAGAGACCGCAACTTTGTCATTCGCAAGGAATACGTAACGATTGTTGAGAAATATCAAGCCTTACGGCCGCCTAACACTCCAATCAATCGTTTTTTTCTACAGTATCGCAATGGAAAGTGTGTTAGACAGCCTATGGGTACTAATAAAATTGGCAGTATCCCACGAGAAATAGCAACATTTCTTGAACTTCCAGAACCCCTGTTGTACACGGGTCATTGTTTCCGACGAACTTCAGCCACACTTTTGGCTGATTCCGGAGCTGATCTCCTGTCCCTTAAGCGCCACGGAGGCTGGAAGACCAATGCAGTTGTAGAGGGATACATAGAAGATTCCATCCAAAATAAGTCTAAAATACTACTGAAAGAGCCTCAATCGGAAACTTGGACTGGCCCTTCTACATCAAAAATAAGCCGTTATGAAACACCTAACCATCTCCCTCTCTCTCCAACATTCACGCCAAGGGAATCCGATGAATCGGTACAACTATTAAGTATGACAGACAGTTTACCGAAAAACAGTACACAAGTGACTAACACCAATATTACAGTACCAAACAAAAATATTACACTCAATTTAAATAACTGTTGCAACGTTACTTTAAAATTTTCTTAATTATACTTTAGTATTATTTTATTATAATTTAAAGATTATTCTGTAATACTTACCTGTCATAATGTAGTAATTAATACCTAAACTGAAATAAAAGTGTACCTATCTTGTGATTGTAAACATTTTTTTATTGCATTTAGTCATTTCCTCGCTGAGGTGGAATGAAAAGTTACGTGTTGCACTCGAGTGCAAAGATTTTTCACCTCGTGTCCTTTTGATTCCCTCGCTGACGCTCAGGATTCTAATTTTGAATCACTCGCTGCGCTCGTGATTCAATTTTAGAATCCTTCGCTTGCTCGGTCATCAAAATTGAACACGCGGTTAAAAAGCAACTTTGCACTCTTGTATAACAAATAACTATTTCATTGTGCATTGAAATTTGAGGTTTATAGTCTAGAAATAAGTTCTTTTTTACCTAATTGGCGGCCACGGTAACAATAGGCCCGTCGTGCGACGAGCATCTGTCCTTACGTTGTTTATAATACTACGTTCCAGACGAAGCGTTACGCTTCGTGTTTTATACTGCGTACATCGAGGGACTGGAACAATTTGCCAGTGGCGTTGTTTCCGTCTGACTATAACTTAAGTGTGAAGGCTAGAGTCAGGCTCTTAATAAACTAGCGCTCTTTATCATCAATGATTGCATCACTGCTTACCATCAGGTGAAGTTGCGGTCAAGCACTAGTTTATATTTATTTAAAAAGGAAAACTTCGACATCGAAACAATCTTTTATAAAAAAAAGGTACAGTCTATGCTAAGGATGACCATTAACAAAATCTATTATACATTTCTATTAAAGTCCATTATAGTAAGTAGGCTTGTAAAATCATACCTACTACAAGCATTTAAGCATTTTAAGCATTTTCCTCAAGCAAGTACCGCTACGTTTACAATGGAGCTTTTTGAGGCTTGAAGTGTAAAAAACCGATACCGAATAAAAAACTGTCTACCTGTGTACGCGTCACAAAAAATAAAGTAATTGAAAACAATGTAGGACACCGGATATAATATGGAAGGAAATGTACAGTCAGTTCAGAAAATATCTGGTAAAACCATTTGTTTAAATGGTTCGGAAAATTATCAGTAATGCCACTGATTTGAGTGGTTGATTTTAATGTTTAAACATGAAATTCTCTTGCCTGATGAAGGCCAGCCTACGCCGCAGCTGAGCCAGTAAATATAAAGTCCCAACTATGACCTCTGAGTTTGTTTCGGCGTTTCTTCTCAGAGCTAGTACTAGGAAACGCCGCGGTCATCAAACCACTAAGAACCTTTTCGACCCAGCCGTCCTTTGCTGTCTTTTCTGGCGACGCCCTAAGCCGAGGTTCGTACCACACAGGGGGTGCCCTTAGTGCGTAGTCGCTCCTTAGTTTTAGTTTAGTTTTTAAGTGCCCCTGGCTGGAGACTTTAATTGTAATTAAGGCATCCAAAGGATAGTCCGGTTAAGTAGTCACGTCCTCTGATGGTCAACTATGAGATGCCATAACAAAAAGAAAACATGAAATTCTCATTTTAAATAATACTACAAGGATTTTTTCATTTCAATTGTTTGGATGTTGTATTTAATAATATCCATTTTGACGGTGATATTAAAATATCACCGTCAAAATGGATATTATTTAAAGAGAAATTATTATTATTATTTTTTGAGATTTATTATTTTAAGGATTTTTTTTTTTTTTATTAAATTTTCTATATGTAATAAATTACATATAGAAAATTTACACATCCTTTGGTTATTATATATAATTGGTTATGTTATTCAAGAAATAAATGTTGAAAGAACTGGTGGGATAGAAAATTAAATAATCTAAAAAAATTCAGTGTATCTGCATTTGTATTACTAACTCTAATTTGTTTGTGTGTGTTTGTTGACTGCGAAGAATTTAACCTAAAAAGGGCTTGTTGACATTTTAACCAACTTCTTTTTGAACAGACTATACCAAGTTTTCGACAAAGTTTTATCACTTTAAAATGTTGGATCAATTGCAACTAGATTTAAATTCTGAATTGGGTTTGATCTACTTTTTATGCGAAACCGTCAATTGAGTCTAGCTTTTTTAAAGTTTCGTTTAATAAATAAACAATAAATAAATAAACGTCCAATAAAATTATGAGATGTAGGTATTTGTATCAAAAAGGCGACTGTGTTGCCTTACTTCAAATCAGGTCAACTATACTAAAGGCACAATACACGAAATCTCTTTCTGGGCTGGACTCGGGAAAGGTAGGGGCTTGCCCAGCAGTGGGACAATATAGGCTTATAAAAAAATGTGTACCCCAGTTTGTAGGTTATGGCATCTTTACATAGTATCAATCGATATTTATTGGAAGGGTTTTTAATCCTATTTCTTTATGTTAGGAAGTTATGAGGAAAAACACCGCCTGTGATAGGCTACTACCATACAAGGCTCACAGAATTATTGAAGACATTTATCGGACTTTGGCAAGTAACGTGACGTGTATCGAGTAGTTATTAACGTATGTAGTGTGGTGCCACGTTCGTTATGATTTGATTTTAAGAAACACACGAAACCGATAATTTGGTATAAATTTTTTGAGTATTTTATTTTGAGTTGAAACCCTTTCGATATCGTTTGATATCATCTAAAGATGCCATACCCTTGGAATGTATATACCCTTTTATGTTACACGTTGTATATATTTTTACGTGATCTTTATTCAACTTTTACAAGCCCCGCTGTAAGTGAATACAACCATCATACAATTCCAGTAGATTTAGAAAATTTCTAGATACAACAACTACCCTTAGAAGGCTGAATACACACGAGAGATGTGATTTTCAATATTTTATTCTCAGAGATCAGTCAGTTATAAAATGGCAGTGCTATCTCTTCACCGAAGTTTTAAAATATTAATCAACTATTTACATGTAAAAGTACTTGAAATTATCTACTTTTACCCGACTACGGCAAAGCAAAAGGAGGGTTATGATTTTGACAGGCTATGTATGTATGTATGTATGTATGTATGTTCATCTGTTCGCTCGTAACTTCTAAACTACTTATTCGAATTCGACAAATGACATATCATTAGAAGCGTCTTAACCGTCCGCTGGTTATAGGTTATATGAAGTTTCACAAAATCTAATGTGGCGCCCTCTAGCGGACAAAACATACAGAGTAAAAAAATAAAGTTAAGATAAAGATGCCGTGTTTGGTATCATTTGAAAGCGCTTTACTTGTACATTTTGAATATATATATATTACTAGCATTTGCTTGTGACTTTACCTGTATTCATGGGCTGATTGCATATAATTCACATCTTTTCGTTCATAGATAGCTTCTTTACTACTTATCAGAATACGACCACTGCAGTACCATTAGAAGGGCCTTGATATTTTGTTAACTTGTCACCAAAATTAGTATTACGCCCTCTAGCATACAAAAAGTTCTATGTTAATATAAAATTAAAATAAATATACCGTATTTGGTATCATTTGAAAGAGCTTCACGAGTACTTTATGTTTGTACATAATCCCGAGTATTGCTTCGTAGAAATTTGAATGTAAACCGGGGTTTAGTAAACGGAGCGATGGGAGTGGTGAAGGCCTTCGAATGGCCTGCTCTTCGGCGCGATTCTCATACAATTTGACGACGCATCCATAAAAGCAGATATTAACGGACTTATCAGAATCAAGCCTTGCCTCGCTGAATTTGACGGCTTGAGGGGGTCTGGGCAAATTCAGCGTAAATTGCTCCCGCTGATTCTTTCTTGGGGTTGCACTGTACATAAATTACAAGGTTTTACTCTAGATAAACAATTTATCGATCTAGGAAAGTCACTGTTTGCTAAAGGACAGGCCTATGTCGCTCTCAGTAGAGTCATAGCCATAAAGGGATTATTTATAAGTGCCTTGGATCATAATAAATTACTTAAAAATCCACTTGACAGTCGATCGTTAGCAGAATTAGATAGATCAAGAAATCTTCCCAGGTCCTCTTAATATATGAAACATCCAATCTATTTATACTAACGACCTCATCCACTAATTCATGACCCATTCGCTGCCATCGACGCAAATGTGCGTCGCTACTACGAAAAACCGGGAGCTTCATACGAGGAAACCATTGCTATACGCGCTACGATCCACGCGCTACGAAATAGTAAAATAGGATATCTCTACATATTACCATACGCCGATACATAAGTCAAAAGAGATGTAGTATGTTAACTAGCTAGTTTTTAGATCGTCAATTTAACTTTTGTTAATATTATGCGCCACAAATACACTTTAACACCAAAATAGTACAAATAATAAAAAGTAAAAAAACTAACACCCAACTACGACAAAAGACGACGCTGAAAAAGTATAAAACAAGATTTTCAGAATACTGAACTGAACACAGTTCCTAATATAGTTGCAAGTAAATGGATACAGTCGACTCTACCAAGATGCCTTCGTTGTAAATTGACATTAATGTCATACAATACTATTCTGAAGTATGCAATATTCACTATGTAGAGATAAATTTTCATGTTTGGCAAGGCATAGTCACACGTTACATATACCTACCTACGTAGTACTTTGATAACGTGTGACTGCGGTTTTCCAAACATGAAAATTTATCTCTACATAGTGAATATTGCATACTTCAGAATAGTGTTGTATGACATTAATGTCAATTTACAACGAAGGCATCTTGGTAGAGTCGACTGTGTCCATTTACTTGCAACTATATTAGCAACTTTGTTCAGTTCAGTATTCTGAAAATCTTGTTTAATACCAGTTCTTTGTCGTAGTTTTTTTTTACTTATTATCCTCATAACTTTCTAACATAAAGAGATAGGATTAAAAACCCTTCCAATATCGTTTGATATCATTTAAAGATGCCATGCCTTTGTTATGTATACCCTTTATGTTACACGTTGTATAGGCTCAAGAAGAAGAATCCATTAATATAAAGTGCGTATGTTTGTATGTCTGTCTGTATGTATGTGCCCGAAGTTGCTCAAAACCCTCACCACTATAGATAATCATATAGATCTGGATGCACGGAGTTCAAAAAAAAACACAAAAAAAAAAAAACAAAACAAAGAATTTTGTTTTTGTCTCGGTCCTTAAAGAGGTTTGTCAAAATTTACTATGTCGCTCTGTAACAGCCATACTTTGTATACTTATTTACATAAAATGATTGTAATATATTCTATAACTTATTTTAGCCGCTTCTGACATAGGAGAACCTAAAATACTATTACATACGCCAATATTACAAGATTTAGGTAACAGGTAGGTAGGTCTTCTGAGGCGTTCGCCCCGTGCACACTCCATCAAGATGTAGTGTACATCCTCAATTACTCCACATGTTTAACAATTTGGTATAGGTGTAATGCTCATAAGTAAGGTAAAATTCGTTGATGGAATGTGACCAGATCGAAGCCTCATAGCCGTAACAATATCTTGTCTTCTCAGCAAACAATTATTTATCCACGGAATCATCAGAGGTTCCGGTTGTGTAGTGCTATACCAGATTCCCTTCTCTTTCGATCTCTCTAGACGAGGTGTTGGAAAATTATAATAGTGGTTATTGTTTTTGAGTAGGTATATACTATACCAGATTTAGATACCTAAAACAACACCAAAGAATTGTATGGTACGAGTCTTAAAGCTCCTCAAGTTCTGTGTTGAGATACAAGATGACTGATAAATGCACTGACTGGACTTGTTCACTTAAATCTTTGTGGTTCTTTCCCAAAAGATTTTTTCGTTTCTATTTTGTTTCATCTAACCAAGTTATGTAAACTTAAAAAAATTGACTACCGAATTAGTTCCGCCATTTCTTCTTAGAGCTTGTCAAATAGGAAATCGACTGAATCTAGAGCTTTTTTTTTTCTATGATATCTTTGACGTGTAAAAGTGATTCGCTTACAGACGGAGTTGACGAATCACCAACATTGTCATTCAGAAAACGGATTTTAAAAACTAGTTTAGGCTTATTAAGATTACACAATCGTTAGTTATATTGTTTTAATTAACCATACCTTTCTAATTACCCAGCGTTAAAGGTCGGTAGACATCTTTAATCGCAAATGCACTTAGACCAGACTCTTGGTGATTACATTTTAGCTATAAAGTATATTAGCTGCAGGGTTACAATTGTCAGATCTAGGGTTTCCAAGTGTGAAGTTTTAGGTTAGATATTTTATTTAATTATTAAATAAAGATTTAAAAAAAAAAAACAAAAGCACCTGGTCTACAAAGTACGAGGCTGTGTGTGTTCAAATGCGGAAAGTATCGGTAGTTATGACTTTTTCAATACCTATTTATGTACAGGCGACAGCACATCAAATTTCTTTATTATATTGGCTCAAGGTTGACTGGGAATATTTGACATTTTCGTTTAACTTGACCTGCTGTCGTCCGTACTTTCTATCGTGGTAACTTTGCTTAGTACCACGCGTCCATAACCCTTTTTAAGCAAGCGTGATGATCAATGTTCGTGCCTTAAATGCCAAAATTGCCTCTTGAAATAAAACGTGCGCAGTCGTTGCAAGAATTCAAGAGACTTGTGAAGGAACATTACCTACTTGTCGTTATGATCTTCGTCCAACAAACACTGTTTCGCTAATTTATTTGTTAACTTGTTCTGTTCAGTACCTATGTATTTATTTATGTATATGTATGTATTTGTGTATCTATCTTAGTATGTTGTAATAGTAAAGATATAAGAAAAGCAATTTGCCTAGCAGTGGGACTTGACCGCGATCCCACCTGACGGTAAGCAGTGATGCAATCATTGATGGTAAAGCGCACTAGTATATTAGGAGACTGTTCACGTTAGCCTTAGAGACACTTTAATTGTACAGACGGGAACACCGCTACAGGCAAATTGTTCCAGTCCCTCGATGTACGCAGTATAAAAGACGAATCGAAACGCTTCGTCCGGATCGTAGCAGTATCAACAACGTAAGGGTGGATATTCGCCTTTCGACGACGAGTTGCCCGATGATGGAAAGGCGTTGGCGGAATTATGTCATTTATTTCCCGTGCACACTCTTCGAAATGCATCTCATAGAAGAAGCTACTTTCTTAAGACTCATTAAACTAATCAGTCATGGTGCTACTGCAAAAATTTGGATGATAATTACCGACCGCTAGACAAAAACAGACTAAGAAATATTTACGGTTAGGAAGTAAAAGTAAACTATAATTAGATAAGCGAATTTAAAATGACTAAATTTATTCCTCCGGAAATAATTTAAATCGAATAGCGGTTCTAATTTCGTTGAATAGTAGCTTGACTACTAGCATTGCCGAAACCTGTAGTACTTACTTTTTTACGTCATGTTTTTACAAAACAAATTATTTCATCACCACTGTTCTCAAAACGGTGAAGGAAGACATTATGAAGTAGCCAATGTGACATCGCTTCGTAGCGAAGCGAAATCGAATACCAAACCAACCAATGACGGGAACGATTGACCACGTGATTTATCGCGTCACGTGGTCAATCGTTTTTGTTATTCGTGAAGCGATGTTACATTGGCTAGGGCCCCAGGTGTCCTAAAGCCAAAACTTCGAAGACATGTGAACATCTACCAATGCGCACTGGGCCCGCGTGGTAGATTACGGCCCACTTCCTCTCACCGAGAGGGGGCCTATGCCTCAAGAGTGGGAACATTGCAGGCTGATTATGTATGTACTAGCTTTAAATTCGGGGTGACACGGTTTCCTTTTTCCAAATTTCCATACCCTGTTATAGGGACTGGTAGATTTCCAAAAAATATAAGAGAACTATTTTTCGTTGGTAAGAAATAGCGTAGTTACTTATCTTTAAAACCGTGAAAAGTCTCAAATAAAATTTCATCCGCTCTTTTAAGGACTTGGGAGCTGATTTCCAAAAAAGAAATTATGCTCGAATTTTTAGTACCAATATTAGCTTTCTACCTTGAAAATTGTAGAAGGCACCAATCACCATATAAACTTCCACCACCCAATTCCGGTAAGTGGGGGGTTAGAAAGAGACAAAAGTAGCCTAAGCCACTCTCCATCCCTTCACTCTCGCCACTTAAAAAATCGCGTCAGTTCTTCGCCGCTTTTTGCAGTGACAGTCAGACAAACAAACGGACGTACATACTTTCACATTTACGTATAATATTAGAATGGTACATCCATTTTACAAAACTACCAAGAGGGAGAGCTCTAGGCTGTTGTGTGTGGAGGGTCATATTCGAGCTGTTAGTAGCTGATAAAAAAATATTGTTTTCGGAGTTTTCCCTCAACTAGTGCTTCACGACAGTGATTCTTGCCAATGTTAATTGTTCTCGTTCAACGGAAAGTAGGTCACCTATAAGTTTTAAAACCTTTTTTTATATTTAAAACGTTGCCTCTCACTAGAAATTTGTCCTGTATCGTAGATGCGTTTCTTCTTCTCCTTCTTCAGCCTATAGAGATCCGCTGCTGGACAAAGTCCTCCCCCAAGGCTTTCCACGATGACCGGTCTTGCGCTACCCGCATCCATCGGCTTCCCTCGACTTTCACCAGGTCATCGGTCCACCTTGTTCTTCCTACCTGGAGCCTCCCGACGCTGCCTCTTCCGGTACGTGGCCGCCACTCCAGAACCTTACTGCCCCATCGGCCATCGGTTCTACGAGCAATATGCCACTTAATTTGAGCGATTCGAAGACATATGTCGGTGACTTTGATTTTTCTGCGGAGCTCCTCATTTCTGATTCGATCACGCAGAGAAACCCCCAAGCATAGCTCTTTCCATCGCCTACTATACTTAACGTGTTGTCAAAAAAATAAACGTATTTACACTGTCTGTTTCTAAATAATTTTAAACTTTTTATGCGATTCAATCGTAATGTTTACAAAAAAATGTTTGGGCAGTTCACTTAATTTTTTCTTAGTCATTGAGTCATACAGTTCGTGGAAAAATTCAGCGATTCAGTATCATTCGTTCGTTATGGTTTCATGTTAAAAGCTATGCTGTTCAAGCTTAGCTTTTAACAGAAATTAGAAATCAGAAATATTTTATTTGTGATGCGTAGGTGCAGTGGTTAATCATATTTGAGGATAAAGTGCGCTATGATCAGCCTATTATAGGCATACAAATACAAAAATAAAATAATAAAAAATAACTAAATAAATGATTACAGAAGATAAGTAGCTACACAAGATGTTACTTATACAACGTGTAACATAAAGGGTATATACATAACAAAGGCATGTCATCTTTACATGATATCAAACGATATTGGAAGGGTTTTTTAATTCTATCTCTTTATATTAGGAAGTTATGAGGAAAAACACCGCCTGTGATAGGCTACTACCATACTAGTCGCACAGAGATATTGAAGACATTTATCGGATTTTGGCAAGTAACGTGACGGGTAACGAGTATGTTACGTTATGTATGTGCACGTTTGTTATGATTTTATTTTAAGAAACACACGAAACCGAAAATTTGGTACCAATTTTTTGAGTATTTTATTTTGAGTTGAAACCCTTCCGATATCGTTTGATATCATCTAAAGATGCCATGCCCTTGGTATGTATATACCCTTTTTGTTACACGCTGTATAATATTTCAGTGCAATTGCACATTCTGCTATATAATAATGGCATGCTATTAATATGATATATAATTCATAGATAAAGTAGATGTATTGTAACATACAGCAATAGACAAAATCGGGATAATCAATAGGGATAAAGTCAAAAAGTCATAATAATTTATTAAGTTAACATCAAAACCATTCTGATTTAAATACAATATTGTCAAATAAGCAAATCACAAAACGTTATCAAAAATGAAGTCAAAACAATTAGTTAGATAAATGGTAAAATAATTTGGACTTAAATAATTCTAAGTCAAAGAAAAGAATTACAATTATACAATGTCAAGATTTATCCAATAAAAAGTCCGATAATAACATTTTTGACACAGCATACTTCTTAGTTTTAGTTTAAATGAATTAACAGGCAATTTTTTTAGCTCTTTCCGCAATTTATTACATACTAGCTGCCGCCAGCGACTTCGTTCGCGTGGAGTTAGTTATGTGAACATTTTATTTTAACCCCAAAATATACAGCATACATTTTAAATTTCTGTTATGCTCCGCTCCTATTCGTCGCAGCGTGATGTTATATAGCCTAAAGCCTTCCTGCATTAATGGGCTATCCAACGCAAAAAGAATTTTTCAAATCGGACCAGTAGTTCCCGAGTTTAGCGCGAACAAACAAACAAACAAACTCTTCAGCTTTATATATTAGTATAGATATAGATAACTGGTGCCATGTGAAATACACTTTTATACATTAAGGCAGTATTCGTTTTTAGAATACACAGACGACTTTCGTCCCTTTGGGTCCGATTGAGAGCTACAGATACTAAGGTAAACAAATGAGGATTAGGTTATACTTATACCTATAATACTTTCGTCCCTTTGGGTCCGATTGAGAGCTACAGATAAAAAGGTAAACAAATGAAGATTAGGTTATACTTATACCTGTAATACTTTCGTCCCTTTGGGTCCGATTGAGAGCTACAGATACTAAGGTAAACAAACGAGGATTAGGTTATACTTATACCTATAATACTTTCGTCCCTTTGGGTCCGATTGAGAGCTACAGATACTAAGGTAAACAAATGAAGATTAGGTTATACTTATACCTATAATACTTTCGTCCCTTTGGGTCCGATTGAGAGCTACAGATACTAAGGTAAACAAATGAGGATTAGGTTATACTTATACCTATAATACTTTCGTCCCTTTGGGTCCGATTGAGAGCTACAGATACTAAGGTAAACAAATGAAGATTAGGTTATACTTATACCTATAATACTTTCGTCCCTTTGGGTCCGATTGAGAGCTACAGATACTAAGGTAAACAAATGAAGATTAGGTTATACTTATACCTATAATACTTTCGTCCCTTTGGGTCCGATTGAGAGCTACAGATACTAAGGTAAACAAATGAGGATTAGGTTATACTTATACCTATAATACTTTCGTCCCTTTGGGTCCGATTGAGAGCTACAGATACTAAGGTAAACAAATGAGGATTAGGTTATACTTATACCTATAATACTTTCGTCCCTTTGGGTCCGATTGAGAGCTACAGATACTAAGGTAAACAAATGAGGATTAGGTTATACTTATACCTATAATACTTTCGTCCCTTTGGGTCCGATTGAGAGCTACAGATACTAAGGTAAACAAATGAGGATTAGCTTATACTTATACCTATAATACTTCATCGGAAACATTTAAGGCTTAGATGAATTTAGAATGAGTCTTGCTTAATCTACAAATTAACTGAATGATAATGATAACTGTTCTATTTCACAATTACTAGTACGTATTGCACATATTAAGCGTTTGTGTGTTTAATATAACAATTATGTAAGTCATCATCAACTTTTATATCGTCCCACTGCTGGGCACAGGCCTCCTCTCATACAGAGAAGGATTGAGCGTAATCAGTGCCACGTTTGCTGCATCATGATGATCATGTTTGCAGGTCATGATGGAAAACGATATTTTCCTGATGGGCCTGGGTCTTGGATGTTTATCTATATATGTCATCATCATCATCCCAGCGTTAAACCCAGTCGCATCCGAAGCCTTTTCAGCTTTGGAGTCTGGGGTCCGCTTTACCAGTCCAACTGCTGATATGGCTAAACTTCGACATTTTCCGTGAAGCGACTGCCGTCTGACCTCCACAACCCGAAGGCGACATCGAAGCATTGCAGTTAGACCAATTGTTGGATTTTTGAGGGCTCCAACAACCCGTAACGACTGTCACTAGATGTTCGTATGGCAACCGGGACCAACGGCTTAACATGCTTTCCGAGGCACGACCAGACCAGTGCAAATATTCATATTCATGCATACAAATACTTGCACTGTGCGGGGATCGAACCTGCGCCACCTTGCGCAGCGGCCGCGTCCGCTACCGCCACGCCACGGAGGCTGTCGCGTTTCTCTATATATTTGTATCTAATATAAATATAGTATCGTTGAGTTAGTATCCCATAACACAAGTCTTGAACTTACTTTGGGGCTAGCTCAATCTATGTGATTTGTCCGTATATATTTATTTATTTATTTGCTCAATGCGGGTTGCCAATTTCAGACTTAAAGTCCAGGTTTCCTCAAGATATTTTCCTTCACCTTGTAATCAGTCCTTGGTGTACAAGATACCAAGACTTAGAAAGTACATATAACTTAAAGTTGCATTGGCACTAGCCTGACTTGGAATCAAACCCACACACTCACTGTGCTGGTGTTTTAACCACTAGACCACCAAGACCACAAGAAATTATCAATATACGAAATTATTTAAGTAACAAGAAAAAACAAATATTAATCCCTGCTAGTGACATTTGCAATAACTTTTAATTCCAGTGAAATTCCATCACCCTGTTTCAGTTTTAACGTTACATAAAATAAATCTTTAATTAACTATGGCCAATTAAAAAAATGAAGTTACGAAACGGCTGCCTGAATAGAACGCTTTTTTGCTTAGGTGTGTTGGCTCTGTATTGTAGGTATTATTCTTCGATATGCACAAAGAAGTAACTACAATCTTTGTTAACCCATCGAACGAAGGTCTTTTTTTTGGAGTGTTTTAAAAATATTAACAACAATCATTAACAACTAGGAACATGTTCTAATTACAAACTTCCAAATGTGTGTGTGTGTGTGCGCGTGTGTGTGTGGGTTTGTGTGTCATCATCATCTCAGTATTAATCCCAGTCGCATCCGAAGCTTTTTCAGCTTTGGAGTCTGGGGTCCGCTTTACCAATATAACTGCTGATGTTGGCTAAACTACGATATTTTCCGCGAAGCGACTGCCGTCTGACCTCCACAACCTGGAGGCGATATCGAAGCATTGCAGTTAGACAAACAGGTCAACAGGTTAGTTAGGTGCAAATTATGTGATATATCCGATAATAATTATCATAAATGTGGGTCGATTTGTCAAGTTCAGTTGGTTTATATGCATTACTCGAGTCTTTGTAAATTCTGTAAGTTTGTTTTGGCGTCTTTAAAACTCTGTAGTTTTATTGATATATGTACTTCTTAAAGACATAACAGCTCAGGAATAAATTAATAAGATAAATAAACATTTTTTTTAATAATTATAAACTAGCACTTGACTGCAATCCCGCCTGATGGTAAGCAGTGATGCAATCGTTGATGGTAAAGCGCGCTAGTTTATTAAGCCCATACACTTAAAAAACCTTAGTGAATAGGAAGAAAGTCGGCAGTTGAGCGAGGTGGTGCAATGTTAGACCCAATAACACGACCAACGATACTGCGCCAGAGGGAGATTGATGTGGAGACCCTCCACGACCAAACTCCCGGCATAACAACATCGTAACATCATGACGCATCGTACCTGGCACACATCGCAACACAACTGCTCAGACTCGTCCTCCGTACGGCTTCACCAGACATCATGCCGGAACACGATCCACATCCTACTAATATTATAAACGGGAAAATTTGTATAGATTCATATAAATTTGTTTCCCTTTCAGTTAAAATCTCATCTGTACTGGATGAAATTTTGCGCAAAGATAGTTTCATAACCTTAATTAAATTTATTGCATTAACATACTGTCCCAATATTCCCATGTGGGTGACCCCGTGGGGCGTAGCTAATAGAAAAATAAACGGTTTTCTAGCTCTCCTTGTACAAAAAGCAAATAGCCATCAAATGCTGATCATCGATTCAAGTGCAATGAACGTCGATTTCACCCTTAGGAACACAATGAGATGACGTCATCACGAACTGAACGTAACTGTGTATAGATACTATAACCTCGTAACCTTTTAACGTGAAGCAATTGCGTCACAAAATTTAATATGATCCCATGTAGTTTATACATAGGTATGTTCATATAAATCTGCACTTGTAAAGATGCCTTGAGCATCCATTTGATAACCTAATTTAAGCCTCAGAAAAGAAGCCGCCAGCTACCTAGTTATTTTAGATTTTAGGGTTCCAGTCACAAAATTCTCTGAAATGAATCAAAGTAAATTGATTTTCTTTTCTACGACTAGTTGCAGTCAACTAAAAGCTTCATAAAACAAGTAATTTTTTTCTGTCCTTATCAAATAGGATCACCGCAAAACGTCTGTTTCTTCTTTAATAGAATATTAGTCATCATAATGGACGTCACCCTCTCTCTTGCCATATCATCTTTCCCACCGGCGTTCATCCATCGACATACAGACAAATGTCTTACCAGTTCCACCAAACGCTAGTATGCAAGCAGTAATCATTGCCGCAATCGTATTGAAACGCTGCCTGAATCAAATCAGTATTTGATGAATTTCTTCTTGTGTGTCGTAAATCTAGCTGTTAATTTCTAAGGTTTACTCGATGATTTCGCATTGTTAACCAAGCCGTTTCACGGACTGCTTCCCTTTGCTCTTGTGAGTCAGAAGCACGCAGTCGAGCCATACTAAGGCGGCGCCCTTCACGTGCAATTTCTTGCTCTTCTTCAGTGCTAATCTAGTCAGGAGTGTTCTTCGGTATGACTGTTTAACTTTCGGGTGCGTTTTTGTAGAAATATTGTTTTAAGATAATATACGGTTTTATTATTCATTAATTATGCTTTGAATCGGACAAATTTGGCGTTATTTCTGTGTGGTCTATGAAAATGGTAAAAAAAGCTGAACGCAAATATTAGGGTGTTATAATATTTTTTAATAGCATGACGTTATGCTATATTATATAAATATAGCTGATCCGCGCACCTACACGTTGTATCCATGGACGTATTTAAATATTTTTGAGAGTTGGTAACACTGTAAGGTTGGCACCCGTCAAACATGTCAACCCATTAATTATTTTTATATTTTGAAATTTAAATACACGATGTTATAAGCAAAGTTGATATTATGTTGTCGATTCAAAGGTCTTGTTTTAATGCGTTCTCCAATTCGAGTGGAACTGAGAGTACAAATACTATCAAATGTTTGACAGAAAGTAAGTGGTCAATTTTAATATGGGAAAATGGAATTGTCGTTTTACTTTATCTTACTCGCAATTTTTCCTTATTTGCTGACCGTATAGACCTACCCTGGACTACGACAAATATTTTAAAACCAAAATCAGCTCAATTGGGCCAGCCGTTCTCGAGTTTTAACCATACTAACGAACAACAATTCATTTTTATTTATATAGATTATACGCTAGGTCCGTCTGTAGTCATATATACATTGTTATGACATTTTTAAATTGTTATTTTTTGTTTATGCGAAACCAAAAATACGTGTCCAGTTTTTTTAAGTAAAGAATCTATGTACAAATTTTCAAAATATATCATGAAAAACCACAAAATTATGAGCTTGTTATCTTACTTGGTTGTCCCAACAAAAATATGGTCAACGCATCGCTCACCTGCCCCGCACGGCGCACGGAGGCTGTCTCACTGTATTCCTAGTACTAGGATCTACCGTCCGCTGTATGCGCTTGTTATATCTATAACGAGTCATAATTCTAATAAAAGTATTGTACTGTGGATTGCTTATGTTTAGTTAATTCCGAGGGTAGAATAACTTTTATAAAATTATAAAAACGGCTCGATGGTATTCTGAGGGTGGCATTTCCAATAAATACGGTGACTCGTCCCTTAGTAGAGAGCCCTCACAGACCCTGATGACCCCATAACCCTCCTCCAAGAGGCTAATAGGGCCACCAGCACAATACACAAGAAAAGACCGACCTACCGACCTCGCCGCCGAGGTCCATCGCGACGCGTTCAACGTAAGTAGCCCCCTCCCCCGTCACAGCCAGCCCGCGCCGCAGCTGAGCCAGTAAATATAAACTCCCAACTATGACCTCTGAGTTTGTTTCGGACGTTTCTTCTCAGAGCTAGTACTAGGAAACGCCGCGGTCATCAAACCGAATAAATATAAGAAATCGATCCAGCCGTCCCTTGCTGTTCTTCTAGTGACACCCTAAGCCGAGATTAGTACCCTTAGCGTAGTCGCTTAGCTTTTAATAGCCCTGGCTGGAGGCTTTAAATTCATTTAAGGCAGCCACAGGATAGTCCGGTTAAATAGTGACGACCTCTCTAGGTCAACTATGAGATGAGAGAAAAACTTAGTAGAGAGTCTTGATCGAGCCGTCGGACGAACACACTACCCGTTAAGTATTCTTAATATTTGTTATAGGCACATAATTCTTATGTGCCTGGTCTAATGTAATTTGTATTGCTGATATTGCTGATGATTCCAAATATGCCCAGTGTGTAATGTTATAAGTAAATATAGACATAATGTTTCTTCTATGATGTCTGCTTTAATATTATTTAAGAACCCACACTCTGCTATCCTAACACGCTCGGTAACCACACGGTAACAATTTGTAAATGTATTTGGAAAAAAAATAAACATGGTGTTAAAAATGATTGCAATCGATTCAGTAGCTTATTCTGAACAAGCTATATTTAGATTTTGTATGAAGTAAAAATAACGTTGTACGAGTACCTATATACTCGCTACATACGTTACGCTTTCGTCAATGGAGCTTTAATTATCATCTTTCTGAGTCGAACTTTCCCTCCATGAGAGTAATAATTTGTCTGGGATCTCGTTTCCCATTTGAATGCTGATTCGATAGTTTTTGACCATAATAATAATATTTCGATCCAGAGTTACGAATTATCAATCGTTTGTCAGTCCTAATCAAAGAAGTAAAGTCAACGCCTCAAGATTTGTTTTTTGTAGATTTGTTTTAGACTTAGAGAGCATTTTTCAAAACAATATATCCTACCGAATGTTGGCTTTTCGTAAGGAACCATCGGCGACAACATCTCACCCGTACTTGACGAGACTTTTTTCAAGCATAAAGAGCGAGTTTTTACTTAGCATGAATAGTTACGCTCTGTTGGGTTAGGATTTCCCCTGATCAAGTAAAGCGGTGGGTCAACGACTGTCTACCCGAATTATTAACCTACTATCAGCCTCATAATTGCAACTCCACGTGTAACATCAACCGCCTCTCCAGGGTAGGCGGAGTCTTTTTTGAAAATTTTATCAGCTACTAGTGGCCGCCAGCGACTTCGATCGCGTGGTTTAGTTATGCTCCGCTCCTATTGGTCGTAATTTTTGTTATGTAGCCTAAAGCCTTCCTGGATTAATGGGCTATCTAACGCATAAAGAATTTTTCAAATCGGACCAATAGTTCCTGAGATTAGACGCGTTCAAACAAACAAACAAACTCTTCAGCTTTCTATATTTTTCCTCGGTGGTAGGCCATAACATCGGCTGCCGGCAGAAGTTACCACCCACCAGACAAAGTCTTGCTGCCAAGCGATTCGTCGTATTCCGGCATGATGTCTGGTGAAGCCGTACGGAGGACAGGTCTGAGGAGTTGTGTTGGGATGTGTGCCGGGTACGATGCGCCAAATGTTGTTGTGTCGGGAGTTTGGTCGTGGAGAGTCTCCAGATCAATCTCCCTCTAGCGCAGCATTGTTTGGTCGTGTTAGTCTTGGGTTTAACATTGCATCACCTCGCTCAACTGCCGTCATCCTTCCTATTCCTTAGTTTTTTAAGTGAATAGGCTTAATAAACTAGTGCGCTTTACCATCAACAATTGCATCACTGCTTACCATCAGGCGTGATTGCAGTCAAGCACTAGTTTATAATTATTAAAAAAAAATAGTATAGATGATATACCTGAATATTAAATTGTATTTATGTATTTTATTTTAATAGATACGTTGTTCTCAAAATATGTTACAAGGCTGGTGTAAAGGGCTTTCAAGGCGCAAAATAAAATATTTGAAATTTTAAAATCAGGGATAACATCATGAGGAAACCGGAATAGGTGCTTTGAATTTGATTCTTTGGTTCCTATCACAACAAGTCAAAGAAAGTGACGTTTACCAACCCGCACTGGGCGGTTCTGTCTTTACCTCTGTGCGAGGGACTATGAAGTGTGAAAACTAGCTTAGGTAACTGCTCGATTGCTTGCAAAAATGAAAAAAGATGCCGAACTTTGCTCGGCGCACTCCTTCGCATAACGCGCTGTGACATGTCATAACAAAAACTTAATTTACTACCGACTGGATAGGTTTTATAATAAAAAAAATAACTGTATTATGTAGCCAATGGGTTATACAATAAATATTAGTCAATTCTTTCTCGAGTTTTTAATACACTTATATTTATAAATAACTAGAAAATTTGAGAACAAGCATATTGTCTTGTTGATCACGAACTAAAAAGATTGTCATATAACTTGATCTGATTTTAAAAACTTTTTTAAAGGTAAAACAAACTTGGACTGTAGGTACATTCAAGCGGCAGAAGAAAGTTTATCAAGATCAAGTACTTATAGCCATTTAAAAAAAGAACAAAACACGAACAAATTGAAAAATTCAAAAACGGAAAAATCAACAATTTGGACGCAGTTTTTGCGACAAAGTAGATATAATCAAGACCGTCTCGTTACAAATTTCCGTGGATAATACCCAGATGCAGTAGAAATACTTTCGGCCATTCACTTGGCAATTTCAGATATAACTACTGTTCTCAATAATTGGCACAGGTTTGACCCCAATTATCGGTCACATCTCTAATCTCTTCGCTGCGCTTTTTTTCTTACAAAAACAAGCGACTGTTTTGACGTCTGCATCGGATTTAATATATTTGATAACATTGCTTATTTTAATTGCAATCTTCGATACTGTTGATAATTGACCGGTTCTGGCTAAACAACAGCCGCGCATATCGTTTCATCCTTGAGGGTAAGCTGCGTTGTCCTTGTGTTGCAGAAGACTGACGGGAGCCCCTCTATTGTTATTTTCCTAGTATTGTTCAGCTACCTGGGACATAAAAATATTTTGAGAAAATAAAAAAGAATTTAAATCAAATTCAAAGCATATTTTTTTAACTGACTTCATAAAAAGGAGGTTATCAATTCGACCCGTATATATGTAAACCAAATTTCAAGTGTAGTATATATGTATGTTTTTTATGTTTGTGCGCGCATATTGAGTGAATACTATAAGTTTCATCAAAGTCGCTTCAGTAGTTTATGAGATAGGGATTTTTTTCGTATTGATTAGAACTTATTTTAACATGGGTTATGGCTGCCACTATTGTTATGAGGTGAAAAGTAATCCGCTCCAAAAAAACACTCAAAAATGAAGAAATAATTTTGCTTTTGTCATGGCTCTAGAAGTAGATGGCGAGCAAAACAACAGAAACTTCGAGACGTGTTTTGAGTTTTTTTCCTAGCATTGTTCAGCTACGTGGGACATTCAAAATATTTTTTAAAAATAAAAAAGAAAAACAATTCTAAGTAAGTCATTTACTGGTACTTTTGAATGGTCAAAATGTCGATCAGTGATTAAGGTAAAGCTAGTATAGCGTGTATGTAGTATAGGATGGTTATAAGGGTTTTTGCGTGCTCGGGTGCGTTATTGTGGTGGAAGACAACAACGCGCTGATCCCTGTATTTGGTCGCTTGTTGCCTACAACAGAGAAAACTTCTGACAAGCATTTGATAGTATACCATTCCGCATAATGCTGCTTACCTATTAGCCAGTCAATATAAAGAAGCTTGCTTTAATAGGCATCGATTCGTTTTGATACACCCAAACTGTGTACTGTCACTTCGTTTCTTGATCGTTTTCATGAATCCATTACTTATTACATGTAATGATGACGTAAACCTGCTGCCTGAGGCTGCTTCAAATTTCAAATCACAATCAAATCAAAAGTCATTTATTCAAATTAGGCTGAGAAGCAGCACTTTTTGAACGTCAATATTACATAAGAGAGTCCCCTAAAACGCCCACCCATCAACACTTCCTAGTGCTTTCGCTGGGAAGAAGAAGTGGCGGAACAAACTCCCCAACAGCACAGCTGTCTGTTCATTTAAAAAAAAAACACATGATTTTATACAATACTATGTATAATGATTTGTTTATCATATCACGGCACCATTCCTCCGGGCCCAATTTCGAAAATCGGTAAGGTTATGCGCCCTTTGTGGAACTATTCTCCTCACGTGAAGATGCGTATGTAGAATCTCGTGAACGCTCCCTGATCTAACTTGCAGGATGTGCTGAATCTCTTGATATGTCACTCTCCTATTGGATTAAATTTTTCTCAGCCAGCACGTTTTCTTCCATAACGGCCTCAAAGTTTGAATTTGTTCGAATTCGTCAAGTGAATTCGTTATACTAACGATCCACGATTGCCTTGAAAGGGCTTTCATGTATAAATGCCATTTTAAGTCTGTACAATTCATTCAGTTTCAGCCGATACTTGAAATCTTGATCTCTTGATATCGTATAAAATCATCGGGCGATGATCCCGGTAATCTATTATTCAATGAGACACGTTTATAAATTGAATTGATCCGCAAAAAAGATACAAGAAAATTTTAAAATTGGAATGCACTTATTTTTATTTACCTATAAATAATTACGTTTTCAAAACAGAATACAACTAGGCAGTCTCACGTGCAAAACACTTTTTTTAAATATTTTTTTTTCACATTTTTTTTTACGCAATACCGTTGAGTGACCTGTTATGTTAGGGTCAGGGATCAGTCTTACCGAATGTAGATCGTCAATTATAAGTTATTCTATTGGTTCTAATTAATTATAAGGTCATTGCATGGAGCAGCGGGTAGTCGACATGCTCAAACTACCGTGATTATTAGATTAATTAAGCTAGATAGACTTGTTTAAAGGTTTACAATTTTGGCATTAAGCGATAAATGTCAATCTTCTTCTTCTTCTTCAGCCTATAGAGGTCCACTATTGGACAAAGGCCTCCCCCAAGGTTTTTCACGCTTTTCCAGGCTTTAGCACCATAGACCACATACGCTGCGGCAAGTTATACAGGAGTCCAAGGAGTATAACAATCCACTATGCTTGGCGTTTGTGGACTATGAGAAGGCCTTCGATTCGATCGAGACATGGGCGGTGCTACAGTCTCTCCAGCGGTGCCAAATTGACTATCAATACATTGAGGTGATAAAGTGCCTGTGCAAAAACGCCACCATGTCAGTCCGTCTCGAGGATCAGGACTCGAAACCGATCCAACTTCAGCGTGGAGGGAGACAAGGAGATATCATATCTCTCAAATTGTTCACTGCTGCGTTGGAATTTGCCTTCAAGCTCCTGGACTGGAAAGGACTTGGTGTTAACATCAACAGCGAGTATATCATTAATCTCCGTTTTGCAGATGAGATCATGGTCATGGCGGAGACCCCGGAAGACTTGAGCAAAATGCTCAATGCTCTCAGCAGAGCTTCCCAACAAGTGAATCTGAAGATGAACATGGATAAGACGAAGATCATGTCGAACTCTCATGTCGCACCCATTCCAGTTTTAGTTGGTTGCTCTGCACTCGAAGTTGTTGACGAGAATATATACCTGGGACAAACAGTCCAACTAGGTAGGTCCAACTTCGAGAATGAGGTGTCTCGTCGACTCCAGCTCGGCTAGGCAGCGTTCGGGAAGCTACGCTACATTTTCTTGTCGTCCAAGATATCACCGTGTCTCAAGACTAAAGTCTTTTACCAGTGTGTGTGCCAGTGATGACTTACAGAACTGAAACGTGGTCGCTCACAATTGGCCTCATACAAAGGCTAAGAGTCACACATAGGGCGATGGAAACAGCTATACTCGGAGTTTCTCTGCGCGATCGAATCAGAAATGACGACATCCGCAGAAGAACCAAAGTCACCGACATAGCTCTTCGAGTCGCTAAAATTAAGAGGCAGTGGGCGGGGCACATTGATCGTACAATCGATGGCCGATAGGACAGTAAGGTTCTGGAGTGGCGGCCACGTACCGGAAGATGCATCGTACGGAGGCCAACAACAAGGTAGACCGATGATCTGGTGAAGGTCGCGGGAAGCCGATGGATGCGGGCAACACAAGACCAATAGAACGTACTCAATTTTTTTTTTCAGTATTGTTGCGACCAGGACGCGGCCTCGTTGATTGCGACATCAATTACGCTGTTTAGGTCATCCGGAGCGCAGGTTAGCGGGCACTTATGACACTCCAACATATCAGTAGCAGCTCAGTAAATAATATCAGCTTTTATTCTTCTCACTGTTGTCTAACAGTTAGAATATAAGAGGCCTCCTCTCACAGAGCGGGAGTGAACCGTGGGTCAATTACGCGGGCCCAATGCCGGTCTATGTCTATCTCTTCGAATTTTCATTTCTAAAACATGCTGATTTCCTCACGACGTTTTACTTCTCCGTATTGAGAGAAGTGGTGATGAAATATATTACATAAAGGCACCTGTGGTGACCTTGAACCATCACTTCCCTCTAAACTCAACGCACGATGAATCGTAATTATGCCTTAGTATGCTAAATTTATTATTAATTTAATATCTACATAGTTAGTTATCATGAAGTGTGCAGCAGCTGCATAGATAAGATAAAAAATCAGACGATTTTAAAGGTCATCAGTAGGTAGTTCAAATAGAGTTGTAACTTTCTTTTAGTAATTATCATTACTTGATTAATTATATTATTGCTGTTACTAATTTTGTATTTTAGGTGTATTTTTTATGATAAATTGATGATTCTTTTTTTACATTAAATCCAAGTTGGTAGTAATTACTCAACACTGTCTATTTGACGACCTCCGTGGCGCAGTGGTCAACACGCCTGCCTGCGACGTGGAGGCCCCGGGTTCGATCCTTGGCCAGGTTATGATGGAAAACGATATTTTCCTGATTGGCCTGGGTCTTGGATGTTTATCTTGATATTTACTTTGGGGCTAGCTCAATCTGTGTGATTTGTCCGTATATATTTATTTATGCATTAACATTAATTGATAGTTACAAGGAATTAGTAGTCTAAGTAGGAATAATCACTACTTCACTACAAAAACTAAGCGTGTCTATCTGTCAAAACGCGTAAAACTCAAAAACTACCGAACAGATTTTCATAGGTGTTCACCAATGAAAGAAAAGAAAGAAAGAAAAAAGATTTATTATGACTCGGACAGAAAGTTCATAAAGCTAAATTAAACACATTCAAAAATAAAACAATGGGGTGCACTCCCGGGCGCCGGCAGAAGTAAAACTTGGACATTAACATTCTGCATTTTTAAAATTTTTACACTAATTGCTTTATTTATCAGTAGTAGTAGTCATACAATTTTCACCTTTAGCTGTGTGCCAAATTTCATCCAAATACTATCAAACTTAGATGCACACAAACGCTCACGTTTATAATACTGGTAGGATTGTCAACGTAATTATTACGTATGTTAACGAATGTAAGCTTGGGTAGTTGACTAAAAAAAAAACGAATTAGTCCGTCAGTTAGATTTCCAAAAAAAACTAGGCACGTATTTTTTTCATTTTTCATATAAACAAAAAATGAGGACGATACAGTGCGTTGAAAACTCGTGTGACGTCACTCCTGCGAAGCTTTTTAGCAAAGAGTGACGTTACCAGCTCCCACTCCTGATCTTTGATGCCTTTTATACTTGTTAATTTTTATAGATTTGATAGAACAAAATATACGTATCCAATATTTTTCTATAATCTGAATGACGGACTAAATAGAATATTTTTTTTTTACCCAGGAAACACCCCTATTGTTGTTGTGCCGTTTTACTTCTGTATAATCTAGGGACTAGATGGTCGGAAGATCTGAACAAAATCGCAGGAAGCGCTGGATGCAGGCCGCGTTGAAACGTTCTTTTTGGAAATCCTTGGGTTGGGGGCGGCCTATTCCCAGCAGTGGACTTCATGTGGCTGACATGATGACGATGTTGATGAATCTAGGTATTGTGTACCAAGGTTTTGTTTGAAATATTACTACAATATTTACCTACTAAAAATGTAAAAAAATCTTGCCGACTGGGGGCTTTACTAGCATGCGCCGCATTAACCGATACGAAAACAAAATATTTTAGAATGATAAACTCTTTTCACACATATTAATAAAAAATGTGAGTATTATTAATGAATGTATGGACGACAGCAGGTCAATCTACCCTTAACTGTCATATCATCATAATCAACCTATTATCGTCCCACTGCTGGGCACAGGTCTCCTCTCATACGGAGAAGGATTCAGCGTAATCACCACGCTTGTTCAATACGGGTTGGCGATTTCAGAATTAGAGTTCAGGTTTCCTCAAGATGTTTTCCTTCACCTTTTAATCAGTCATTGGTGTCAAAGATATACTTAAAAAGTACATATAACTTAGAAAAGTTACATTGGTATTTGCCTGACCTGGAATCGACACCGCATACTCATACTTGAGAAGCTGGTGTTCTAACCACTAGGCCACTACGTCAACTGTCATATATTCCCAATCAATATTGCCTTAATACTTTAGCGATAAAGTTGAAAAAATTTGCAAAGAAATGTGACAGATTGTAGTAGCTTTAACGTGCTGTCATCTGTACATTCCCTTAGGATGTTTAGGAGTTTTGGCGGGAAAGTCAAATTGAGTGTCACGCTCATTTTTCATCGGACTTTTAAAATTATAATGTTGTTTACTAAATAAAAGTGCGTGATTTATGTAGTAAAAAGTGCATTCGGTGAATAATTTATAAAGAACATTGAAATATTGTAGCATAGTGGCCACATCATGACTTTACCCCAAACCCCTCCTAGTCGGTCTCACGCGGGAAACGAAAGGAGATAGGTTTCGTTAAGTTAAGCTAGGATAAGTTAGGATATAAACTTACTCAAAAAAACTAACTCAAGACCAGGCTGTATGGCGTACTATGCCTTTGCCTTTTCCATTCAGAAGTACGGAAAGAAGTGAACCAAAAAAAAAATTAGGATGTTTACTGATATCCATGCCGGTGAAAGCAAAAGCTTGTCAGAACAGATACACGACTATTTTAATTCATAACTAAAAAATTGGAGTTAATTACGACCGATGTGTCTTAGTGAAAGTTTCACACGCTGCTAAAGTGTTTTGTATCTTTTTGACTTTGAATTTCTATGTGTAACAAACTGCTTTTCATAAGATCTATGTGATCTTCAAATTTATTAAAAAAAAAAAATCTCCAAGCTGTAATATTGGTACCGACGACAGCAGGTTGACAAACCCGAAATTGTCAAATATTCCCAATCAACCATGAGCCTTAATGCTTTAGAGATAAAGTTGAAAATAGAATAAAGAAATCTGACAGTTTGTTGTAGCTTGATGTGCTGTATCCACTACTACCTATGAATATATTTTGTATGTATCATCACCAGCGATGGAAACTAGCCAGCGCCGCAGCTGAGCCAGTAAATATAAATTCCCAGCTATGACCTCTGAGTTTGTTGCGGCGTTTCTTCTCAGAGCTAGTACTAGAAAATACCATGGTCATCAAACCGAATTAATAATAATTTCGATCCAGTTGTCGCATTCCCTTCCCTCTCTAGCCATGCCCTAAGCTGCGGTTCGTACCCCACAGGGGGTGCCCATAGCATGTTGTCGATTAATTTTTAAATGCCCCTGGCTGGAGCCTTTAACTTCATTTAAGGCAGCCACAGGTTAGTCCGGTTAAGTAGTCACGACCTCTCAAGGTCAACTACGAGATGCCATAATCAAAAAATATCATCACAAGTCTTACCATGGGACATCATGTTACCGAGTAATTAGGTTGACTAAGTTGTAGGGGTCAGATTGGCGATCGCTCCATGGCCATAGCATTGTTTAACTTGAAAATGATGTGGTGACGTAGAAATGAGAGAAACTTTCATGACTTTAAAAATAATAATCTAACTGCACCTCCATTCAAAATAAAAAACGTTAAACTACTTTTATGCAACTTTGATTCATCATCATCATCAACCTTTTTTTATCGTCCCATTGCTGGCCACAGGTGTCCTCTCATACAGAGAAGGATTGATTATTTGCATTCAATAATGTATGTACGAAAGTCAAACTTCCTGATAGATAATATAAGTTACTCATACTTCTCAGAAATTACAGATGACGACCAAACAAAGGCCACACATTGTGCTAAAACAATGACACGAAACTGTAGAATGTTCTGTTAGAATTAAAAAAAAAGACTCGGTCAACAAAACAAGCCAGCCGATACATTCATGTCGGCTAGACTCCGCTTTATCCACGCCTGATAACAGAGCAACATCATTAAGTAACGTGCACCGTCTAGACATGACTATGACTTACTTGTCTAGACTATGTAACACCTAGAATATCTACATCATACCATACACCTACTCCAAATTATTTAGAAAGCACACAACTGTCAGCGAATGTAAGCACAAATTGAATAATAATTATAATTGCGAGTCGAGCCTGCCCAGGCAGCGTCGAAAGGAAATCGATTTAGACTGATCCGTATTAGGTCAATAGTCTTTACGTCGCAAACGCTGAGTGTGCACTGGGGTTGTATTTAATAATATTATAGTTCCAATATCGGCATCGGGAGATAGTGGAGATCGTGACGCGGCGACTGCGACGCGCCTTATCGCCGCATCGCCTTCGTGGCCGTCGTAAATAATGTGCAACTTTTCCCGCCACGCCCCCACCGAAGCTAGAACAAAAAACCGTGCAGTCGCTAATACGCGCTTTCATGTGTAACTTTACAAGTTGTCCTTGCTTCATGCTGTAACCATGCATGCAACAATGTCTGAAAGTTATGAATAATATTTATAGCGCATTGTGCCTTAAACGTTGTAAAAATATTGTCACTATTCTATTCATGCACATGGCTTAGTTTTTGAAGCGTGTAAGTTTTCTTAGAATTAGATGTTTTTCTATTATTTGCTCACGTGTTTGTTTGCACACTAACCTACATATTGCCTAATCGGGCAGTTATTGTTGATGTGTTGTTTTACGTAACCTGTTAGCTAGTTATATTTTTCTGAGAGTTTTATCGATTTTTACATTTCTTCAATAACATATGTACGTGTTTGGTAGGTGTACGTAAAATCATGCGTAATATAGGTACATTGCAATAGTTAAACCGTTTATGAAAGCCTTAGCTACGTGTTCCATATTTGACGAAATAACGGTAAAGTTATTATAAAAAGTGGTGGCGTAAATAATAGCAGCTCTTAAGTCTTTTGCGGCCTGCAAAAATATGAAATGACGTTTAGACATAAAAAGAATAAATAACAGCAACAGAAAAATCAAACTGTAGAATCACCTAATAGGTAAAGACTGCATTTGCGTTGGCGCTTCGAAATCATATCATGCCATAAATGTTCACATCAAACTTGGAGCTGGTAAATAAATCGCTTCATTGAGCATTTTAATTACAGCGATTCTTGGCCATTATAAATGCATTACTCAGATGACCGATCTTAAGGTATTTTTTTTCCTTAACCGTACACTAGAATTTACTTTCTTTCAACCTACAGCATTGCCTCCTGGCTTCTGTTGTCGTCTCTAAAATTTTGAATACTGAAAGTATTTATAAACCACTCCCACCGCGGTTTCAAAATTCCTTCATTAAGAGGGAACTCTAGTGGTGCTTTATCTATACAAACATATTCCGCTGGTTTCTTCGTGGATAATGGTTTTAGAACATTTTTTTTTTTTCTACAATTTTACACCGTGATTATACGTATCATTTGTTTCTTTCCGAAACTTAATTAATAAAAGAAATACGATACTTCAAATCAAAACCCGAAAAATAACCTATTTTTACCGTAATGTTCAGATGACTATTACACAAACGTGATATGTTTTTAACAAAAAGAAAATAATAGAAGCATAGATATACTTTTTAAATTTTGATATAAAAATAATTGAGACTTGCCGTGTTTTGAAAAAGAAAACAGCGGAATACGAAACGTCTTTTGGTCAACGTTTTTGTAGGTAAAATCAGCCTGAGCTGCAACTGTCCTTTTCGCACTTTACTGGGAGAGGTTAAAGCAGCACGCCTTTAAAGATATTAAAATCACACAGTCCACAAACAGTTGGTGGAAACAAAAGAGCATCGATTAATCGATGATCGCCTTCCCTGACTTCCTGATCATTTACCATGGTGTGAATCAAAATATTCTTGCAAAGCTTTTGACACAAAGTTCTAAAATCAGTCAAAAAGTTCCTTAATTAATACTTAACTACATCTGATGCACCCATATTGGCTGGCTATTTGACCTGTCCACTGCCTGCTGACTATTCATTATTCACCAAGTTGTACGAGTAATTGAGCTAGGGAGAATCTTCCCTGTATCTATTTATAGCTAGATAGTTGATAGTTATCAACTATCAATTACAGGACAGCTTCGCTCTCAGCTACACAAACTGCTCTCACTGACGTAACTATTTCAGTGAGTGCAATTAGCTGAATTTGGGGCCAAACATATTTATTTATGAACTTTTTGGCATCGAAGCCCTATAGGCTGTCATATTCCTGTTCTCCGCGTGCGTCTCCACGTGTTCGCTGTGCTCTCGGCTAGATGGTGCAGCGGTCGGTCAAACCGCGGCAACACTCGCAGTCGTGGCCATAGCGTTGTTTTGACTGAAAACGGTGCACGCGCGCTTCATGCTTTATAGCGAGCCACTAAACTTATACGAGCAGCGAGCGATCTATAGTGTTGTCTGATACGATTTTATGGTCATTGTCGGAGGCAATGGTTTAAATCGAAGATTTGGTGTTATTTCTAAATACATGTTGTCTTGAAAAAACAATATGACCAATATATGCCTAAATTATATTATATCAATTCATTTAAAATATCACCGTCCAAGGTTGCACATGGCTCTCTTAGGCTGCGGTATAAGACACGCATAAAACGGTGTCCGGCGTCTTCCGTATCTAGTCATTATGGTCGTCAGCATATCTAACTGACTGATGGGTGTCCCACGCTACGCTAGCCGATAGGTTGTCTCCAGTTCGTGAATCCTCTGCTCCACTGGCTATCGGTCCTTTGATAAACATGGCCACCCTATATTATATTAAATAAAAATTAATTATACTCCACCACTTTCTATTTACAATTAGAAAGATAGGTAATGATAGGGATTGACTAATGAAATTTTATTAAAGTGTAGGCGTCCCATTATTTTTCCAGACTAGAAAAATACCTCATTTTGGAATGTAGAATAGTAATATCAGAACAGGTTTGTTGTATCACCGATGTGCATCAGACAGTCTACGGCTATCGCCAAAGCATTCGAAGCTAATATCTGTCTGGTAAGCGAGGTCAATGCTAGGCCAAATCTAGTCAGGCAGGATTTGCACGATGATTTAAAGGCGTATGTATTAGTTTGTACGAGTTTGGGTATAAAAAGTGACTCAAGATGATTAAGAATGGTCGAAGTTTATTTTTGGATTGTACTTTTTTGGGCAGTTTGAGGTACTTTTTAATTGTACTAATTCTTCTGGGACTGTTGCTGATGTTGTTTTAGCTTGCTTTTATTGCTCATGCATTTGATTTTTATGAATACGCTAATGACATCAATAAAAATCTAATTACCCGACTACGGCAAAGCAAAAGGAGGGTTATGATTTTGACAGGCTATGTATGTATGTATGTATGTATGTATGTATGTATGTATGTATGTATGTATGTATGTATGTATGTATGTATCATCTGTTCCCTCGTAACTTCTAAACTACTTATTCGAATTCGATAAATGACATATCATTAGAAGCGTCTAAATTGTCTGCTGGTTATAGGCTATATGGAGTTTCACAAAATCTAACGTGGCGCCCTCTAGCGGACAAAATATACAGAGTAAAAAAAAAAAGTTAAGATAAATATGCCGTGTTTGGTATCATTTGAAAGGGCTTAACTTGTACATTTTGAATATATATATATTACTAGCATTTGCTTGTGACTTTACCTGTATTCATCGGCTGATTGCATATAATTCACATCTTTTCGTTCATAGATAGCTTCTTTACTACTTATCAGAATAAGACCACTGCAGAACCATTAGAAGGGCCTTGATATTCTGTTGGTTATGAGCTTTAGAGCTTGTCACCAAATTTAGTATTACGCCCTCTAGCGGACAAAAAGTTCTATGTTAATACAAAATTAAAATAAATATACCGTATTTGGTATCATCTAAAAGAGCTTCACGAGTACTTTATGTTTGGACATAATCCCTAGTAATGCTTCGTAGAAATTTGAATGTAAACCAGGGTTTGGTAAACGGAGCGATGGGAGTGGTGAAGGCCTTCGAATGGCCTGCTCTTCGGCGCGATCAGTTGGAACAGGAGAACAGCCAAGCGCTGTTCTCATACAATTTGACGACGCATCCATAAAAGCAGATACTAACGGACTTATCAAAATCGAGCCTTGCCTCACTGAATTTGACGGCTTGAGGGGTTCTGGGCAAATTCAGCGTAAAATGCTCCCGCTGATTCTTTCTTGGGGTTGTACTGTACATAAATTAGAAGGTTGTACTCTAGATAAAAAAGTTACAGATCTAGGAAAGTCATTGTTTGCTAAAGGACAGGCCTATGTCGCTCTCAGTAGAGTTAAAACCATAGAGGGATTATTTATAAGTGCCTTGGATCATAATAAATTACTTAAAAATCCACATGACAGTCGATCGTTAGCAGAATTAGATAGATTAAGAAATCTTCCCAGGTCCTCTTAATATAAGTTTTTTTTTTTAATAATTATAAACTAGCGCTTGACTGCAATCCCGCCTGATGGTAAGCAGTGACGCAATCCTTGATGCCTGCGCACTAGTTTATTAAGCCTATTCACTTAAAAAACTTAGGAATAGCAAGGATGACGGCAGTTGAGCCAGATGATGCAATGTTAAATCCAAGACCAACACGACCAACCATGCTGCGCCAGAGGGAGATTGATCTGGAGACTCTCCACGACCAAACTCCCGACACAACAACATTTGGCGCATCGTACTCGCCACACAACGCAACACAAAGTGCTCAGACGCGTCCTCTGTACGGCTTCACCAGACATCATGCTGGAACACGACGAATCGCTAGGCGGCAAGACTTTGTCTGGTGGGTGGTAACTTCTGCTGGCAGCCGATGTTATGGCCTACCACCGTTAGAAAAACATCCAATCTATTTATACTAACGGCCTCATCCACTAATTCATGACCCATTCGGTGCCATCGACGCAAATGTGCGTCGCTACTACGAAAAACCGGGAGCTTCATGCGGGAAAACCGTTGCTATACGCGCTACGCTCCAAGCGCTACGAAATAGTAAAATAGGACATCTCTACATATTACTATACGCCGATACATAAGTCAAAAGAGATGTCGTATGTTAACTACCTAGTTTTTAGTTCGTCAATTTAACTTTTATTAATATTACGCGCCACAAATACACTTTAACACCAAAATAGTACAAATAATAAAAAGTTAAAAAACTAAAACCCAACTACGACAAAAAACGACGCTGAAAAAGTATAAAACAAGATTTTCAGAATACTGAACTGAACAAAGTTGCTAATATAGTTGCAAGTAAATGGACACAGTAGACTCTACCAAGATGCCTTCGTTGTAAATTGACAATAATGTCTTACGATACTATTCTGAAGTATGCAATATTCACTATTTAGTAAATTTTCGTGGAAAGGCGTAGTCACACGTTACATATACCTACCGTAGCACTTTCATAACGTGTGACTGCGGTTTTCCAAACATGAAAATTTATCTCTACATAGTGAATATTGCATACTTCAGAATAGTATTGTAAGACATTATTGTCAATTTACAACGAAGGCATCTTGGTAGAGTCTACTGTGTCCATTTACTTGCAACTATATTAGCAACTTTGTTCAGTTCAGTATTCTGAAAATCTTGTTTTATACTTTTTCAGCGTCGTTTTTTGTCGTAGTTGGGTTTTAGTTTTTTAACTTTTTATTATTTAAGAATCCAGATACTAATCAGCTACACTAAACTATCACTTGTTTTTTTCGTAGTGACTGGCTGGATTTTTACAGAGCCCAAAAAAGTTCTCAATTCAAAATTCTCGCGCGCTGTGGCCCGACTATAGCCCTACGATGCGACTCACGAGTACGGTCTAGTCGTGGCCGAATGCTCCGACTAAACGCGGCTATGTTTACACGAGATACTGACTTCACTGACCACTAGCCAGAGGCGACGAACGAAATTCTGTTCGGATATTAAATTTATATCGAGCAAACACCCACCTTGGTTATCTATACGCTGGTCTACCTACTTGTGTAGCATGATCCGTCCATGCTGAGGTTACTTAAGCCTAATCCATTAAGTAAAATAACGGTTCTGTTATTTATACTGATACTGCGTTAAAAGTTCCTGTACATCATTATAAATTTTTTAATTGAAAAATTTGATATTCTTAGTTTACGACACGTATTGGACTCTCGTCGATGTAGACCTAACTTACGTGTAGAATACTGAAAATGGATGTCATTGTGCATTAGCACATGTTATGTGCTAAAAGGTACTCGTGAAAGGTACAGCATAGAATTTATTTATTTAGTGAGGGCGCTGAGATTCCCGCTCCCTCACGCACTCGGCCTCCTCTTTTGCTCGTTTCGCAGAAGGAGGTGAAGGCCTGCCATGCACTCTCGCTCCGGACCATGGCCTGGACCAAGGCCGAACGCGAGAGATCACCGCCGATCGCCGCCACGAGGATACGGCGGTGCTCCACCCAAGCCGGGTAGACCTCCACCCTATGCTCCACCGTGCCCTCAGGACGAATCACACAGTGGTGACACCCTGGCGTTTCCTCCCGCCTTATCCGGAACAGGAACCTGTGTCCAGTGAGGACCTGCGTCAGGCGGAAGGTGAGGGCGCGGTGGCACCTCTCTAGCCACACCTCAAAGACGGGATTTACCGTCGCTATTGTGGCGTGCCCAGCAATAGGTTGCGACAATCGCACTCTTCATGAGATCACGCCGGAGCGACCTGTACTATTTTAAAACTATTTCACACTGAAAGTGCCTCACACTGATGATGCCGATATCCGGAGCAAAAATCATTCTTTGCTCTTTTAAAATGTTTTAGAGTTTTTTATAAAATAATTATCATAATAATTATTCATGAAATCTACATGTGGATACCTAAAGATATAATAAAAACACGTTATGATAATTATTCGTGACGTGGCCATTTTTTTATAAACATGTCTTGACCAATCCTAATAATAATGGTGTTTAATATTCTCCAACATGAATTTAGAATTATGTTGTAGCAATGCTCAGTCAAAAAAGGCTGATAATGTTGATGACGACTCTTAAGTCGTGGTAGCCTAGTGGTTAAAACACCAGTCTCTCAAGTATAAATGTGCGGGTTCGATTCCAGGTCAACTTTTCTAAGTTATATGTACTTTATAAGTATATCTTGGACACCAATGACTGATTATAAGGTGAAGGAAATCATCTTGAGGAAACCTGGACTTTAAGTCTCTCGCAAGAGCAAGCGTGGTTATTACGCTCAATCTTTTTGTGTATGAAAGGAGACCTGTGCCCAGCAGTGGGACGATAAAAAGGTTGATGATGATGATGAACGCTAATAAAGTGAGCAGTTGATCTCGGCTGTCATACGTAGTACTACGTTATGAATAGTCAGAAGTCCGAAAATCTGACCCCAGTCAAAACTAAAGGGTCAGTACTAAAGGGTGTCGTATTACCCAGCAACTGGGTTGTGAAGGTCAGATAGGCAGTCGCTCTACGTAAAGTACTGGTATTCACTACTGCGAAATGTCATCTGGCTGCTTTGGATTCAGTGAAGAGGCGTGCGAACAGGCTGATTGGCGACCCAGTTTCAACTCAAAACGGTCTCCAAAGCCTGGACCAGCACAAGCGTAGAGTAGTCAGCCTTTCGGTGTTCTATAGGATGCATTTTGGTGAGTATGCAAGGGAACTGCATGACTTGATTCCCCCATCTCCGTTCCACGATCGGACGACCTGTCGTACGGCGAGTTCCCACCCTTATAATGTTATTTATTTATTTTTCTTACACCATTACTATCCGGACGAAGCGTTTCACTTCCTCTTTTATACCGCGTACATCGAGGAACTGGTACAATTTGCCAGCTGCGGTGTTTCCGTCGGGCTACAATCTGAGTGTCTTCAAGGCTAGAGTGAATAGGCTCTTAATAAACTAGCGCGCTTTACCATCAACGATTGCATCACTGCTTACTTTCAGGCGTGATTGCGGTCAAGCACTAGTTTATAATTTACTAGCTGCGCCACGCGGTTTCACCCGCGTCAGTTTCGATATTTTCTATATGCTCCGCTCCTATAGCCTAAAGCCTTCCTGGATTAATGGGCTATCCGACGCAAAAAGAATTTTTCAAATCGAACCAGTAGTTTCTGAGATTAGCGCGTTCTAACAAACTCTTGAGCGTTATATAAGAGTAAAATAAAAAAAAACAGCTAAATCCGGTTAGACTGGAAGCCAACCTTAACATCTTTGGGATAGGCTAGGCAGATAAATGCTAATTGTGGCAAAGTTAAGGATAATAAATTAAAAACTAATGTTCATATAATGTTCTCACGAATAGATGACATTGAATTTTATTACCAAAAAAATTATTATATATCTGTGCAAAAAAAAAACGAATTGCAATAATAGGTGTTACTTAGCAGCTGAATATTTTGCATCTATCGCGAGTTTAGCAACCTTGAAAAAAGACATTTTAAAATGCAAATCACTGTCTGGGTCTACAAATAATTAAATAAGTAGTTATATAACGGACTACGTTTGTTTGAATAATCCTTGTGATTGTTTCGTGTTTTACAGGTTTTACTAGCGCTTGACCGCAATCCCGCCTGATGGTAAGCAGTGACGCAGTCGTTGATGGTAAAGCGCACTAGTTTATTAAGAGCCTATTCACTTTAACCGTGAAGACACTCAAATTGTAGTCCGACGAAAACACCGATGCTGGCAAATTGTTCCAGTCCCTCGATGTACGCGGTAGAAAGAGGAGGCGAAACGCTTCGTCCAGATCGTAGTGGTGTTAACAACGTAAGGTTGGAAACTCGCCGTACGACGGGTTGTCCGATGGTGGGACGGAGATGGGGGAATTAAATCATGCAATTCTTGCGCACATCCCCCAAAATACATCCTTTAGAATACCGACAGACTGGCTACTCTACGCCTGTGTTCATTGATCTACAATCATCATCAGAAATGTGCCGTATCTGAAAACAATAGAATAACAAATTGAAAGTAACGTTATGTACCATTGATAAAATATTAAACTAAGGTAGATATGTCATTAGCGCACTGAAAATGAAGCGTACAAAAGGAAGGAAAGTCCTGCATCTCGCCATAGTCACTCTCGATACACTCGTAAAAACAAACGACAAACACTAACAGCGCAAACGACAAACACTAGCCATCTTTTTCTTCTCTAAGCTTTAGATTGTGCCCCATCTCACTCACACTGTACCAATGTATGCCGAATAAAAATATGCATGTGTGCCGCTGCTGTGTTCGGCACATTTTTTTTTTGGTTAGTTTGTTAGAATATATCGTATCTGTTTAATATTTTATCAATGTTATGTACCTTTTTTTTCAGGACGAAAAATCATCCAACGACCTTTCCCGCTCTAAGCGGCGCGGAAGGGCGTTTCAGACTTACACTGACTAAAACCCACCCGTGCTCCGTTACCGCCTGTGCTTCAGAAATCACGGTATATATCTAAGATTCCGTACCTCAAAAGGTAAAATGGAAACCTTACACGATCATTTTGCTGTCCTTCTGTCCGTCCGTGTCTCTGTCAAGACCCTTTTACTCAAGTGTGCAGTAGTAGGTATCAAGCTTAAAGTTATGTCAAACTAGCTTTTGGCCCGCGGCTTCGCCCGCATGGAGTTCGGTTTTAGCGCGCTTTTTAGATTTCCCTTGGGAATATCAATTTTTTTCGGGAAAAATGTACCCTATTATTTAATCCGGACTACTAACTTTACGTTAATAATTTAAAATGTATTTGTGTAATTTCAAAGCAATCAGTTCAGTAGTTACGGCATGAAAGCGGAACTCACTTTCCCATTTACATATAATATTAGTAAGGATACTTGGGTTTACTTTCCCTTGCAGTTGTGAAAAAATTAAACTTAATTGATATAAGCTTTTATGCCGCAAATTTCCAAAAATTGTCGATACTCGCAAGGAAATCAAAACCTACAGGATACTTCTTGTGAACTCAGAATCTTGAAATTTTGTACAAAGCAACATTCTATAGCACAGGTAAAGGAATAATTGCGAAAACAGTAAGTTTTGAGTTACATCATGTATTAGAAATATTGTTGTTATTGTATACCTACAAATTTGTACGGAACCCTCGGTGCGCGACTCCGATTCGCACTTGGAAGGTTGTTTTATACGAAGTTGGTACTTTCTAGGTAGGAAGTACCAACCTAAATAGGTTGTTAGTAAATACTAACAAAAAAAAAACAAAACTTTTACCAATAAGTCTAAAACTGTTGCATAAATTTAAATAAAAACTTTTCTAACCACCCCATATTAGAGCAATTTCAAGATTAATTGTATACACTTTCAGCTATTAAATTAATTTTCGTTCACTACTCTATGATTATATAAAAATAATTGAATATAAATCTATTTCGGTGACTACCTGATGGCCTTCTCTGTCGGCTCGAATCATACTAGACTAACCAGTCCAAACCTAGACACTATATTACATAAGAGTGCTACGTGGACGATAAAAAATTTGTACTGTGAACGCATGTGAAACAATAATTGGTCTACGATTAGGTTTGTCTGCTTGAATAATAAAATCCAATTATAATTAGTGGCAGTTTTGTATACAAAACTGCCACTAATTATAGCACAGTTAACTACAGGCAACTGCATGTCAGTGCGGGCTTGGACTGAGCTATCGTAGTACGGATTTTCAATAGAATACAAAGCCAGCTTATACTGGTTTTTTAACGACTGACAAGAGGTTGGCTGTACTTATCTTCAAAGATATGTTATGTTTATTGTTTAAACGCCAAAAAATTATATGAGGATTATATATTAATATGAGGAAAAACCTGAAAGGGTTCGGTATTTTAGGTAAAGAATAAGGGAAGAAGTTAATCATAGATAAACGTATCTAGCCTTTTCCCAGCCTCTTTTTTGTTGTATTTTGGAGTCTGCTTCCAATTTAACGAGATGCAACTGAAGCATTGCAGTCTAACTGCAATGAGATCAGACGGCAGTAGTCGGCGAAGTTTGGACAAAATCAGCAGTTAGACTGGTAAAGCGGACCCCAGACTGGGATTAACGCTGATGATGATGATGGCAACTGAAGACCAGTATTTTACACGTTTACTGTCAAAGATGACAGCTGAAACTAACGGATTAACGTACTTTGGGAGGCATGAAGAAGTCTGGATATTGATGATCACCGCAACCACGAGCCAACCGCGGAAGCATAGCTTACCCTTAGATGAACCAGCGCGGCTGTTATTAAGTATTTATTCGCGAGCCCCTCCTAGATTATAAATGTATTTTCCTCCTGAATTCTTCATTACCTTTTCTAAGTTTCAGACCGCGACAGAAAGCATAAAACGCCTAGTTTCCCCGATATCCGATTTTAGCCAGACGTGCTCAGCTATTTATATCAACATCCATTTCCGTTCAAATTAAGCCTGTTCTGTGTCTGTCGTTTATTTTCATAATAATTTACCTGGTTATTTCATTTGATAGAATTGCGTATCAGACTATCAGTAGCAATGGGTTTAATTTTAACAACAACTTACATTGCGTTATTTAAGTTGCTTTTTTTATAATTATAAACTAGTCTTAACCGCAATCCCGCCTGATGGTAAACAGAGATGCAATGGTTGATGGTAAAGCGCACTAGTTTCTTAAGTTAATTTACTCAAAAAAAAACTGAGTGAATAGGAAGGAAAACGGCAGTTGAGCGAGGTGATGCAATGTTAAACCTGATGCTGCGCCAGAGGGAGATTGATCTAGAGACCCTCCACGACCAAACTCCCGACACAACGTACCCGGCACACAACTGCTCAGACCCATCCTAGATCAGAGACATCATGCCGAATGTACACGATGAGTAATTTAGCGGCAAGACTTTGTCTGGTGGATCGTAACTTCTGCCGACAACCGATTTTATGGCCTACCATTGTGCACACACATTTTTCACACATGTTCAGCAACGGATTAGCAATATGCTTCAAATTGATAGCACTAGTGTGACACTATCAGGGTACGGATCTGTCGATATATTTGATATTTTTTGATAAATTATGAGACTTGCATGATGATAATATATTGTATCATAATAATAACATACATTTGGTGATATTCCGGTATTTATTATTTTTATTAGGTAGATAACATCATCAGACTAGCCTATTCACAACTTTCAGGATCGACTTCCAGTATAATTGGAGACAGTTCAATACCTGTACTTTATATGGAAGCAACGCCTATCCGATCTCCATAATCCAGGATTAATGAGATACCTCTTGGTAAAACTGGTAGTCAGATTTTCGGGGCCACTACCGTAATGACTATCAAAGATTCACAAATAACAGCTGGGACCAACAGCTTATAGTGCTTTCTGAAGTACGGAGTATATAAAGATGGTTTTTCGGATGATGAAAAGCATTTCGGTACGTCCAGCCACTTTTCTCCACCCTGCTTGCTACCGGCTTCCTGAAGACTTCCTCCAGAACGGCCGTGAATAATTTGGACACAGCAGGTCTCCTTGTTGAACTTCTTTGCTGATCTGGAAAGAGCTTGTATTAAAAGTGATTTTAATAGCTGCAATGCTGTTTCTATTATAATTTTTCAAGATGTTTATTTTCGTGCTGTCTATTTTTTGTTTCTGTACGATGTTGAAAATTGCGGTATGGCAGATGCTACCAAAGGCTTTTAAGTAATCTACGAATGCAATATAAAGTGATAGCTGAAATTCTGTATATTTGACGAGAACGTGGTTGATGGGGTGGAGGTGTTCAGTGGTAGAGAGGCCGACACACAATCCGGCCTGATCTGAAGGCTGATGTTTGTCGAGAGCTTCGGCTATTCTCTTCTCGTTTACTTTAATGAAAGTTTTGTGCAGGTGTTAGGTTAGGTTAGGACTAATAATAATTAATAGGAATATAATTATTCATATATACCTCTTGTATTAAATTTTATTACATGGCAATAAAATAAATTGATTCTATCCAGACAGTTTTACTATCAGAAAGTAGTTTTAACGCGTATAATTAATTATAAGCACGGAATAATTAAAACAAGTATTTTAATAAATACTATAGGTACTATAACAATGTCTAGCTAATTGGGAAGTGAGTCATTACTTTAGAAGGCAGTTTTACCACAAGTTTTAGTGACATTACTGACAAACCAAAAATGAAAGACGACAAAGAGGCCTGTTTATCATATTTTAAAACCCTGCTATAAACATAATCGTATTCCTTACATCCATAGACATTTCATTTTCATTTCATTTTCTTCATTTTTAACTGTAATCTTACAATAAAGAAGTCAGATGTTAGTAAAATTTTCTACAATTTTTATTGGAGCATTGAGTTAATTTTATACAAAATGCTGTAGAAGTGTTATACAAGTGACCCTCACTGGAATAAGTACAACGTTAGGAGTTTGTAGTAGGTAGAGGTCATTGAGTAATATCAGCACCGTTCACAAGCTCATGGAGTATGAATTCTTAATCATTTTGGAAGTTTCACGCTCCGTGGTATCAATTATCACACTAAAACAAAATATAAGCTGAGGATTGGAGTTCGATCAGGAAGTCCCCTCTCTGAGGAGTGGCTATAGAGGCGCCACGGCGCCCTCACTTTCCGCCTGACGCAGGTCTTCACCGGACACGGTTGTTTCGGGAGGTTCCTGTTCCGTATAGGGCGGCAGGAAACGCCAGAGTGTCACCAATGTGTGAATCGCCCTGAGGACACGGTGGAGACACGCCTGGAGGCCCCGAGTTCGATCCCCGGCCAGGTCATGATGGAAAACGATCTTTTCCTGATTGGCCTGGGTCTTGGATGTTTATCTATGTATGTATCTATTATAAATATAGTATCGTTGAGTTATAGTACATTACGATATTAGTGCGTAATGATGGTTATAACATTCGAGGCGGAATTTCAGCCCGAGCCGAAGGCGAGGGTGTAATTGAGCCGAGCATGTTCTATCCAATACGCACGTATATCGTACGACATTTTTTAACACACTTGCGAGGAAACAGAAAAAAAAGTATTTTATATTTTGTTCATTTTAAATAAACTCAATCTGTGAATGCACACTGTTGCTTTCCCGCCATTAGTATTATTATTTGCCATTTCAAATATGGAACAGCGCGCAGCGCGAGTCGTGCGGCGGCGATCAGTTCCATATTTACTTGAAATGGAAAATAATGCTGTTATGGAATTTGTATGGACTATAACTTAACTATTTGCTTTGATAACACACGCGTTTGTTATGGCCCGCTTTACATATTTAAAACCGGTGGAATTACATCAGCTTTACGAGCAAGGGTGTTAAAAATAACCCATAACACAAGTCTCGATCTTACTTTGGGGCTAGCTCAATCTGTGTGATTTGTCCGTATATATTTATTTATTTTTATTTATTTAGTGGAGGTCTGCCCGGCTTGGGTAGAGCACCACAGTGTCCTCATAGTGGCGATCGGCGGCGATCTCTCGCGTCCGACCCTGGTCCAGGCCATGGTCCGGAGCGAGAGTGCATGGCAGGCCGTCATCTCCTTCTGCGAAGCAGTGATGCTGGCAAAGGAGGAGGCGGAGCGCGTGAGGCAGCGGGAATCCCAGCGCCCTCACGCCACTAGCCGCCGCATGAGACGCCCTAGTCGGGAGACGACACCGAACTCCCAGCCACGGTAGGCGTGGGCTTGCGGGTGGTGAGCAGTGGGCAGCTCGCCGCCCGCTAAGGACCAGGCCAGAGTCGACGACGCGTCGTATTTCACGCGCGCCTCAAAGAGATGTCAGCACATCGTGAGGGGATCTACGAAGACCGATGCCTCCTGGGTCAGGTTTGCGGATTGGTTAAACAAGAAACCGTGGCCCTGGCCGTCGCACAGGCAAGTGAAGAAACACTAGTGAGTTTTAGTCAGTAAAAGTCTGACACGCCCTTTCCCCCCGCCCAGAGCGGGAGAAGTCATTTGATGATTTCCCATCCCAACAAAAAATAGGATTGGAGTTCGATTGCCATGTTGGGCAAATTGTTATTGGGTTTTAACATTGGGAATTTCTTGGTAACAGTTTTGAGTTTACAGCGGTGTCCCTCTTGATTTCAAAAAGCACGCTAAGGCGTTGGCCTTGCGTCTGATCTCTCTCCGGTTATGTCAGGTTGCCGTCCTATCAAACTATGACAGTCACTGAATATAGAGTCCATCTATTTCTATGCACACACTTGAGTATTAAAATATCTATTCTCTACTAAGATTAACTGCTAAAGCCGAAATTTGGGGGACCTCATATATTTACCTACATAATAAAACCTTTCCTGGGCTCTGATTCACTAAGAGACAATGAACGATACCACGTTAATGCCTTAGCAAATCCTGCGTATCTGGCGTTGATTTCATGCGGCTTCGTTCATTTGTGGGATAGACAGTTAAAGCCCTGGCGATAAGTCACCATACAATTACTGTAATGCATTATTAATTTACATCAAAATTGAAAAATGTATTTTGTCCCAATAAATATTAGTATTTTGTATTTGTAATTTAACACTGATAAAATTACTATCAATGTTTACTAAAACTTTTTTATTATATTACAGACGTTACTATACCTCGAACATTGTACTCGTCTAATGACATAATTCAAGATCGAGTTGGCATTTGCTCCGAGGGAACTACAATCGAATAGTTGGGCGTTATTTTTTTCGAGTTTTCATAGGCAGCAGATGTTGGCAAAGGCCACTGGACTGCATGAGGACGATTAACGGTTATACCACACGCTTTTTTCGAAATAAATACATTTATGTTTCAATTATTGGTCACAGTTGTGTTAGCTTCTATATTTGGTTTTCCAGAACGTGTTATGGTTTGTTAGCATATCTTAGAGTGTCATTTTGATAAAGGCCGACATTCTCGTAAAAAGTTAATTATGTTAATACGCAAATAAATATTTTCAGATTTGGCGAGACATTCTACAGTTTTACGAGTGTGCACGTCTGCTAACCATTAATTAAAATTAAAAACACGGTTATTAACGTATAAGTTAACATTAAATAGTTTTTTTTTTAATATACTAATTTAAACACATTTGGTTCTTGTGGCGTATGGTTTTAAGTTCGGACAGGTTTTTAAATACAGTTTCTTTTGCAGGTTATTAGAAGGCCTCTGAAGTCAAATTAAGTGTATCAACAACATAAGGGCGGATACTTGTCGTACGATGGGTCGACCGATGATGGAACAGAGATGGCGGAATTAATTCATTCAATTCCCGCGCACAACCTCCAAAATGCATCCTTTAGAATATCGACAGGCTGGCTACTCTACGCCTGTGCTTATTCAAAATAATAGAATAAAAAATTGAATAAAAATGTTCCTTTACTTTGTAAAAACATAACGTAACTTACGTAATTACCATTGTACATAAATTTAAAAATGTTTTAATATAATAACATGTACAAGTAAAACTAGTAAACTGGTACTAAACCTGGAAAGGAAATAATCAGGGGTCATCAAAAATTCACCCGCATCCCTGCCAATAGAAACGTGCCCAAAAGGCTGGCAGCATTGCCACGTTGTATAGCAATGCTGATTCTTTGGCCAAAAAATAATCCAGCTCTCTGCTCATGTGACGGGTTCTAGCCGTTAGCCGACTCTTCACGTGACCAGAGGGCTGGCCTATTGTTAATAAGAGGGCTGGACATATATTAAATAGAATCAACCAGAACAACAAAATTCCTTGGTCTGAATATAGACAGTCATTTTAAATGGCAAAGTTATATAGAGTTTGATCAAAAAACTATCACAACCATCACATATGCTCAATAAATATCAATAAATCATGCTCTATACAACGTGTAACAAAAAGAGTATATACATACCAATGGAATGGCATCTTTAGATGATATCAAACGATATCGGAAGGGTTTCAACTCAAAATGAAATACTCAAAAAATGGTACCAAATTTTCGGTTTCGTGTGATTCTTAAAATAAAATCATAACAAACGTGGCAGCACACTACATACGTTAATAACTACTCGTTACCCGTCACGTTACTTACCAAAATACGATAAATGTCTTCAATATCTCTGTGCGACTAGTATGATAGTAGCCTATCACAGGTGGTGTTTTTCCTCATAACTTCCTAACATAAAGAGATAGGATTAAAAAACCCTTCCAATATCGTTTGATATCATGTAAAGATGCCATGCCTTTGTTATGTATGTATATACCCTTTATGTTACACGTTGTATATGAGAAAAAAATTATTCTCACCACGTTACTTGTGGCTTATCACCGATATGCTGTTTCTCGTTCATGGTTCATGGAGGAGAAATGAGGAACAGGGAGTAAAGTTACAAATCACAACCATCACATATGCTCAATAAATATCAATAAATCATGCTCTATAATATATGAGACAAAACTTATTCTCACCACGTTACTTGTGGCTTATTACGGATATGCTGTTTCTCGTTCATGGTTCATGGAGGAGAAATGAGGAACAGGGAGTAAAGTTACAAATCACAACCATCACATATGCTCAATAAATATCAATAAATCATGCTCTATATTATATGAGAAAAACTTATTCTCACCACGTTACTTGTGGCTTATTACGGATATGCTGTTTCTCGTTCATGGTTCATGGAGGAGAAATGAGGAACAGGGAGTAAAGTTACAAATCACAACCATCACATATGCTCAATAAATATCAATAAATCATGCTCTATAATATATGAGACAAAACTTATTCTCACCACGTTACTTGTGGCTTATCACGGATATGCTGTTTCTCGTTCATGGTATGATATCTGAGGAGGAATGAGGAACAGGGAGTAAAGTTACAAATCACAACCATCACATATGCCCAATAAATCAATAAATCATGCTCTATAATATACATATGAGAAAAAACTTATTCTCACCACGTTACTAGTGGCTTATCACGGATATGCTGTTTCTCGTTCATTGTATGATATCTGAGGAGGAATGAGGAACAGAGAATAAAGTTCACGCATTCTCCATAGAAAAGAGAGGATCCTCCGACCATACAGGTGTTTTGTCTGGCGGGCACTTGCCCGACGGTTGATTTTGGGAAGTTGTACGTATGTATGTTAATTGCACGGTATACTCTGCTTGCGAGATGTAGAATTCGTGTAACGTCAGTATGACACGTTATTCCATGTGGCGTTTGCAGGTACCGCTACAATATCTGTATCTTTTGGTACTGAGAGAAGGTCTTTGAATGTCAAAACAGATGCATTCGTGCAATACGGAGTCTACAAAAAACTGACAGCTGTAAGCAATCTTTTACAAAACTTAAAATACTTACAGCATCATCATTGTAATGGCCTATTTTATCAATAAACATTCATTTTTTATTTACAAAATTAAACACGCAATGTAAAACCATACATTATGGAGTACATTTGTCAAGTCGTTAAAATACAGTATGTTAACTAACAGAGGGCGTTCCCGTTAACCCGAAATAGTATAGCATACATACATGCTAAAAAAATATTTCCATTCGAAAACAAAATGTTTTAAAATTTTTTCCAATAAGAAAATATTCAATAAAAAATTTAAATTGACATGTAAAAGAAATACACTGTACACGCGAACATGAAAGACGGCAACGTCGCAATTTATTTATACATGACGACTACTATTTTGATTTAAAACAGGAGGTTTCAAATTTATTTCCAATTAGAATTTTTTTTTATTCGGATTTTTTATGCTTATTTTCTATGCTGATATTTTTATTTTAATCTATTAATGATATATATTAACGAGTTTAAGGGAACGCCCTCTGTTATTTAACATACTGTATATCGTAAAATTCCCAAAGACATTACAGATTAATAGTATCTTTAAATTCAAAAATAGATTGTAATTAATAAAATTAAAGCAGGAAATAACAGCTTTTACTAAATGCATATGAAAAAATTAAAGCTTCTAAAGTGGAAATAACAGCTTTTACTAAATGCATATGAACGTATATTACGGTTCTTGTCTATCTATAGATACGTACAAATGTAAATATGTAAATGAAGATTCTATTTTTAATCTGACTAAGATTACCATGTCTGGACTTTAAGAGACCGTGACCTCTGAATGTGTATCTACGTATTAACCTTTCCTCTCAGAGTATTCAACTTATCTAATTTAAAAAAAATATGATTAACTTGTAAAAGTACCTGTGATATGTAATTTACCTACATATACTTATGTATTTATATTCATACTTTATATCATTCATTTCTGCAGGTCATAATATCCATTCTGGAATGGATATTATGACAAAAAAAAATGATATTATGATAAAAATGTTATCAGAACAGCGCCTCATAATACTGGTATTATGAGGCGCTGTTCTGATAACATTTTACTACACCAAGTCTCATTATTCACCTTACAGACACGGTCCTCAACTTTAAGCATAAGTTTCGGCGACTTAGCGATAACTTAGCGTAAGAAGCTGTACCTATGCTGTGCTGTATTAATTTTTCCTACTCAACACAACACTATAAGTTAATATTACTTAGATTTACATTCTTACAATAATATTTTCATTGATAAGACAGTTTTTGACAACGCTGTTGGTTGTCTCTAATGGCAACCTTTTTCTTCTAAATTCTTGACAGCCTGCTATTTTTCTACCGGATTTGTTATCCGAACTCCTTTAGTTATTTCATATTGCTTTTAATTTTTCAAATATTTAAATTTTGTGAAAAGCTGTTCTGTGAGGTTTCTTCGGAAGCCCTCGCTGAGCAGTGACAGTTTCGGTCTGGCTTCTCTACTAGCTACACTATATTAATTGTGATATTTTGCCTCCAGGGTCCCTCCCAGGGGTACCCTCTCTTTCGGGGAGAGGGGAACCTCTTCCTGTGACCTCAGTGACTGGCCTTCACCGCTACTACTGCCTGTTATGTGATGTTGTCGCTGCCGCTCTCATATGCTTATAGCCTGTGACAGGCCCTTGCTGCGGCCGTACTCACTCGCTTGTGGTCTTTGTCAAGCCATTCCTGCTGCGGTACTCGTCCGCCCTTGCCTTCGAGTGGTTGCTGACTTGAAGAGGCTGTGCCACTGCGTATAGCACTCGTCTGCAGCTTCCGAGGGAGGCTCTCTACTGCTGTTTACCACTGCTCTGCTGTGTCCCAACCTACCTGTGCTGTTTCAACAGCTGCTCTGCATCTGCGTTCACCGTGACCGCTGCTGATGATTTTCTACTATTTATTTTATCTTCTCTCACCTCACCCACCTCATGCATTCATTTTCATATTTATATTTTTATCTTTACTTTTTATTTATTGTTTTAATAAATTCTTTGTGTCCCTCCTCCTTTTTTGCTTTCCTGTCTAACACGACATACCTATGTGTACAAAGTTACAAACCTATGTACAAAAAAAAAAAAATTAAAAATAAAATAATAGGTTTCTATTAAATTAATTATAACGGTATTGTATTTATTACAACATTTTTTTATTTATTTTTTCTATCGGTCTGTTTGTTCGGGTTAATCTCCGAAATGCTATACCGATACCATTGTCGTCGATTGTCGTGTCGTAGAAATCAATGACAAGTTACGTAAAAAATTCACGACATGTCGCATCGTGGTACGATGAAAGACACGTCGTCGTGGCGTATGTAGCTATCAAAACACAAAGACAGGGTACCCACATCGCATCGTGCGTGGCACATTGCATCGTTTTTATATGTTTTGGCCTTAACGGTAGTCTGATATAAATAATCCCTTAGGTGGATAATTTAAATATAACTTATACAATAGATTGCAAATTGGTCATCGGCCCAGTATAGATGGTCAAGAATATAGTCTACTTATGCCAAACCCTTATTTTAACACGTGGCATTTATACCTATAGGTAAGTATATGAATCAAATATATCTATGAACAAGTGTGTTTGAGAGGTTAAAGAGTATACCTACGCATAGTAAAAGAAGGGCGAATCTTTTAATTGAAATAGCGTTCATAGTCGTGTCAAGAACTTGTCAAGATGTATGAAAATTAGACGTATTTTTGACAGATTGAGATTGAGATCGTCTTAAAATACGTCTAAAGCTGTAAAATGTCGGCGTGTCATTTTATTAACGTTCAAAAGCCTGTCAACGTTCAAAAAGTTACCTATTATGTTATATATATATGGTTAAATTATTGTTTTCTTCATTTATTTAACTACTAGCTTTCCTTCCGCGGCTTCGCTCGCGTGGAGATTGGTTATATCGCGCTTTTAGATTTCCCGGGGAATATCAAATATTTGCGGGATAAAAGCACCTTATTATTTAATCCTGACTGCTAACTTTACGCCTACAAAATTTCAAAGTAATTAGTTCGGTAGTTACAACGTGAAAGCGGAACAAACAAATAGACTCACTTTCCGATTTATAATATTAGTAAGAATTCGCGAACTTATACTGACAAGAAAAAAGAAAAAAACAGAGAAACTGGTGATCTTTATTTCTAACTAGCTTTCCGCCCGCGGCTTCGCCCGCGTGGAGTTCGTTTATATCGTGCTTTTTAGAGTTCCCTCGGGAATATCAAATTTTCCGGGATAAAAGGTAGCCTATGTTCTTTCTCAGGGTCTAAAGATTGTCTGTGCCAAATTTCATCAAAATCGGTTGAGAGGTTTAAGCGGGAAAGCGTAACAGACAGACAGACAGACAGACAGACAGACAGACAGACAGACGGACAGGCAGACAGACCGACAGAAAGACAGACAGAGTTACTTTCGCATTTATAATACACACATCAAAAGTGTCTAGGGATCAAGCATTTTTATGCGGATTTCTTGAGATTGAGATGTGGCTTTGTAATAAATTTATGATTTTATAAATTTATATGGATCCTTTTTGGTGCATTTCATAATTTGAATCAGGAACTGTGAATCAAATTCGAGTAAAAGATGAAAATCAGCTGTCAATATTTTCCCTATAAAAACATACAACGCATTGAAGATATTATTAGTGCTACTGTTTCCCTACTACTGATTAAAACCAACGTTATTATGGAGCGGCGACGTCATTTAAGCAGGGAAGAAATGCTCAGAGCCGTGGGAATGATAGAAGCTGGTTCCCGGCAACGTACTGTGGCTTTAGCTCTGAATACAAATCAGAGTGTTATCAGTCGACTTTGGACACGTTACCGAAGCACTGGTACCGTGGCTGAGCGCCATGGAGGACGGTATCGCTGCACCACACGGAGACAAGACCGATACATTCAAATCTTAACTCGAAGAGCTCCAACAATAACCGCTATGATGTTAGCCGTGAGGCTTCATCACTCTTCAGGGAACTTAATTAGCGACCAAACAGTCAGAAACCGCTTGCATGAAGTGAACCTTCATTCCCGAAGACCGCTACGGTACCACCTATAGCAATGCACAATCGTAGGATTCGATATCAATGGGCTCTTGAACACAGAAATTGGGCAGAAGAACAATGGCGTTTCGTGTGCTTTTCTGATGAGTCTCGTTTTGGTATGAGACCGGATACAAGACGTATACGACACTGGAGAACCCCTGGACGCCAACAGCGATTAAAATCCTGCCAGGAAGTCCATCCTTATAGTGGTGGAACCATCATGGTATGGGCGGGTATTTTGATCGGCGGAAGAACTGAGTTGATTTGGATCAGAGGCAACCTCAACGCTCAAATTTATGCTGAAACGATTGTATCAGACGTCATCGTTCCTCTACAAGTGCAAATCGGTCCTTTATTTCAGTTAATGCATGATAATGCACGACCGCACACCGCAAGAGTTGTAAGACAGACTCTCGCCGCAGCTAACATCAATGTCCTGCCCTGGCCTGCTCAGTCGCCAGACTTGAACCCGATTGAGCATGCATGGGATATGCTACAGAGAAGAGCTCTGCCGAATATGTAGGGTATCCAGTCGCAAGAAGACCTTTTTTTGTTGTTGCAACGAACATGGGCGGCCATTCCACAGCGTGATTTGGATGAACTCATTTTGAGTATGCCAAACCGATGTTCTTGTGTTGTTAGTTCGCGGTAGAAACACGGATTATTAATTGTTTAAGTTACCCAATAAAATTTTAGAGAAAACTGTTATTTCAGTCTTTTTTTCGAACTTTTGTGTTAGTGGTTCAAATGTCAAATATCCCTTTATTAGGAAAATGGCAAATTTCTTTATTAATGCAAAGGTGACTTGGTTTATCGTTACTGTGACAAACGAACACACTTTATTTGATGAATCCTTAAAGAAAATTTTAATTAATATCAATCAGGAGAAAAGTTATTGCAAAAATATATGTTGATCCCTAGACACTTTTGATGTGTGTATTAGTATGGATGAAATCTGTTCCAACATACCTAACTGCGACAGGAAAGTTTTGAGATAAAATGATGTAGACAGCATGTGTAGAGTTCGACCTCCGTGGCGCAGCGGTCAACATGCCTGCCTGCCACGCGAAGGCCCCGGGTTCGATCCCCCGGCCAGGTCATGATGGAAAACGATCTTTTCCTGATTGACCTGGGTCTTGGATGTTTATCTATATGTGTATTTATTATAAATATAGTATCGTTGAGTTAGTATCCCATAACACAAGTCTCAAACTTACTTTGGGGCTAGCTCAATCTGTGTGATTTGTCGGTAAAAAAAAAAAGTTATAATATAAAATTAACATTTATTTACATAAAACATGTTATATAACATTGTTACATGCAATTGTTTTGGGACAAACTTCTTCAGCTAGGATAAAACATGACATACAAATTCTCAGGGTTGCCCAAAACATTACAACTTGCGTAAACATTCTATACATACCTATGCATTTCATTTTAAGCTGTGGAAGTTACCCTCAATTTTGATGTACTGTTACAAAATAAAAAAATACTTGTACAGTTATTTCCATAATTAATATTGGCATAAATAATTACCAACTAATACTAGACACGAGGAGATATAATAAAATGCATCGTTATTGAGGCAAAAAACATAAAAGCTTCACCGCAAATGTTTAATATTATAGATTTAGAAATATTCTTTTAACGCAGTAGACAGGTCGTTGCATTAAGGTTTTACATAACCGGATCACCCGATAAGGTAGATTGAAAAGAATATTTAACAGGATTATAAACGAAACCAAATTTTTTCATGTATTCCTAACTGCATTCCGTTGGCTTCAGAATATTTACAGACGCAAACGAAATCCAAAAAACTAAAAAAAAAAATAATGATCCCAAACGATCCCATCTAGTGGCAATCATTTGACAAAAATGTATTAGCCGATTAATCTGTAGGCTTAAACTACCCAAGTGTTTATAAAATTATGCACCTAACTAGAAACGCAGTTCTTTATTTAAAAATGACAGCTTCGTCCGGTACTAAGTTGTCACTTTTGTATTAAGAACTTTAAAGTTCGAAATACAAATACTGACTCAAAAACTAAGACGTCTGGAACTGCAGTTAGATTTCGTTTTGTAATAACGGGATATTAATATAAAAGTCTGACTCTTTTTTTTAATTCTAAATATTTAGAATAAAGTACTGTGTACAGGAAGCGTTAGCCTGAAAGGTGTTCTTAATATACTACTACTTTACTATATTTTTAATATAAGTAACACAGTCGGGAAAAACCAATTGTTCCATCATTCAACACCATTATAATAATTCAGTCACACTGAATTATTGATTTATGCATTTTTGTACAACTTTTTGTCAGGTAATTACTGCCACTATGAATTGAATTATCATTATATTAAAGTGGCCACAATGTAGGTATTCGTATCAATGAATACTTACGTAGTGGACTAACAAGCTATAATATGTAAAACAGGCAAAACACTTAATACCTAACCACAGGCTGAATAATTTTCTAATATGACTAACTTTTCTAATAAGACTTGATCGTCGATATCGAGCACGTTTGGCGCTCTCATTGGTTGAGAGTTCTTACAACCTTGAAGCGGGTCACACTATCTGTAGCAATGGTCACACTATCGGTAGCAATGGTCACACTATTGGTAGCAATGGTCACACTATCGGTAGCAATGGTCACACTATTGGTACTTATTTACATTGTTGAGCAGCAATGTTTTTCAAACATATGAAACACTCATACATACACTCATTCATTCCACTAAGTCCCACTTTTGGGATTTGAATTAAGCGGTTTAAAATAATAAAATAATGTTCTTCTTTTTCTTTAATAGAGTTCCACAGCTGGACAAAGGCATTCATAGCTTTGGGGGTATTTGCCACAACCCCCACGCTCAGCAGGCAGGTGGGTTGGATCGCAGTAATTTCATATTCCACAGGAGAAGCACTGCTGCCCGCTTCCCTGGTGAGAGTTTCCTTAGTCGCCTCTTACGACACCCACGGGAGGATATGGGTTGGTACTATTCTAAGCCCGGTACCACACGGGAAATTATGTTATCTCCACAAATTACATTCTTATTCATGTTAATTTGACAGGTATTTAGTCAAAATTTTGGTAATTTGTGGGAATTTGAAGTTGAGGCTCATATTTTAGAACACACATTACATCACATCGTAAAGGCTGTCAACGTGATACACGTACAATTACAACTGATTTATGATGTGTGTGTGAGTGTATGTGTATGAGGGAGTACAGACGACAACAGGTCAACCTACCCGAAAATTCCCAATCAACTCTGAGCCTTACTTTACCGATAAAGTTGTAAATTTAATAAAGAAATTTGGCAGATTTTAGTAGCTTGGTGTGCTGTCGTCTGTACATACAATATATCATAAATACATATGTTTATAACATAAATAATTATGTAAATGTGGATAGAGAAATTAATGTAAATGTGAATTCTCTATGTAATGTGCATAGAGAATTAATATAATTAATTATCCTCATTTAATCTAATTTGGTAAAAGAAACTTGATTCAAAGCTTCTCGGAAAGTTACCACAAACTTGGAATTCCGGTACTTCTGTGAAAGCCATCTCACACAGAAATAACCTGTCGCGTGAACTTATTGGAACACACGTCCTACAAAGAGATGTGTGTTCCTATGAAAGTTTGAATCAACATTATGTTCCTATGAAAATTGGAACCAACATTCATAGAAACTTTTTCCCTTTCCCCAAGTAACGCACCGTAAAGTTTAGTTTTTTCTGTACCCCCCCCCCTCACCTCCTCTAAACGTTACGTAACGTTGGAACCAACATTGTGTTCCTATGAAAGTTGGAACCAACATTGTGTTCCTATGAAAATTGGAACCAACATTCATAGAAACACACGACCATTCGTGGGATTCGAACATGCGTTGGATAACAATTAATAGTTTAAGTACGCCCAACCTTTTTCCAACATGTTCGGGTTGGCTTCCTCTCTAACTGGATTCAGTAGTGAATCAGTATTTTATACAAAGCGACTACCTATCTGACCTCTACAGTCTAGTCACTGGGTGAAACCCCTTGGTACGACGTTGTCAGAATTCTCGGCTTTTGACGACCCGTAACTGTCAAAGAACCACCACCGAGAGCTGGACCAGCTGCATAGGGAGCGTTCAAGTATTACGTAACGCAATTTTTGAAGATTTTTACCCCCTCCATGTAACGCACCGTAAAGTTTAGTTTTTTCTGTACCCCCCCCCCCTCACCTCCTCTAAACGATTTTATCGTAAAGTCGTAAAAAAGTTATGTAATAGTTTTTAGACTTGGTTTAGTTTTAATTTACTAAATAATATGTTTTTAGAAACAATGTTGCATAACGTGTTTTAACAAAGACCCCCTCCCGCCCCTGTAAAACCCCCTCCCATATTGCGTTACATAATCCTTGAACGCCCCCATATTGTGCTTTTCAAGACACGGAGGGCTAGTATGTAGAAATAGTAGAAATAGATGGTCACCCTTCCACGAACCGACTGCGGAAAATATGATTATAAGCACCACTCTGTATAACTCGCGCAAGTTAACTGTGCACCTCACTCTGTGACGTCACTCAGACGGTACCGTTTGTAAAAAATGAGAATTATGTTAAAAAAATATAAACAACAATTTTTTTATGTTATTAAAAGGTCGTTTCGATGATAAAGCGTCATAATACTAGATCATTTTATTTATGACGTTTTGCAATTAAATTGACACGTATGGACTGAAACATAACGTTCGTGCAACCAACAGGCTTCACTAATGCGTCGAAATTGTAAAAAACAAAAACATACTTCATAAAAAAAAAAACTTAATAAAGCAAAAACTTCACAGAAACAGTAATAACCACAGGGGATTTAAACTGTATTTATTTATTTAATTCAAGCCACTAGGGCCCATAGAAAATACAATACAAACTATAACATAAAAATACTTGTAAACTAATATAAGTATAAAAATATTACAACAAATACTATACTATACTGTTAAAACTTAAAAATACTATAAATACATATAACTTAACTACTAAAACTACTGTACACGGATCATCGGCGTCGTGTTTCGCTGACCCGTGTCTAGCAGCCGGCCACAAACACAACACCCTTCGGCAATAGCTCTTCTTTCAGGAACTTGTCGAGATCATGCGTCGGAACATGTACCACGAACGACTTGAAGTACGTGATGTGGCGCGGCTCCAACACCTCGACCCTCACAGTACATTTAGATTTGACGCGCAGATACTCCACTATCTCCTCAGCCTTCGTGGAGTTTCTTTGTTTAGACAATTGTAACAAAGATGCTAACGCTACTCATCGCTTACGGCGAATGCGGGGCGCCGCGCGTGGAAGCGGGAGAGGGGTCGCATTCCAGCGAGGTGCACAGTTAACTCGCGCGAGTTATAGATAAACCTTATCGATCGTCCCGTGCAGCTTTTATTAAATGAACACAAACTCTTATTTAATTGTGTCCTATCAATTTTACATCAGAGCAGCGGTAGCCCAGTGGATAGGCCGCGACTTACAAATTGTAGATGGAAGGTCGAACTTTCGACCTACAATTTGTTGTGTTTTTGTTGTGTGTGTGTGTTTTTTTTTTTTTTTTACGCCGTAACCCCGGGCAGTTCGCCGCCCGGTAAGGACCAGGCCCGAGTCGACCGCGTGCCGTATTTCACGCGCGCCTCAAAGAAATGTCAGCACATCGTGACGTCCACGAAGACCGATGCCTCCTGGGTCAGGGTTAGGGGTTGGTTAAACAAGAAACCGTGGCCCTGGCCGTCGCACAGGCAACTGAAGAAACACAGTGGGTTTTAGTCAGTACAAGTCTGACACGCTCTACCGCTCCGCCCAGAGCAGGAGAAATCATATGATGATTTTCCATCCCAACACAAAAAAGAAGGTTCGAATCCCGTCAGGTGCTTTACTTTGTGTAAATTATCTCTTCACCACTGCTCTGAAAACGGTGAAGGAAAACATCGTGAGGAAATCGGTATGTCCTAGAGCCAAAAACTTCGAAGGCATGTGACATATACCACGCGGGCCCACTACTGGGACACAGGCATGGGCCTGTGTCCCAGTAATGGGAATATTATAGGCTGAATATGTATCTATGTATGTAATTTTACATATCCTATTGCCTCCATTGTATATACAGTCATCATCATCATCACAGCGTTAATCCCAGTCGCATCCGCAGCCTTTTCAGCTTTGGAGTCTGGGCTCCGCTTTACCAGTCTAACTGTTGAATTTGGCTAAACTTCGATATTTTCCGTGAAGCGACTGCCGTCTGACCTCCACAACCCGAAGGCGATATCTAAGCATTGCAGTTACACCAATTGTTAGACTTTTGAGGGCTCCAACAACCCGTAACGACTGCCACTAGATGTTCGTATGGCAGCCGGGACCAACGACTTAACGTATTTTACATATTCATGCATACAAATACTTGCACTGTGCGGGGATCGAACCCGCGCCTCCTTGTATATACAGTGCCTTTAAAAATTTGTAAAACAACATAAATGTCGTTAGCATTATTTTTAATTGATCACTTTAAACACGGATGCATTTCTACTGGAACAGTTCTAGATTTTAACGTTAGGTAAGTCCTTTTTTATTAAATTTCATTAACTTTATATTAGTAACAATAAATCAATAATTTATTTAAATTGCAACATTAAATGCAGATAGACAGATGACCTGTGGCTAGACGCAGCTTATATGGCAATCAGTTTCAGTTCAACCGGATTTAATGAAGTATGTATTATTTTTTTGGGGATTTACATATTAAGTATTTCTTAGACATATTAAATTAGATGTGTTTAGTTTCTTTAAAGTGAATCTCCTTCGTGTGATGACGATACGGTTGGTGCAGTGTGTGAGCGATCGACTGCTGCACTGCGTGCCGCGGGTTCGATTCTCGCACGGAACAAATATTTTTATGACCTACAGGTAGTTGTTCCGAGTCTGTCTGTTTGTGTATATTAGTTTAAATGTTTGTAAACGCACCCGCGATACAGGAGTAATTTCTAGTGGGGCAACTTTTTTTTAATGAAACAGGTATTAATCATATTTATTTTATCTATTTTTAAATCTAGATTTTTCACGTGGCAACGCTGCCAGCATTTTCGGTAATTTTCCTAGTGACAGCAACGCTGATGAACTGTTTGAATATTTCTCCTTTCTTTTTATATACTTTTACAAATTATTATTTTAACTGTTAGCTTTTTAAATTAAGTAAATATTTCACCAGTAACCATTTTTATCTTGTGTCAACTTTTGAGGTCATAATTGAATGGTAATCTTGGTCAACCAAGCAGAATATTCGTTACTTTAGAATTATCAGCTATGGAAAAAAAAGACAAAAGAAAAGATTTCACGAGATTTCATTTTCCACAAAAAACTAAGTATAACTCCCAAAAGAATACAATGTAAAGTGAAAAATAATTTTAATTTTATCGGCTTACAGTTTTTTTTCTTAGTTTTTGCGTCTACCCCTAACTTTCACCTTTCAGTTTTATTGCTTCGATACTATACTCATAATAATAAAGAGAAAAAGATTTTTTTTTCTATTTGCTTGTTACACTTTCACTCTAAAACGGCTGAACGAATTTGCATGGAATTAACAACACATGTAAAAAATTACCCGGAAGAGGATATCCCTTACTTTTTCATCCTGGATCATCATCAACCTGTTTATCATCCCACTGCTCGGTACAGGACAAAGACGGATTGAGCGTAATTATCACGCTTGCTCAATGCGGGTTGACGATTTCAGACAAGTCCAGGTTTACTCAAGATGTTTTCCCTTACCTTGTAATCAGTCATGGTGTCCAAGATATACTTAGAAAGTACATATAACTTAGAAAAGTTACATTAGTACTTGCCTGACCTGGAATCAAACCCGCACACTCATACTTGAGAGGCTGGTGTTTTACCACTAGGCCATCACGACATTCTGGATCAGGCTAAAAGTAAAGGTAAAGCGCTTGCTTAAGTTCAAGCCTACGACCTACAGTATTTTATATAAGTCGCGGCTAAATTTCCATTCCATTACTGGAGCCCTAGCCGGCTATTACAATAATGTCAGAATGGTCGACCAGTGATTTCGTAATGATCAATTTTGACAAGTTTCTTAAGCTACTAACAAAATGCAGTCATTTTCACTTTCAGCTGGTCAATCACTGACACTCCAAGCCATATTAATAAATGCTCAAATTGAGTATTTTATATAGACTATGGTTATCATCATCATCATCCCAGCGTTAATCCCAGTCGCATCCGAAGCCTTTTCAGCTTTGGAGTCTGGGGTCCGCTTTACCAGTCCAACTGCTGGCATGGCTAAACTTCGACATTTTCCGTGAAGCGACTGCCGTCTGACCTCACAACCCGAAGGCGACATCGACGCATTGCAGTTAGACCAATTGTTGGACTTTTGAGGGCTCCAACAACCCGTAACGGCTGCCACTAGATGTTCGTATGGCAACCGGGACCAACGGCTTATCGTGCTTTCCGAGGCACGACCAGACCAGTGCAAATATTCATATTTATGCATACAAATACTTGCACTGTGCGGGGATTGAACCCGCGCCACCTTGCGTAGCAGCCGCGTCCGCTACCGCTACGCCACGGAGGCTGTATATAGACTATGGTATTTTATATAAACCCGTTAATAGAAATGATTTTCTAAAAAATACTGTTTTTAGAAAATCATTTCTATTAACGGGTTTTATAATAATGGCAATGTCATTCTATTACCATTCAGATACAGATACATTCAACAGATTACGAACTACATAGCACAATGACAATGGCGTCGTCTTGAAATGACATATTACTAAACATAGCAGGCTAGGGCCCCTTTAGTGGACTGTTCTCTCATCCAATGAAATTATATTATAGAGCGATGCAACTATTGCACTAGCAATAGCTTGACCGCAGTCCCGCCTGATGGTAAGCAGTGATGCAATCGTTGATGGTAAAGCGCGCTAGTTTATTAAGAGCCTATTCACTCCAAAAAACTGAGTGAATAAGAAGGAAGACGGCAGTTGAGCGAGGTTATGCAATGTTAAACCCAACAACACGACCAACCATCCTGCGCCAGAAGGAGATTGATCTGGAGACCCTCCACGACCAAACTCCCGCCACAACAACATATGGCGCGTCGTACCCGGCACACATCGCAACACAACTGCTCAGAGCCGTCCTCCGTGCGGCTTCACCAGACATCATGCCGGAACACGACGAATAGCTTGGCGGCAAGAGTTTTTCTGGAGGTTAGTAACTTCTGCCGGCAGCCGATGTTATGGCCTACCACCGAAAAAACTAACTACTAATAATTACACTTCTTTTATTTTCTACGTCTGTGTCCATTAGGTGTGCGGTACCAACGGTTAGCATGCAAACCGCGGCTAGGCTGACACGCAGTGCGCAGCTAACTTGCGTGTGTCTAATGTTTGCATTTAGGTTGCAACCGGGTCAAAGATGGATTTTATATGAGGTAATTATACTCTTTTGTATTTTTTTCTGTTGTATTTCATGACAATATTGTTTGACACTTATTAATTACTAGCTGCGCCTTGCGGCGTCACCCGCGTAAGTTTCGGTCGCGTAGGTGTCGTTGGAATATCGGGATAGAGAGTGAACTATGTGTTATTCCTGGTTATAAACTATATGTGGGCCAGATTTCAACAAAATCTGTTCAAGTAATTTTTGCGTGAAACAGTAACAAACATCTATCTATACATTCTCATAAACTTTCGCATTCTGAGTATTAGTAGAATTACTATTAATAGTAAGTAGGAAAAGGTCTAAATGGTAGAATTAATTAATTTATTAATATATAGAATATATATTATAAAAGAATAGAATTAATTAATAGGCCGATGGGGCAGTAAGGTTCTGGAGTGGCGGCCACGTACCGGAAGACGCAGCACAGGGAGGCCCTCAACAAGGTGGACCGATGACCTGGTGTAGATCGCGTGAAGCCGATGGATGCAGGCAGGTCAAGGCCCGTCATCGTGGAAAGCCTTGGGGGAGTCCTTTTCTTGTTGGGATGGGAAATAATCAAATGGCTTCTCCCGCTCTGGGAGTAGCGGAAGGGCATGTCAGACTTTTAGTGACAAACCCCCACCCGTGTTTCTTCACTTGCCTGTGCCGACGAACTTCAAGACACAATAGTGGTTTCTGTCTTCTATTAATTAAATTATAAATCCAGGTTTCGCCACATGGGCAAAGATTAATATAAAAAAATAATTAATTAATTAATTAATAGAAAAAGTCAACGTCGTATCATAAAAAAGAAACATCTTAGGAATACGTTGATCAGACCGTCCGATGCAGTATTTTTTTCTGAATTCAATTATGCAATAAAACAAAATTGCCTTTTTTCAAGATACGACAAAATCGCTTTCCAGTGTCGAATTACACTTTATTGTACACCAAAAACATACAGTACTTAAAAAATACATTCAATACTACAAAATATACAATGGGCGGCGTATTACTAATGCAATCTCATCCAGGCAACCTTAGAATAGACAGAGGTTTTCCTGGACATTAAATGGGACTGTCGTTGGTGCAAATGTTATACATACAATACACTAAAATGGATACGCAGATACATCTTCTTCTTCTTCAGCCTATAGAGGTCCACTCCTGGACAAAGGCCTCCCCTAAGGCTTTTTTGCCCCCACACTAGAAATTTCTCCTGTATCGTGAGGGTTTACAAACATAAACTCACAGATTCAAACATCCAGACCCGGAATAACTACTTGTAGGTCATACAAAGATTTGTTCCGTACGGCAATTGAACACGCGACATGCAGCGCAGCAGTCATTAGCTTGACCACTACGCTAACCGTGCAGTCATTGCTTTGGAGGGGTTTGCCATAATCCCCACGATTGGCAGGCGCGTTGGGGATCGCAGTAAGAAGCGCTGCTGCCCGCTTCCCTGGTGAGAGTTCCCCTATTCTAAGCCCGATAAGTACCACACGCGGATACATCATCATTATCAACCTTTTTATCGTCCCACTGCTAGGCACAGGTCTCCTCTCATACAGAGAAGGATTGAGCGTAATCACCACGCTTGCTCAATGCAGGTTGGCGATTTGAGACTTAAAGTCCAGGTTTCCTCAAGATGTTTTCCTTCACCTTCAGTCATTGGTGTCCAAGATATACTTAGAAAGTACATATAACTTTAGAAAAGTTACATTGGTACTTGCCTGACCTGGAATCGAACCCGCGCACTCATACTTGAAAGGCTGGTGTTTTAACCATTAGGCCACCATGACTACTCCACGCAGATACATACATAACCGAAATTATAACCCTTATTAATAAACACCGTATAAGTATGTAAACATGCGTCTATGTTCCGGTCTATCGCTTCCAGTAACTAAAGAACACACGCATGACTTGCGAACTTTTTTTGTTCAGATCGATAATAAATTACACGCTTGGGCATAAATAAAATAATAGGTAATTAAACTAATTAATATATTTTTACATAATTTTGCCTTTAAGTATATGCATATGTGAAATAACTGTGCGAAAGAATTACTACCTACACATCAATAACTATCTTCGGCACACCTGCCTCGTATCAAAGTTAGATGCTCATTACATAATTTCTTCGCTCCAAAGAAGCCTTTAGTATTGGCGTAAATATCCGTAATGCGTAGGAATGTTGACTTAAAAATATAAAAATAACTAAAACATTGTCAGGTCATTTGTATTTTTGCGATAACTATAACATTAAAAGTGTGGACAAGAGTGATGGAAAACTTGAAGCCAAGCTGTGCATAGTACAAGGTGGCTAAACGGGGAAGAAAGCCATCAATAACACACCTAACTAGAGATAAACCTGATAACACGTTAAGATGTTATAAAGAAATATTAAAGATTAGTTTATATAAAACCTATTTAACATTGCATAATGTTGTTGTGTCGGGAGTTTGGTCGTGGAGGGTCTCCAGATCATCCTCTGGCGCAGCATCGTTGGTCGTGTTGTTGGGTTAAACATTGCAGCACCCACGCTCAACTGCCGTCTTCCTTCCTATTCACTCAGTTTTTTTGAGTGAATAGGCTTAATAAGCTAGTGCGTTTTACCATCAACGATTGCATCACTGCTTACCATCAGGCGGGATTACAGTCAAGCACTAGTTTATAACTAATAAAAAAAAAAAAAAAAACAAAAAGAAAATATTAAATGTGTTAAGTTCAGAATTTGATATTTTATACTCTATGCGTTAAGTAACCGTTAATCTTCTTCTTCTCAGCCTATAGAGGTCCACTGCTGGACAAAGGCCTCCCCCAAGGCTTTTATTCCACTACACATAATCCCCACGCTTGGCAGGCGGGTTGCAGATCGCAGTAATTTGTTATTCCACAGGAGAGGCGCTGCTGTCTGCTTTCCTGGTGACAGTTCCCTTAGTCGCCCCTTACGACACTGACGGTAGGATATGGGTTGGTACTATTATATGTCCAATACCATACGGGTAGATTCCTGATACTACCAGAATAAGCTGTAGATGTTTACCTTATTCAATTACGGGCATCACGGAATCACGATTTTTCACCCTTCAAAACAACACAGGACACTCATAACCTAATACCGCACCACCCCAGCTCGACGAAGATGGTCGTGCGCAGTTCCCATGGTGCATGGCAAGCGCGCACGTCCGCAACCATTATCAATTAGGCGGCGCGCGCGCGTGCGGCCTGTCATTACTGCCAGTGCACGACCACGCACAGGGATGCGCGTAGGCAAAGTATGGTAGGGCTATATTGCGAATTTTTGGAACAGAAATTATAAAGCTAACGTAGTTCCTCAAAGAAACAGGATATAAGTAAATATCTTCTCTAGTTACTAAAGATTATTGTATGTTAAATTCAATCGGAGCCTTCAACTGAAGGCATTTCTATGCCTAAACGGAGACTCCTTGACATGCAATGTAAGCCAAAATAATATGAAATAAACTTATTTTATTTTTATTCACAGTACCTTATCTTTTTTTTTTTTTTTAGTAGTTCATTTTCAAGGAGCGTTATAATTTGTGTGTGTTTTTAGAAGATCGGATGAAACCAGATCTGAGAAGATTTACAATTATCTAGGTACGGACGACAGTAGGTCAAGCTACCCAAACTGTCAGATATTCCCAATCAACCTTGAACCTAATGCTTAAGAAATAAAGTTGAAAATCTAATAAGGAAGTCTGACAGATTGTAGTAGCCTGATGTACTGTCTGTACAAAATTCTTTATTTAACACAGTAACCCTATACAGATACCGTTGTATCTGTATTGGGTACATATGTATATTTTGTACGTTGAGGCTAATTATGCTTTACCTACACTTTCTTTCATTTGCTTATGAATTTTTTTCATCAGTTAAACCCATCACAATCCATACTAAAAACATAATCGAGTTCAGCACATCACACAAGAAGCACAGTTCGCTCTCTCGCCGCCAAGACGTTGGATGCAAATGGCGAGATCGCAAGATACGCGCGACCCGCGTGCATTCAGAGAGAAACGTGTGCGGTGGCCCTTACAGGGTTTAAGCGACCATCTGATATGACATCTAACCATTTAAATTAAAACATTTTTACGGGACATTTAAATATTAGAAATATAATTATAATACTAATAGAACTGGCTGCTACTTTGTTTATTTATCAGCTTTCAGTTTTTATAAGCAGCATCTGCTACCTACAATTAGTGATTAAATTTAGTTTTCTTTTTTAGTTTGAATTTAATCACGAAACTACATAGTTATTGTCACGGAACAAATATTTCTATGGCCTACAGGTAGTTGTTCCGGGTCTGGCTGTTTAAGTATCTGAGTTTATATGTTTGTAAACGCACCCACGATACAGGAGAAATTTTTAGTGAGGGGCAACGTTTAAAAATAAATAGATTATACTTTTCTTTTGTCTTACCCTACATGTAATCCCGCTGCTGGACAAAGACCTTTCCTTATTTTTTTAAACTTCCCTGTCTTCTGTAAGTTAGTTTAAAAATTATAATGTAATCAATACCCCACTCATGGGTTCTATTCCGCAGTAATAATCAATTGGGGAAATGTGGATTTACTACCTGTGGGTAGACCTCTGACCCATCCGCCGGGGTAATAAGGCGTAATGTCATATTATGTATTATTTGTATAACATTAAGGTATCATAATATTGTTTTTCTTTATCTCGTGTCGATGACTTAAACTTTGTTCAACTAGCACCCTTACTGCGTAACAAACTATCAATTACGATCTTTAACATTTTGAAGGATCTACATAATCCATTGCTACACAAATTCGAAACATTTCTTCGTTCAACAGTGTACTTAGCGCAATGGACATTGGTGAACTGACAAAATGAATGCTATTACTATTGTTGTTGGTGTTGTGTGCTACGGCTACCCCGTTGTAAACTTGCCAGTTAAAATCCTGCTAATCTTATAAATGCAAAATTTTGTGAGTTTGGATAGAAGTTTGTTTCCCTTTCACGCAAAAACTAATGAATGGATTTTGATAACTAGTGAGAGAATGGACTGTAATGGAGATTATTTCTGATGAAAACACGTATATTTTTAATTACAATGTTGTATTCGCAAGCTAACTAGGCAGACTAACTTGACAGACAAAATCAAATCTATCAAAAACTACTCGTAATTTAAAAAAGGTATAAAAAACATATATACAAGGAGGCCGGTGCCTGCCAGTAGTCAATATACCGGACCCCCAGTGGCACACTAACAACTGGTGGCTGCTGGCAGGGATGCGGCCTCCATCACAATGAGTTTACGGACCGGTCTGCGCAGCACGCCTCCTTTGGTGTGCACGTCGGCTACACGGACCGCTCCGTCAGGTCCTATGTAAACTTTTACTATCCTTCCTAGAGGCCACAAGCCACGAGGAAGGGTAGGGTCTGCTATTAGCACCACGTCACCCTCGCCAAGATTCGATGCGTTGGTATTGGGACCTCTCGGTCGAGGCGTGGGCAGGTACTCGCGTAGCCATCGTGCCCAGAATTGGTCTGCAAGGCGCAGAGTTCTCCGCCAATCACATTGCCGGACTAGGTCTGAATCTGTCAAAGACGAGGTCCATGGTACGACCGATGAAGAGCCCAAAATAAAGTGAAATGGCGTCAGGGCCTCCGGTGCGTCTGGAGAAGAAGCGACGTAGGTGAGCGGTCTAGAATTTACTATTGCGTCGGCCTCAAGTAAAAGCGTAGATAAGACTTCTTCCTTCAGTGGTTGATTAAGGCAAGATCTGAGCGCTGTTTTTACGGTCCGCACTAATCGCTCCCAGGCTCCACCCATGAATGGAGATGCGGGTGGAATGAATCGCCAGTTGATTTTGTGGTTTGCTGCGTACTCGATTACCGATTCATCGTGGAGTGCGCGTAGTTCTCGAGATGCTCCGACAAAGTTTGTTCCATTATCTGAAATTATAGTCGTGGGTGATCCTCGTCGAGCAATAAAACGTCGGAGGCTCATGATGGCGCTATTGGAAGAGAGCGAGTTGACAACTTCTAAGTGAAGTGCTCTGGTCGATAGACATGTGTACAATGCGACGTATCGTTTTTCGTTGCGTCTGTGTATGCTCACCAGGATCGGTCCGAAATAATCGAGGCCTACATGAGTAAAGGGCCTTTTATGGTGATCCAAACGTTCTGTCGGTAGATCGCCAGTCTGAGGTTGGGTAGGTTGACGGCTCCACCTTCTGCACTTCAAACAGGCGCTCGCTACGCTTCGAATTGTTCCTCTGGCCCTCAGGATCCAATACCTTTGACGAAGTTCATTCAAAACAAGCTCGTTGAACTGATGTGAAGCTTTGATGTGTTCATGAAGAATTATAAGTCGTGAAACGTGGTGGCGACCGTCGAGGATCATCGGTGATTTTATCTCATCATCTACTCCCGGCGCAGAACTTATACGCGTGTTTAATCTTAGTAGACCTTCATTGTCCATTAAAGGTGCGAGTTTCTTAATTCGACTGTCCTTGGGCACTGGCTTCGAAGATCGCAAGGCTACCAATTCGTCAGGAAAACTCTCTGTCTGGGCTTGACGTACCAACATCTTCTCCGCTTCCATGATGTCTGTTGCATGAAGTCGGTGGGGGGACGTCGTGCTGTCTAGATAACGAAGGGCGTTTTAACCAAACGTACTCTATTATCAAATGTTATGAAAGTGTATGACCCTCTCGGACTATTGATGCCGGTTGTCATCTGGGGCCGTATTTTGATTCAGAGATTATGGCGAGCAGGGGTGGACTGGGACTCGCAATTGTCCGAACCGTACGTTACTGAGTGTGAGAACTGGTCCACCCAGCTGCGCGTCGCGGCCGACATCAAAATCCCTCGCTGGTATATGACTAAGCCAGATTTGTTAGACGTTCAGCTACACGTAGTTGCCGATGGGGGCGAGCAAGCCTACGCCTGTGTTGCCTATTGGCGTTTCACTTACATTGACAACTCCGTGTCAACGATGCTCATCGGCAGCAAAGCTCGCGTCTCCCCTCTTAAACCCGTTTCAATTCCTCGTTTAGAATTGCAAGCAGCGCTTATTGCGTCTCGATTTGCGCAAACAATTTTAGGAGCTCATCGTTTTAAGCCCTCCGCAACCACCTTTTGGACAGATTCGACAACCGTCCGTAAGTGGATCCGTAGTGACGCTCGAGCCTTCAAGCCGTTCGTGGCACACAGGTTGGGAGAGATACGGGAAACCACAAATCCATCCAATTGGAGATGGATCCCTACCTCTTTCAACGTCGCAGACGACGCGACAAAACCAAAACACTTAAAAGTTACTGAGAGTCACCGGTGGTTCACAGGCCCGCAGTTTCTCATTAAACCATCACACACTTGGCCGACCGAACGCACCACTGTGGAGGAAGAGAACCCACCCGATCCTGAATTAAAATCTAATCTGGTGGTTCTGCTCCTCGACGTGACATCCTCGAATTCAGTTCCCGAGCCGTCGCGTATCAGCTCTTGGCTGCGTTTACTTCGCGCAACCGCCCGTGTTCTCCAGGGCGCACGACTGTTTCGGCTTAAACTGTCTCGACCAATAGATCTAAATTCTAAATTATATCTAGACAGCACGACGTCCCCCCACCGACTTCATGCAACAGACATCATGGAAGCGGAGAAGATGTTGGTACGTCAAGCCCAGACAGAGAGTTTTCCTGACGAATTGGTAGCCTTGCGATCTTCGAAGCCAGTGCCCAAGGACAGTCGAATTAAGAAACTCGCACCTTTAATGGACAATGAAGGTCTACTAAGATTAAACACGCGTATAAGTTCTGCGCCGGGAGTAGATGATGAGATAAAATCACCGATGATCCTCGACGGTCGCCACCACGTTTCACGACTTATAATTCTTCATGAACACATCAAAGCTTCACATCAGTTCAACGAGCTTGTTTTGAATGAACTTCGTCAAAGGTATTGGATCCTGAGGGCCAGAGGAACAATTCGAAGCGTAGCGAGCGCCTGTTTGAAGTGCAGAAGGTGGAGCCGTCAACCTACCCAACCTCAGACTGGCGATCTACCGACAGAACGTTTGGATCACCATAAAAGGCCCTTTACTCATGTAGGCCTCGATTATTTCGGACCGATCCTGGTGAGCATACACAGACGCAACGAAAAACGATACGTCGCATTGTACACATGTCTATCGACCAGAGCACTTCACTTAGAAGTTGTCAACTCGCTCTCTTCCAATAGCGCCATCATGAGCCTCCGACGTTTTATTGCTCGACGAGGATCACCCACGACTATAATTTCAGATAATGGAACAAACTTTGTCGGAGCATCCCGAGAACTACGCGCACTCCACGATGAATCGGTAATCGAGTACGCAACAAACCACAAAATCAACTGGCGATTCATTCCACCCGCATCTCCATTCATGGGTGGAGCCTGGGAGCGATTAGTGCGGACCGTAAAAACAGCGCTCAGATCTTGCCTTAATCAACCACTGAAGGAAGAAGTCTTATCTACGCTTTTACTTGAGGCCGAGGCAATAGTAAATTCTAGACCGCTCACCTACGTCGCTTCTTCTCCAGACGCACCGGAGGCCCTGACGCCATTTCACTTTATCTTGGGCTCTTCATCGGTCGTACCATGGACCTCGTCTTTGACAGATTCAGACCTAGTCCGGCAATGTGATTGGCGGAGAACTCTGCGCCTTGCAGACCAATTCTGGGCACGATGGCTACGCGAGTACCTGCCCACGCTTCGACCGAGAGGTCCCAATACCAACGCATCGAATCTTGGCGAGGGTGACGTGGTGCTAATAGCAGACCCTACCCTTCCTCGTGGCTTGTGGCCTCTAGGAAGGATAGTAAAAGTGTACATAGGACCTGACGGAGCGGTCCGTGTAGCCGACGTGCACACCAAAGGAGGCGTGCTGCGCAGACCGGTCCGTAAACTCATTGTGATGGAGGCCGCATCCCTGCCAGCAGCCACCAGTTGTTAGTGTGCCACTGGGGGTCCGGTATATTGACTACTGGCAGGCACCGGCCTCCTTGTATATATGTTTTTTATACCTTTTTAAATTACGAGTAGTTTTTGATAGATTTGATTTTGTCTGTCAAGTCAGTCTGCCTAGTTAGCTTGCGAATACAACATTGTAATTAAAAATATACGTGTTTTCATCAGAAATAATCTCCATTACAGTCCATTCTCTCACTAGTTATCATTTGGTCCATTCTTGCCGTAATTTGACCATTCACCGACATTTTCCAGACTTATATTTTTGACATAAGTAATTATAAATTTTTATTCCATTTAGAAACATTACCTACATTATTTTACATACATATTCATCATGGTGGAAACACGTAGCAAGACAAAGGCAGACCAATCGGCTACGGAAGCTTGCCGGGTGCAGCGCGAACGACGCGATCGTTCACCGTGCAGCGCCCGGTTGGTTTCAGCCACAACTAACGACGAAGCTTCGGCACCTCCTGGTAGCTTGAGCATACAAACACCGGGCAACACCCCAAGTAGCGAACCACAACCTGGTCCCGCCGCAGAATGCTCGAATGCTCAGACTATCTCGCATAAGCAAGGGGATGCCAAAGCACCGTCGAAATCGTCCAGGGTTCCTAGCAATCAGCTGCGCAGTCCGCGCACACATTCTTCACGTTCAACTGCAACCATCCGCGCCCAAAAACTTGCTATAGAAGCAGAAGCGATGCGGCGCAAAGTGGAGCGCGAGCGTGAACTAGCACACCTGGAGGCTCAAGCCGAGCAGATGGAGCTGGAAGCAAGACTCGCCGCTCTAGAAACATCAGATAAGTCTACTTACTGTCGTAGGTCGTATATTTCCGATCATAATACTGAAAATCGCACCGCGGCTTGGGTAAATGAACAGAATGCCAACGAGGCAACAACGGCTAACGAAAACTTGCCTGGTGAGGCTGCAGCTGTCACCTTGAGTGATCCTTTAGGACTTCATCTACAGCTGGCCGCTCCCACCAACACAGCAGCTTTCAACATGGCCAATGTCTACCAGGCGTCCCATTCTAAACCTACCATAGCCGTTTTAAACAACAACCATTGTAAACCGGCCCCTGGACTGCCATCTGATCCTCCATTTTTGGACCCCATTACAAAGCTCGCTCACGAAATAAACGCCCTCTCTAACAGGCCAAAGAAACTTGAACTGATTACGTTCTCAGGTGAAGTCGCCCAATGGATGGCTTTTAAAAGTAGCTACGAGAGAACTAAATCAATTTTTTCCCCTTCAGAGAACTTAGATCGATTAAACGTCGCCGTCCGCGGACAAGCATACCAGTCCGTCGCGTCGTTAATGTGGACCAGCAGCGACCCCGACGATATCGTAAAGGCTCTAGAGCAGACATACGCTCGCCCGGAGCTCCTGGTAGCCCGCGAGATCGCCGAACTACGCAACAGTCCAAAGCTAAGTTCCCCTAATGATTTAAACAGTTTAGCTAACAAGCTACGTAATTTTATAACGACCCTGACGCTACTTAAACAAAACGAGTATTTGTCGTCGCCGGAACTCTTTCGGTGCATTTTGGTGAAGTTGAACGAGCACACTTAGAGCCCGTTTTACAGACTTCGCCTCAACACACGAGCAACAAAATCGAACAAAGCTCGAACTGTTGTCACATTTCCTTTTGGATGAGGCGGACAAACAACTGAAATTTAATTTTGTTGCTGACATTGCCAAGACGCAAACTCCACCAATGCATCCGAATTTGCACCGAATTTACGCTCCAAAATTTACTCCTAAAAAGGAAACAGTGCACGTTACATTATCTAGCAAAACAACATTTGAGCGTTGCGTATTTTGCAAACAAGGGTCTCATAACATAAAAAACTGCAAGAATTTTTTAACCCTAACAATAGACGATAGATGGCGCTGGGTCCGGCAATCTAAAATATGTTATCGTTGCTTAAAGTCAAACCGGCACACGTGGAACAGTTGCCGAGCAAAACATTGTGGAGTTGATGGATGCCCTAGACGTCACCATGCGCTTCTCCACGGCACAGGGACAGTCAACGCCGAGGCTACCGCAAGACAATGCAACAGCACTCAAATTTACCCTGACGATCTCACGCATTCCGTCAGGATAAATAATCCTGCTGACAAAAACATTGAATTTTCCGACAAAGTTACGAACACTACTGATTGTTTATTTAATGCTACAGGATCTTTCCTGTCGACTTCAAAACAACGTCCCCGTGGCCTGCTGAAAGTGGTACCGGTCGTCGTCGAGGGTCCTGCCGGTGAGTTTGAGACGACAGCGCTTCTCGACGAGGGCAGCGTTTCAACATTTATCGCCGGAGAAATAGCAGCTCGCATCGGCGCGAAGCCCACTGCCAAGGAACATATTCGCATAGAAGGTGTGAGCGGTATGACCAAAGATCTAGATGTAAGTCATGTCAACTTCTATATTCGTGGGCGCAATCAATCCGATCGTTACCTGATTGAACATGCAAAAGCTATGACTCCTTTAGGACTCCGCGCACGATATCCTGATACGATTAATCTCACAGATTATGAGCACCTGTTCGATTTGTCTGATGAACTTACACGGACTAACGTTCCACCTACCGTCCTAATCGGCGCGCCTGATTGGTACTTATCTTTAAGTCGTGAAGTACGTTGTGGCAAAAAGAATGATCCTGTTGCCTCAAAGACTGCATTAGGCTGGGTACTTCACGGTGCACATTCCGTGTCATCAACGCCTATTCAATTTGTCAACCATGTCACAGAAGATTTAGACCTTCTGATAAAAAGTCAATACGACATCGATGCCTTGGGTATAACAAATAAGACTCCTTGTCAAAGCAGCGACGATCAACGAGCCGTGGATATTATCGAATCTTCTGCTCATCAGCTCGAGGACGGCCATTTCGAAGTTGGCCTTCCTTGGAAGGAGAAATTGCCGAAAACCATACCCGACAGTTATCCGCAGGCCCTGTCACGTTTTATGGCTCTTGAACGACAAATGTCAAAAGACCCAGAGTTTTCTGCAGCCTTTCAAAAATTTTTAGATGACATGATCAGCAAAGGTTACGCCGAAGAGTGCGATCCGGAGACCTATCATCAACGATTACCGACAAACATTCATTGTGTCAACACAGACGGTACAATTCGCTGGTACTTGCCAATTTTCGGAGTTTTTCACCCACAGAAAAAGAAGTTAAGAGCAGTACACGATGCAGCAGCGACTACAAAAGGCGTGAGCCTTAACAGTTTGCTTTTGCAGGGTCCCGATCTATTGTCTCCCCTTCTTGACATTTTGTTCCGCTTTAGAGAAGGTGCCGTGGCTTTAAATGGTGACATCAAGGAGATGTTTCCTCAGGTGAAGATTATCAAGAGTGACAGGGACGCTCAACGTTTTCTCTGGCGAGACAAAGATGGCCGTATTAAGGAATACAGAATGTCGTCCATGATTTTCGGTGCAGTTTCAAGCCCCTTTATCGCTCTCCATATCAAAAATAAAAATGCAAAAATGCTTGAAAAGGACTACCCCGCTGCCTGTAAAGCGATCATAGATGACCATTATATGGACGATTATTTAGGAAGCCTGTCTAATATAGCTGACGCAGCCCAACTTGCCGTAGACGTCGTCACAGTACACAAGGCTTGTGGTTTCGAAATGCGGGCATGGACATCCAATTATCCAGGAGCGTTGTCACTCGTCCCAAAAAAATTTCGAAGTGACGCTACTTCAGATGTTTACCTGCCTCCTTGTAGCGACATAGGTGTCTTAGGTGTTAAATGGAACCCTGGACAAGACTTACTAGGCTTTCGTGCGGTACCCCAGATAACGAAGGGCGTTTTAACCAAACGTACTCTATTATCAAATGTTATGAAAGTGTATGACCCTCTCGGACTATTGATGCCGGTTGTCATCTGGGGCCGTATTTTGATACCGGTCCGTAAACTCATTGTGATGGAGGCCGCATCCCTGCCAGCAGCCACCAGTTGTTAGTGTGCCACTGGGGGTCCGGTATATTGACTACTGGCAGGCACCGGCCTCCTTGTATATATGTTTTTTATACCTTTTTAAATTACGAGTAGTTTTTGATAGATTTGGATTTTGTCTGTCAAGTCAGTCTGCCTAGTTAGCTTGCGAATACAACATTGTAATTAAAAATATACGTGTTTTCATCAGAAATAATCTCCATTACAGTCCATTCTCTCACTAGTTATCATTTGGTCGCACCGGAGGCCCTGACGCCATTTCACTTTATCTTGGGCTCTTCATCGGTCGTACCATGGACCTCGTCTTTGACAGATTCAGACCTAGTCCGGCAATGTGATTGGCGGAGAACTCTGCGCCTTGCAGACCAATTCTGGGCACGATGGCTACGCGAGTACCTGCCCACGCTTCGACCGAGAGGTCCCAATACCAACGCATCGAATCTTGGCGAGGGTGACGTGGTGCTAATAGCAGACCCTACCCTTCCTTGTGGCTTGTGGCCTCTAGGAAGGATAGTAAAAGTGTACATAGGACCTGACGGAGCGGTCCGTGTAGCCGACGTGCACACCAAAGGAGGCGTGCTGCGCAGACCGGTCCGTAAACTCATTGTGATGGAGGCCGCATCCCTGCCAGCAGCCACCAGTTGTTAGTGTGCCACTGGGGGTCCGGTATATTGACTACTGGCAGGCACCGGCCTCCTTGTATATATGTTTTTTATACCTTTTTAAATTACGAGTAGTTTTTGATAGATTTGATTTTGTCTGTCAAGTTAGTCTGCCTAGTTAGCTTGCGAATACAACATTGTAATTAAAAATATACGTGTTTTCATCAGAAATAATCTCCATTACAGTCCATTCTCTCACTAGTTATCAAAAGTTACGAACACTACTGATTGTTTATTTAATGCTACAGGATCTTTCCTGTCGACTTCAAAACAACGTCCCCGTGGCCTGCTGAAAGTGGTACCGGTCGTCGTCGAGGGTCCTGCCGGTGAGTTTGAGACGACAGCGCTTCTCGACGAGGGCAGCGTTTCAACATTTATCGCCGGAGAAATAGCAGCTCGCATCGGCGCGAAGCCCACTGCCAAGGAACATATTCGCATAGAAGGTGTGAGCGGTATGACCAAAGATCTAGATGTAAGTCATGTCAACTTCTATATTACCGGTCCGTAAACTCATTGTGATGGAGGCCGCATCCCTGCCAGCAGCCACCAGTTGTTAGTGTGCCACTGGGGGTCCGGTATATTGACTACTGGCAGGCACCGGCCTCTTTGTATATATGTTTTTTATACCTTTTTAAATTACGAGTAGTTTTTGATAGATTTGATTTGAAGGATAGTAAAAGTGTACATAGGACCTGACGGAGCGGTCCGTGTAGCCGACGTGCACACCAAAGGAGGCGTGCTGCGCAGACCGGTCCGTAAACTCATTGTGATGGAGGCCGCATCCCTGCCAGCAGCCACCAGTTGTTAGTGTGCCACTGGGGGTCCGGTATATTGACTACTGGCAGGCACCGGCCTCCTTGTATATATGTTTTTACGGTCCGCACTAATCGCTCCCAGGCTCCACCCATGAATGGAGATGCGGGTGGAATGAATCGCCAGTTGATTTTGTGGTTTGTTGCGTACTCGATTACCGATTCATCGTGGAGTGCGCGTAGTTCTCGAGATGCTCCGACAAAGTTTGTTCCATTATCTGAAATTATAGTCGTGGGTGATCCTCGTCGAGCAATAAAACGTCGGAGGCTCATGATGGCGCTATTGGAAGAGAGCGAGTTGACAACTTCTAAGTGAAGTGCTCTGGTCGATAGACATGTGTACAATGCGACGTATCGTTTTTCGTTGCGTCTGTGTATGCTCACCAGGATCGGTCCGAAATAATCGAGGCCTACATGAGTAAAGGGCCTTTTATGGTGATCCAAACGTTCTGTCGGTAGATCGCCAGTCTGAGGTTGGGTAGGTTGACGGCTCCACCTTCTGCACTTCAAACAGGCGCTCGCTACGCTTCGAATTGTTCCTCTGGCCCTCAGGATCCAATACCTTTGACGAAGTTCATTCAAAACAAGCTCGTTGAACTGATGTGAAGCTTTGATGTGTTCATGAAGAATTATAAGTCGTGAAACGTGGTGGCGACCGTCGAGGATCATCGGTGATTTTATCTCATCATCTACTCCCGGCGCAGAACTTATACGCGTGTTTAATCTTAGTAGACCTTCATTGTCCATTAAAGGTGCGAGTTTCTTAATTCGACTGTCCTTGGGCACTGGCTTCGAAGATCGCAAGGCTACCAATTCGTCAGGAAAACTCTCTGTCTGGGCTTGACGTACCAACATCTTCTCCGCTTCCATGATGTCTGTTGCATGAAGTCGGTGGGGGGACGTCGTGCTGTCTAGATATAATTTAGAATTTAGATCTATTGGTCGAGACAGTTTAAGCCGAAACAGTCGTGCGCCCTGGAGAACACGGGCGGTTGCGCGAAGTAAACGCAGCCAAGAGCTGAAACGCGACGGCTCGGGAACTGAATTCGAGGATGTCACGTCGAGGAGCAGAACCACCAGATTAGATTTTAATTCAGGATCGGGTGGGTTCTCTTCCTCCACAGTGGTGCGTTCGGTCGGCCAAGTGTGTGATGGTTTAATGAGAAACTGCGGGCCTGTGAACCACCGGTGACTCTCAGTAAATTTTAAGTGTTTTGGTTTTGTCGCGTCGTCTGCGACGTTGAAAGAGGTAGGGATCCATCTCCAATTGGATGGATTTGTGGTTTCCCGTATCTCTCCCAACCTGTGTGCCACGAACGGCTTGAAGGCTCGAGCGTCACTACGGATCCACTTAAGGACGGTTGTCGAATCTGTCCAAAAGGTGGTTGCGGAGGGCTTAAAACGATGAGCTCCTAAAATTGTTTGCGCAAATCGAGACGCAATAAGCGCTGCTTGCAATTCTAAACGAGGAATTGAAACGGGTTTAAGAGGGGAGACGCGAGCTTTGCTGCCGATGAGCATCGTTGACACGGAGTTGTCAATGTAAGTGAAACGCCAATAGGCAACACAGGCGTAGGCTTGCTCGCCCCCATCGGCAACTACGTGTAGCTGAACGTCTAACAAATCTGGCTTAGTCATATACCAGCGAGGGATTTTGATGTCGGCCGCGACGCGCAGCTGGGTGGACCAGTTCTCACACTCAGTAACGTACGGTTCGGACAATTGCGAGTCCCAGTCAACCCCTGCTCGCCATAATCTCTGAATCAAAATACGGCCCCAGATGACAACCGGCATCAATAGTCCGAGAGGGTCATACACTTTCATAACATTTGATAATAGAGTACGTTTGGTTAAAACGCCCTTCGTTATCTGGGGTACCGCACGAAAGCCTAGTAAGTCTTGTCCAGGGTTCCATTTAACACCTAAGACACCTATGTCGCTACAAGGAGGCAGGTAAACATCTGAAGTAGCGTCACTTCGAAATTTTTTGGGACGAGTGACAACGCTCCTGGATAATTGGATGTCCATGCCCGCATTTCGAAACCACAAGCCTTGTGTACTGTGACGACGTCTACGGCAAGTTGGGCTGCGTCAGCTATATTAGACAGGCTTCCTAAATAATCGTCCATATAATGGTCATCTATGATCGCTTTACAGGCAGCGGGGTAGTCCTTTTCAAGCATTTTTGCATTTTTATTTTTGATATGGAGAGCGATAAAGGGGCTTGAAACTGCACCGAAAATCATGGACGACATTCTGTATTCCTTAATACGGCCATCTTTGTCTCGCCAGAGAAAACGTTGAGCGTCCCTGTCACTCTTGATAATCTTCACCTGAGGAAACATCTCCTTGATGTCACCATTTAAAGCCACGGCACCTTCTCTAAAGCGGAACAAAATGTCAAGAAGGGGAGACAATAGATCGGGACCCTGCAAAAGCAAACTGTTAAGGCTCACGCCTTTTGTAGTCGCTGCTGCATCGTGTACTGCTCTTAACTTCTTTTTCTGTGGGTGAAAAACTCCGAAAATTGGCAAGTACCAGCGAATTGTACCGTCTGTGTTGACACAATGAATGTTTGTCGGTAATCGTTGATGATAGGTCTCCGGATCGCACTCTTCGGCGTAACCCTTGCTGATCATGTCATCTAAAAATTTTTGAAAGGCTGCAGAAAACTCTGGGTCTTTTGACATTTGTCGTTCAAGAGCCATAAAACGTGACAGGGCCTGCGGATAACTGTCGGGTATGGTTTTCGGCAATTTCTCCTTCCAAGGAAGGCCAACTTCGAAATGGCCGTCCTCGAGCTGATGAGCAGAAGATTCGATAATATCCACGGCTCGTTGATCGTCGCTGCTTTGACAAGGAGTCTTATTTGTTATACCCAAGGCATCGATGTCGTATTGACTTTTTATCAGAAGGTCTAAATCTTCTGTGACATGGTTGACAAATTGAATAGGCGTTGATGACACGGAATGTGCACCGTGAAGTACCCAGCCTAATGCAGTCTTTGAGGCAACAGGATCATTCTTTTTGCCACAACGTACTTCACGACTTAAAGATAAGTACCAATCAGGCGCGCCGATTAGGACGGTAGGTGGAACGTTAGTCCGTGTAAGTTCATCAGACAAATCGAACAGGTGCTCATAATCTGTGAGATTAATCGTATCAGGATATCGTGCGCGGAGTCCTAAAGGAGTCATAGCTTTTGCATGTTCAATCAGGTAACGATCGGATTGATTGCGCCCACGAATATAGAAGTTGACATGACTTACATCTAGATCTTTGGTCATACCGCTCACACCTTCTATGCGAATATGTTCCTTGGCAGTGGGCTTCGCGCCGATGCGAGCTGCTATTTCTCCGGCGATAAATGTTGAAACGCTGCCCTCGTCGAGAAGCGCTGTCGTCTCAAACTCACCGGCAGGACCCTCGACGACGACCGGTACCACTTTCAGCAGGCCACGGGGACGTTGTTTTGAAGTCGACAGGAAAGATCCTGTAGCATTAAATAAACAATCAGTAGTGTTCGTAACTTTGTCGGAAAATTCAATGTTTTTGTCAGCAGGATTATTTATCCTGACGGAATGCGTGAGATCGTCAGGGTAAATTTGAGTGCTGTTGCATTGTCTTGCGGTAGCCTCGGCGTTGACTGTCCCTGTGCCGTGGAGAAGCGCATGGTGACGTCTAGGGCATCCATCAACTCCACAATGTTTTGCTCGGCAACTGTTCCACGTGTGCCGGTTTGACTTTAAGCAACGATAACATATTTTAGATTGCCGGACCCAGCGCCATCTATCGTCTATTGTTAGGGTTAAAAAATTCTTGCAGTTTTTTATGTTATGAGACCCTTGTTTGCAAAATACGCAACGCTCAAATGTTGTTTTGCTAGATAATGTAACGTGCACTGTTTCCTTTTTAGGAATAAATTTTGGAGCGTAAATTCGGTGCAAATTCGGATGCATTGGTGGAGTTTGCGTCTTGGCAATGTCAGCAACAAAATTAAATTTCAGTTGTTTGTCCGCCTCATCCAAAAGGAAATGTGACAACAGTTCGAGCTTTGTTCGATTTTGTTGCTCGTGTGTTGAGGCGAAGTCTGTAAAACGGGCTCTAAGTGTGCTCGTTCAACTTCACCAAAATGCACCGAAAGAGTTCCGGCGACGACAAATACTCGTTTTGTTTAAGTAGCGTCAGGGTCGTTATAAAATTACGTAGCTTGTTAGCTAAACTGTTTAAATCATTAGGGGAACTTAGCTTTGGACTGTTGCGTAGTTCGGCGATCTCGCGGGCTACCAGGAGCTCCGGGCGAGCGTATGTCTGCTCTAGAGCCTTTACGATATCGTCGGGGTCGCTGCTGGTCCACATTAACGACGCGACGGACTGGTATGCTTGTCCGCGGACGGCGACGTTTAATCGATCTAAGTTCTCTGAAGGGGAAAAAATTGATTTAGTTCTCTCGTAGCTACTTTTAAAAGCCATCCATTGGGCGACTTCACCTGAGAACGTAATCAGTTCAAGTTTCTTTGGCCTGTTAGAGAGGGCGTTTATTTCGTGAGCGAGCTTTGTAATGGGGTCCAAAAATGGAGGATCAGATGGCAGTCCAGGGGCCGGTTTACAATGGTTGTTGTTTAAAACGGCTATGGTAGGTTTAGAATGGGACGCCTGGTAGACATTGGCCATGTTGAAAGCTGCTGTGTTGGTGGGAGCGGCCAGCTGTAGATGAAGTCCTAAAGGATCACTCAAGGTGACAGCTGCAGCCTCACCAGGCAAGTTTTCGTTAGCCGTTGTTGCCTCGTTGGCATTCTGTTCATTTACCCAAGCCGCGGTGCGATTTTCAGTATTATGATCGGAAATATACGACCTACGACAGTAAGTAGACTTATCTGATGTTTCTAGAGCGGCGAGTCTTGCTTCCAGCTCCATCTGCTCGGCTTGAGCCTCCAGGTGTGCTAGTTCACGCTCGCGCTCCACTTTGCGCCGCATCGCTTCTGCTTCTATAGCAAGTTTTTGGGCGCGGATGGTTGCAGTTGAACGTGAAGAATGTGTGCGCGGACTGCGCAGCTGATTGCTAGGAACCCTGGACGATTTCGACGGTGCTTTGGCATCCCCTTGCTTATGCGAGATAGTCTGAGCATTCGAGCATTCTGCGGCGGGACCAGGTTGTGGTTCGCTACTTGGGGTGTTGCCCGGTGTTTGTATGCTCAAGCTACCAGGAGGTGCCGAAGCTTCGTCGTTAGTTGTGGCTGAAACCAACCGGGCGCTGCACGGTGAACGATCGCGTCGTTCGCGCTGCACCCGGCAAGCTTCCGTAGCCGATTGGTCTGCCTTTGTCTTGCTACGTGTTTCCACCATGATGAATATGTATATAAAATAATGTAGGTAATGTTTCTAAATGGAATAAAAATTTATAATTACTTATGTCAAAAATATAAGTCTGGAAAATGTCGGTGAATGGTCAAATTACGGCAAGAATGGACCAAATGATAACTAGTGAGAGAATGGACTGTAATGGAGATTATTTCTGATGAAAACACGTATATTTTTAATTACAATGTTGTATTCGCAAGCTAACTAGGCAGACTAACTTGACAGACAAAATCAAATCTATCAAAAACTACTCGTAATTTAAAAAGGTATAAAAAACATATATACAAGGAGGCCGGTGCCTGCCAGTAGTCAATATACCGGACCCCCAGTGGCACACTAACAACTGGTGGCTGCTGGCAGGGATGCGGCCTCCATCACAATGAGTTTACGGACCGGTAATATAGAAGTTGACATGACTTACATCTAGATCTTTGGTCATACCGCTCACACCTTCTATGCGAATATGTTCCTTGGCAGTGGGCTTCGCGCCGATGCGAGCTGCTATTTCTCCGGCGATAAATGTTGAAACGCTGCCCTCGTCGAGAAGCGCTGTCGTCTCAAACTCACCGGCAGGACCCGGCTCGAAGGACCAAATGATAACTAGTGAGAGAATGGACTGTAATGGAGATTATTTCTGATGAAAACACGTATATTTTTAATTACAATGTTGTATTCGCAAGCTAACTAGGCAGACTAACTTGACAGACAAAATCAAATCTATCAAAAACTACTCGTAATTTAAAAAGGTATAAAAAACATATATACAAGGAGGCCGGTGCCTGCCAGTAGTCAATAGATTTGGTGAATAATGAGTATTTTTGGCGTAAAATATGTTTCATCACAACTGGTCGGTGTGCTGGTCACCTGTTTGAAAAATGTGCGAAGTAAACGTAGCTGGTCTGTATGTAATGTCTGAAAAATATGTGGAGTAATCGTAGCTGGTCGGTCCGTAATGTCTGAAAAACATGCGAAGTAATCGTAGCTGGTTTGTGTGTAATGTCTGAAAAATAAGCAAAGTGATCGCAGCTGGTCTGTGTGTGATGTCTGAAAAAAAATACAAAGTAGGTAATCGTAGCTAGTCTGTGTGTAATTTCTGAAAAATATGCGAAGTAATCGCAGCTGGCCTTTGTGTAATGTCTGAAAAATATGCGAAGTAATCGTAGCTGATCTGTGTGTAATTTCTGAAAAACATGCGAAATAATCGCAGCTGGTCGGTGTGTAATGTCTGAAAAATATGCGAAATAATCGCAGCTGGTCTTTGTCTGAAAAACATGTGAAGTATTCATAGTTGGTTTGTGTATAATGTCCGAAAAACATGCGGACTTGACGAGTGGCTACTCTTATAATTTGTACCTATTAATATTTTAAATGCGAAAATTTGTGAGGATATATTATATGTGTATTTCTATTAGTTACTCTTTTACGCAAAACTACTAATTTAACACAAACAATACTTTTTATTATATTACAATATTACTGTTGGGAATGAGACCCAACATCGGTCTGCACGCGCCAGCGGCGTGAGCAGTCTTCATCAGCAGCGGGAGCGGGGCGCGGGCGGGGGACACGACCGAGACACCGAGTGAGCGGACCGCTCGGACCTCACCACTCGCTTCAACGGACCCCGCCGCGACACACACCTCTTCTTAAAATTAATAATTGTTTGTCCGGGATTTTGTTATACATAGAATTTATTATCAACGGCAATATACCAGACCTTTAAAAATACAGTCCATTATTTCGTCACCCTCTAAACATTGGTCCTTCAAGGATCTCGCCGTTTGTTTTAAAAAATTCGAAAAGTAACGGTCTTGGAAAAATTTCAAACTCGAGGCTCTTCGGTAACGGTCTTCAGCAGCGACAGTTCCAGGCAGGAGTCATCAATTTCCCGTCGAAGTAGCTTCGCATTGCTACCGCAACCCGCCTAGAGGAAGACGTAATCCAGAGGTTGGCGTACGACGGCCCTTACAACCGCTGAAAGCCGAGTCATCGTCAAGCAAGGACAAAACAGATCGAATTCGCACTGTCATCGATACCCTGTGGATGGTATAGTTGTTCTGTGAGTTCGTTCCAATTTTTCCCTTATTTATTTTTTCCTGTTTCTTGTTTAGATAGCAATATTTAAGTGAGTGCTTTCAATTTACTTCAAAAGACATTTAGTCAAATATCATAGTTACAGCCTTAAATTTCTTAAAATTCAATTATACTGCTTATAAAGCTACAAAACATCACCAATCTGTTAAAATAAATCCTTCGCTTTCTACCTACGAACAGCTGATCGCTTGATAACAAACCGGTTTTGGTACCTGCGCATCGGGTGTTTCTTTGTTCGCACCATTAAGTCATACGTAACTCATTAACTAACTATTTGCTATTTATATTTTCGTCCTATTTTTATAAAGCTTGTTTCATATTTCGCATTTGTTCGTGTGCAAGTTTGCTTTTACATTTTATCGCTATGTCTGACGAAAAAGTTGAAAAACTTTTTAAAAGACGCAGTTGTATGAAATCTAAGCTCACAATTTTTAGCAACTACCTTAACACAATCAAAAGTTGCAACGAACTTAGTAGCTTACAACTTTTAGATTTAGAAACTAGATTTAATAAGTTCGATAGCTTATATGTGGATTTCGACAAATTACAGAGTGACATCGAGCTGTTGGTGGAGAACCCTGATGATGAGAGCGAGGAGCGTGAGCAGTTCGAAAACCAATATTATAATCTGGTGGCCATGGCGCGAAGTTTACTTGGTGCCTGTCCCCAGTCTAGCAAGCTTCTGGATGGTTCTGTGACGGGTGACGAGGATGTACAGGCAGGTGGTTTTAAATCAAATTGTGTGAGGTTGCCAAAAATCAATTTACCTGTATTTCAAGGTCACTATCAGCACTGGCTTGAATTTAGGGACACTTACATCTCATTGATACATTCACGGTCGGACATTGACAACATTAATAAGTTGCATTACCTACGAGCTTCACTTAAGGGTAGCGCGTTGCTGGTTATAGACAACTTAGATTTTAAAGCTCAGAATTATGAGTCAGCTTGGAGTCTATTATGTAAAAGATACGATAACAAAAGGTTGCTCGTAAATAATCATGTTCAAGCGTTATTCAAGATTGAACAGATGCACAGTGAATCGTGTTCTTCTATTCGTCACCTTATAGACGTCACAAATAAAAACCTTCGCGCTTTGTTAACGTTAGGTCAAGACACAGAATTTAGTTTACAAGATACCCTCATAATTTATATTATGTCCGAAAAACTTGACAGTATCACACGTAGGGAATGGGAAGAATATCGAAACGCTCTTGATAATCCACCCACATTAGAATTATTTATAAATTTTCTTAGCAACAGAGCAGATTTATTAGAAACTTTACAGGAGCATGAAAGGAAAAATTCTAGAGAACAACATACAGAGACTAACAAACATAATTCAAATATACTTACAACTAAAAAATCAAATTCAAACACAAATGATAATAACTATAAAAATAAAAAATACAATAATAATAAAAAAATGTTTACATGTCCTATGTGCAATCAAACTCACTACTTATTTAACTGTGAAGCTTTTAGAGCCCTGACTGTTGAAGCTCGTATACAAAAGGTTAAGGAAGCAAAAGTCTGCCTTAATTGCCTTCGACCAGGGCACGTAGAATCAAGATGCAATCTAGTTCCTTGCAAATATTGTAAGAAAAAGCACAGTACGCTGCTTCATTTGCATGAAGCAGAAACAACCCCTATTTCAGAACCAGTTATACCCGCCAATAACTTTGCCGGTTCAACGAATGTTCAACAGTTTACTACTCCTTCGAATGTTTTGCTTTCCACAGCGGTCGTGAGAGTGGTCGACAGCAAAGGAAACGTGCGGACTGCCCGAGTGCTGCTCGACAACGGCAGCACGGGTAACTTCGTAGCCGAGTCACTTTGTGGTAAGCTGGGTTTGTCGAGACATAGTGTAAGCGCCACCGTGACAAGTATAAATAACAACACTTCTCATTGTACACAGTCTTGTAGCCTTACTATTATGTCAAACTATAGTGATGACTATACATTTACTGTAGACTGCCATATTTTGCCTCAGATCACTCAAACGTTGCCTTCTTCATACATCAACATTGAAAACCTTCATATCCCATTGGGAATAAGTTTGGCTGACCCTTCATTTAACATACCGTCAGCTATAGACATCTTAGTTGGAGCCGAAATATTTTGGTCCGTATTATGCAATAATTCCATCGACTTAGGCAAAAATCAACCTAAGTTATATGAAACAAAACTGGGTTGGCTAGTGTCAGGGTACGTTGCCCGTCATAAGTCACACTCTTCTTCTCCCATTTGTCATTTTATAAATGAGAGTGCCAATCCAGACTTATCTCGTTTCTGGGAATTAGATACCATCGCAGCCAAACACTCCTTATCTCCGGAGGAGCGTGCCTGTGAGCAGAGTGTCGAGAAACACACCTTTCGCAAAGACGACGGACGCTTTGTCGTAACCATGCCGCTGAAGAAAGATCCTTCAGTCTTAGGTGAGGCTTTACAAAAGGCAAAGTGTAAGTTCATGTCACTAGAGCGTAAGTTTCTGAGAGACCCTGTCTTCAAAAACCGGTACGTTGAGTTCATGCAAGAGTATGAACGCCTTGGTCACATGACCGGAGAGAAGGAGTCTTCGTTAGGTTGTCTTAATACAAATAGTTATTGTTTACCTCACCACGGCGTCATCCGTGAGTCAAGTAGTCATGAAAATCATGTTTTTTCAGATGCTTCAGAACGAGCGTTCGGCGCTTGCTTGTACATTCGTTCCGTAGATCAATCTATTTTGATTAAAGTTCATCTTTTAACCTCTAAAAGTAGGATAGCACCGATAAAGCCTACGACGCTCCCGCGTCTGGAGCTTTGCGGAGCTTTGTTGGCTGCAAGGTTGTGTACAAAGGTGTTATCCTCTGTTACTCTAAGAGTAAGCAACTGTAGATTTTGGTGTAACTCTACTATAGTTTTAGGGTGGTTAACCACACTTTCACTACAGCTAAAAAATTTCGTTCGCAACCGTGTCCACGAAATTCAAGAGAGCACAGAGGGTCACGCGTGGGGCTACGTGCCGTCAAAAGACAATCCGGCGGATCTTGTTTCCCGCGGGCTGAAGGCTGATTCCATCAGTAGTTCGTCCTTGTGGTGGGCTGGTCCCACTTACTTAATGAAAGATGAACGTGAATGGCCAAGAATGCCCAAGAAACCGAGAAACACGATCTACCAGAATTAATATCTTGTACTGTCGTAGTAACTAACAGTGATTCAGAAGTATTTTTATTATAGTAATTATAATATCCTTTTCTACACTGTAGTGTTGATTACGTGGGACCGGTGATGATAGCGGACAGAAAGGGCAGGGGTTGCAGACTTATTAAGTCATTTTTGGCAATCTTCATTTGTAACTCTATAAAGGCCTGTCACATCGAACTCGTTACTGCGCTATCTAGTGAGGCTTATTTAGCCGCTCTCAATCGCTTTGTGTCACGTAGGGGGAAACCACAAAGTATAACGTCCGATAACGGTACAAACTTTGTCGGAACTTACAATGAGTTATCCAAATTCCTAGTAGAATCCGATCTTGAGAGTCATGTAGCTCAAGAAGGCATAGACTTTAAATTCGTGCCAGCCTATAGTCCCCACTTCAACGGCTTAGCTGAGGCAGCTGTTCGCTCCACAAAGCATCACCTGAAAAGGTTGTTGCAAACAACACATCTCACATATGAAGAAATGGCTACGTGCCTCGCTCAAATAGAAGCTGTTTTAAACTCCCGTCCTCTTACTCCGCTCTCCTCAGAACCGCTTGATTTTTCTGCCCTAACACCTTCCCATTTTCTTATTGGACGGCCACTTAATGCAATACCTCATCCACAGGTGTCTGATGCCAACATTAATTGCCTGGATCGATACAGAAGAATCGAGCACCTCAAGCAACATTTCTGGCAGCGATTCTCGCAGGAGTATGTTGTCCTCCTCCAGCAGAAGATGAAATGGCGGTCAGGGAAGACAGAGCTGAGGCTGGGCTCACTCGTCCTCATAAAGGACAGAAGCCTTCCTCCCTTACTCTGGGCCTTGGGAAGGGTCATACAGGTGTACCCCGGCAGCGACGGCATTTCAAGAGTTGCTGAAATAAAAACAAAAACGGGCACCATAAGAAGGGCCTTTAATAATATCTGCCCCCTTCCAGATCTTTGAAGTCAAGACTTCAACCCGGGCAGCATGTTGGGAATGAGACCCAACATCAATCTGCACGCGCCAGCGGCGTGAGCAGTCTTCATCGACAGCGGGCGCGGGGCGCGGGCGGGGGACACGACCGAGACACCGAGTGAGCGGACCGCTCGGACCTCAGCACTCGCTTCAACGGACCCCGCCGCGACACACACCTCGTTTTAAATTAATAATTGTTTGTCCGGGATTTTGTTATACATAGAATTTGTAATCAACGGCAATATACCAGTCCCTTAAAAATACAGTCCATTATTTCGTCACCCTCTAAACAATTACAATACTTCTCGATAGTTCTACGAGCTAGTTTGACAGCCTTCGTGGCGTAGCGCAAGTATTTGTATGCATGAATATTTGCACTGGTCTGGTCGTGCCACAGAAAGCACGTTAAGCCGTTGGTCCCGGTTGCCATACGAACATCTAGTGGCAGTCGTTACGGGTTGTTGGAACCCTCAAAAGTCGAACAATTGGTCTAACTGCAATGCTTCGATGTCGCCTTCGGGTTGTGGAGGTCAGACGGCAGTCGCTTCACGGAAAATGTCAAAGTTTAGCCATATGAGCAGTTGGACTGGTAAAGCGGACCCCAGACTCCAAAGCTCAAAAAGGCTTCGGATGCGACTGGGATTAACGCTGGGATGATGATGAGTTCTACGAGATCAAAAGTTATGCGTGTGTAACCGCGGGTCGCAGCTAGTTAAGTATAAATTTAAGTGACTAAGGCTAGGCTGTAGCCAAGCCTTAATTACTTAAACCCACTATCGACAAGTTTCATGGAAATTTATGGTGATATATTTCCATGCTTTCAATAATAAACACGTAGTTTCGAAAGAGCTCTCGTGAACAAGAAGGGCAAATAGGGCCCCGTTACCACGTAAAACTAACACTACATTGAACGCTAAAATAATGCTTCTAAAACACGACACGCAAGTCTGTAACTAAACGTACCTAAAGATTGCCTATACATGTATGTATTTTTATGTATGTATTTTTTATTTTCTAAATAGTGTCGCCAAAACTAGTATTCATAATTTAGTTCTCTCTGTTCCCAAGGCCTACCACAGTGTTTATAATGTCAAAATAGCAGCTTTTTAAATCTAGCAATATATGTATATGTACATTTCTTAAGTCATTTTTTTAGTATTTCACTAGCTTTCCGCCGGCGGCTTCGCCCGCCTGGAGTTCGGTTATATCGCGCTTTTTAGATTTCCCTCGGGAACATCAAATTTTTCCGGGATAAAAGTTAGCCTGTTCTTTCTCATGTTCTAAAGATTGTCTGTGCCAAATTTCATCAAAATAGGTTGAGACACACACACACACAGACAGAGTTACTTTCGCATTTATAATATTAGTATGGATGGTATTTACTTGTAACGTGCGTTTTGTTTGTGCGGAATATTTATATAATATAATTAATATAATATTTCTTTCTTTCTTACAACATTATTTTTTTCTTATGCGAAACCTGAGTATAATTTATTCAAAATAAGCAACTGAATCGATTCCAATCATTTTTATACCATATTATATTTTTTTCCAAATAAATTTAGAAATTGTTGCAATGTGGCTACCGAGCGCGCCACGCAGCTTACGGTAGATGCATGCCCGCGCAACAGCTGACCCAAAGGTACACGCACCGCTCACCCACCCGAGCAGGGCGATGACCATATTTTTGTTCGGACAATCAAGTAGGATAACAAGCTCATAAGTTTGTGGTTTTTCATGATACTTTTTTAAAAAAAATTATGGACGACAGCAAATGTACCCCGAACTGCCAGATTTTCCCAATCAACCTCGAACCTTAATGCTTTAGAGATAAAGTTGAAAATCTAATAAAGAAATCTGACAGATTCTAGTAGCTTGATGTGCTGTACATAGATTCTTTACTTCAAAATACTGGACACGTTTTTCAGGTTTCGCCTGAACAAAAAAATAATGTTGTATAAGTATAAAAGGAAGATGAAATATACACTGACAACTATGTCGCATCTTTATAGTATCACTAGCTGTTGCCTGCGATTCCATCCGCGTGAAGTTCAGTTTATAAGCGCTTGTTAAAATAATGGGAGCAATATGTACGTCCGCTTTCGCTCCCATTTTCGCAACATTTTTTGTTACTGCTCTGCTCCTATTGGTCATAGCGGGATGTTATATAGCCTATGTCCTTTCTCAGGCTCTAGACTATCTGTGTACCAAATTTCTTTACAATCGGCTCCGTAGTTTTGGCGTGAAAGGCGGACAGACAGACAGAGATACTTTCGCATTTATAATCCATACTAATCTTTATTTTGTTTATTTATCCATACTAATGGATAAATAAACAAAATACGTCTACCCCGTTTAATTTTGTCCCACATCTTACTACGTCCAATTAACTTAGCCTTAAATTATATCAAGTTAGACAGAGCATGATTTAGGTCTCAGGTGATTTTAAAACGCAGTTGTTTCATTGTTAGTATTAGCAAATCAGCTAACTAGTAGGACCTCTTGATAATATCAATGTCAACGAGAAAAGCGTGAGAGCCTTCAACGCGTTGTAGGCATAAAGAACACGAAGTAAATATATACAGAAGGCCCAGTTGGAGAAATCTGCCATAAATTTAAACTCAAACTTTTTGATATGAGCGAAGATTCATGTAGGGTTAGTAACATTGTCCATAAAGCGAAGTTATAGTAAACAACATCAGCTGCCAAAATTAGCTCGTTTTCTCTTTATAATCTTCTATATAAAATTCTGGTGTCATAGTTTTCGTTCCCATACTCTTCCGAAACGGCTTGACCGATTCTCATGAAATTCGTATTGAGTAGGTCTGAGAATAGGCCAACATCTATTTTTCATCCCCCTAAATGTAAGGAGCAGTCCACCCCTAATTTTAGGGTTCCGTACCTCAAAAGGAAAAAACGGAACCCTTATAGGATCACTTTGTTTTCCGTCTGTCTGTCTGTCTGTCCGTCTGTCTGTCAAGACCCTTTATCTCAAGAACGCGTGGACGTATCAAGCTAAAATTCACATGAAATACTCAGGTCTATTGTCCCTTTAAGCTGTGAAAATATCAAACTTCTAAGCCAAGCTAATCAAAAGATATAGCCCATTATGTCGATATTTTCAACAAATTTTCGACACTCGCAAAGGAATCAAAACCTACAGGATACTTCCCGTACACTCAGAATCTTTAAATTTGGCATGAAGCATTGTCATATAATGCAAATATAGGAAAAATTGGGAAAATCACATTTTTTTAGTTATATAATATACTAAAAATATTTTAATATAATGAAACTTACTACCTTATTTCCCACGAAAGAATAAAGGTATCAAATTGAAATTTATATCAAATACCTAGGTCTATTGTCCCTTTAAGCAGTGTAAAAATCAAACTTCTAAGTTAACGTGATCAAAAGATACAGCAGTTTATACCGACACCTTAGCCGAATTTCCGTCACACGCTAGGGAATCAAAACCTACAAGGTACTTCCCGTGAACTCAGAATCTTGAAATTCGGCACGAAACAACGTTATAACAGACAGATAAAGGAAAAATTGCGAAAATGATAAATTTGAAGTTACATATAATATTAAAATATTATTTTTGCTTAGATGACATAAAATATTTTTTTAATAATTATAAACTTACTACCTACCCTTTTTCACATGAACGCGTAGAGATATTAAAGTTGAAATTCTTATCAAACACTTCTTAAATCTAATTATCTCTAAAATGTGAAAAATTCTAAATCAACGCAAAAAATCAAAATGCTGAGATACCTACCTATAATCATACCGCATATTGTGAAATTCGCCACTAAACGCAACGGAATCAAAACATAGACTACTTTCCGCTGACATTGAATATTGAATTTTGGTATGAAAGAATAGCTTATGGTAACCTAACAGAAAAACCCGAAACCTTTTAAATTTTTTAGGCACAATAGCTAGTTAAACCAAAACAAAGACCAACACAATCGTAATTCAATCTAATTATTTTGGTGAATGTAGTTCTGTATATAACCTAAATGCGTCCTAACTGCTATGTTATACTTAGTACTTATAAATATATTCAAAGACATTAATTGTAATTTCCTATTATTGTCAATGATTATCAGACAGCTTGCTTTCTACTGGCGAAGCGGGACGGGGGGGAGTAAGTACACACATCAAAAGTGTCTAGGGATCAACATATATTTTTGCAATAACTTTTCTCCTGATTGATATTAATTAAAATTTTCTTTAAGGATTCATCAAATAAAGTGTTTTCGTTTGTCACAGTAACGATAAACCAAGTCACCTTTGCATTAAAAAAGAAATTTGCCATTTTCCTAATAAAGGGATATTTGACATTTGAACCACTAACACAAAAGTTCGAAAAAAAGACTGAAATAACAGTTTTCTCTAAAATTTTATTGGGTAACTTAAACAATTAATAATCCGTGTTTCTACCGCGAACACTAACAACACAAGAACATCGGTTTGGCATACTCAAAATGAGTTCATCCAAATCACGCTGTGGAATAGCCGCCCATGTTCGTTGCAACAACAAAAAAAGGTCTTCTTGCGACTGGATACCCTCCATATTCGGCAGAGCTCTTCTCTGTAGCATATCCCATGCATGCTCAATCGGGTTCAAGTCTGGCGACTGAGCAGGCCAGGGCAGGACAGTGATGTTAGCTGCGGCGAGAGTCTGTCTTACAACTCTTGCGGTGTGCGGTCGTGCATTATCATGCATTAACTGAAATAGGGGACCGATTTGCACTTGTAGAGGAACGATGACGTCTGATACAATCGTTTCAGCATAAATTTGAGCGTTGAGGTTGCCTCTGATCCAAATCAACTCAGTTCTTCCGCCGATCCAAATACCCGCCCATACCATGATGGTTCCACCACTATAAGGATGGACTTCCTGGCGGGATTTTAATCGCTGTTGGCGTCCAGGGGTTCTCCAGTGTCGTATACGTCTTGTATCCGGTCTCATACCAAAACGAGACTCATCAGAAAAGCACACGAAACGCCATTGTTCTTCTGCCCAATTTCTGTGTTCAAGAGCCCATTGATATCGAATCCTACGATTGTGCATTGCTATAGGTGGTACCCGTAGCGGTCTTCGGAAATGAAGGTTCACTTCATGCAAGCGGTTTCTGACTGTTTGGTCGCTAATTAAGTTCCCTGAAGAGTGATGAAGCCTCACGGCTAACATCATGGCGGTTATTGTTGGAGCTCTTCGAGTTAAGATTTGAATGTATCGGTCTTGTCTCCGTGTGGTGCAGTGATACCGTCCTCCATGGCGCTCAGCCACGGTACCAGTGCTTCGGTAACGTGTCCAAAGTCGACTGATAACACTCTGACTTGTATTCAGAGCTAAAGCCACAGTACGTTGCCGGGAACCAGCTTCTATCATTCCCACGGCTCTGAGCATTTCTTCCCTGCTTAAATGACGTCGCCGCTCCATAATAACGTTGGTTTTAATCAGTAGTAGGGAAACAGTAGCACTAATAATGTCTTCAATGCGTTGTATGTTTTTATAGGAAAATATTGACAGCTGATTTTCATCTTTTACTCGAATTTGATTCACAGTTCCTGATTCAAATTATGAAATGCACCAAAAAGGATCCATATAAATTTATAAAATCATAAATTTATTACAAAGCCACATCTCAATCTCAAGAAATCCGCATAAAAATGCTTGATCCCTAGACACTTTTGATGTGTGTAGTAACGAACGAACGCGCAAGAACTAGCCACCCGCTGGCGCGAAGGCATGCGGTTGGTCAAGGGGTATCGCGGCACAGCGAGCGGCAGCCGTGCGCCATACGCACGAGCGCTTAGATGCTGTTCGCACGTGTACCGAAATTAGTAAAATTTGCTACAATTTCTCGTTGATTTTGTTTACTTCTACTTTGTTTATCAATAAACCGCTTTTTTTATAAGTTGTAAACTAGCGCTTGACCTATTCACACTATTCACACTAACCTTGAAGACACTCAAATTGTAATGTGACGGAAACACCATCGCTGGCAAATTGTTCCAGTCCCTCGATGTAGGCGGTATAAAAGAGGAAGCGAAACGCTTCGTCCGGATCGCAGTGGTGTCAACAACGTAAGGGTGGAAACTCGCCGTACGGTGTGTCGTCCGATGGTGGAACGGAGATGGGGGAATTTAATCATGCAATTCCCTTGCACACTCACCAGAATTCATCCTATAGAAGACCAAACGGCTGGCTACTCTACGCCTGTGCTCCAGGCTTTAGAGACCGCTACGTTTGTACGGCGGAACCCTCGGTGTGCGAGTCCGACTCGCACTTGGACGGTTTTTATTTTTTTTATTTTTTATACAAAATTTTTAGTTTCTATTTTTTTATGATACAACATACAAAAACACATACAATCCTAAATTTTCACAGTTCTACGATCAACCCTTTTTTAATAGCCATTTTAGTAATTTAATCATTTTTCATCTCCGGTCGAAAACTGATCAATCGTCATTTAATTAGTTTTATTCCCGAGGGAAATCTAAAAAACCGCGATATATCCGAATTCCACGCGGGCGAAGCCGCGGGCGGAAAGAAAAATTATAAATATTATGATTTGAGAATTAAAGATTTTGTCCGTCTGACCACTATTTAAGTGTCTTCAAGGCTAGAGTGAATAGGCTCTTAAAAACGCACCATTAACGATTGCATCACTGCTTACCATCAGGCGGGATTGCGGCCAAGCATTAGTTTATACTTACAAAAAAAAAAAAAAACAAATTCTGAATAAACAAATCTGTTGTTTTGATGTTTTTCGATCATCAACTTCAACCCCAGTAATATGTATGATACGGTTATTCACTTGCGTTGACCGAAGATGCAAGTTGCAGTTATTATCTTCTAGGAATGAACCTTCTGGAGATACTTCATCATCGCAAAATTTACCTACATTTTACGACATACGTGTTTTATGGTTTTATGTGTTAATAATCTTTGACTGCGTCGAACAAGAAACATACACAGACATGCCTGTAACAGAAAGACCTGGAAAGTAGATTTTTGTGAGAGCCCAAACAACGAAATGAGATAAAGAGCGAAGTAGGTACAATTGAATTCGTTGCAGTTTGAGACTGTGGTGTCATAACAAACTGCTTATTATCTCACTCTCGCAAGCTCGCCTTACAATTTATGAGACAAGCTGAATATTAATAGAAAAATTATGTATCTTACCTCATATGAGATATACCGGTGGTGGCCGCGGCTATCAAGTTGTAGGTTGTATATTTCGAAAATCGACAGACGCTTTAGTTTGTGTAAATCATTTCATCACTACTCAAAACTCGCAGGTATAAATAGCGGATAAAAGAAAAGGGGGTAAACGGAGCGTCCAGGGAAGGACACATGCTACAAGGACGGATTTATTAAGGTACAGATGAAAAAGAAGAAGCCCGCTTGTCGGAATCAGTGTGGTACAGCTCCTCAGACACGGCTCAATATGCTGTTGCGTCCAGCACCGACGACGCTGCTCTGTGTGACCAGACTGCACCACTCCTCGAAGATTGAGGATATCGTGGAGTATCTGCGCGTCAAGAACAACTGGACTTTGAGGGTCGAGAGGTTGGAGCCGCGATACAACACGAATTTTAAGTCGAAACACGACGCTGACACTTCGTGTAAATTAGTTGTAGTTAGTAATGTTATACAACGTGTAACATAAAGGGTATATACATAACAAAGGCATGGCATCTTTATATGATATCAAACGATATTAGAAGGGTTTTTTAATCCTATCTCTTTATGTTAGGAAGTTATGAGGAAAAACATCGCCTGTGATAGGCTACTATCATACTAGTCGCACAGAGATTTTGAAGACATTTATCGGATTTTGGCAAGTAACGTGACGGGTAACGAGTAGTTATTAACGTATGTAGTGTGCTGCCACGTTTGTTATGATTTTATTTTAAGAAACACAGGAAACCGAAAATTTGGTACCAATTTTTTGAGTATTTTATTTTGAGTTGAAACCCTTCCGATATCGTTTGATATCATCTAAAGATGCCATGCCCTTGGTAGGTATATACCCTTTTTGTTACACGTTGTATATGCATTTATGGTATTTTAACTTTGTTTGTGTTATAGTATTGTATATGTTTATAATATGGGCCTTGATGCCCGAAATTCGTTTCCACCTTTGGGTTTGTATTTTGTGATAAACATAATCTGCATCACCATACCGACTTTGTCACCTTTAAACGATGGACAGAAACAGAACAATGTTTTAAAAACATTTAGCATTAAACGCCTCGATACGCGTGGATGACTTTTTTCATATTTAATTATCAACTCTCCGCTTAGGGCCGAAGGTTGAAAATCGTGTGTTCTGTTAATGTACTTGGATGCGCTCTGATAGATTCCTAATGCCTAGCTCCATACCTAAAGTAGAATTTGACTAGTATAGTAACGACATCGCGTTTTATTCCACATGCACCTATTCGAGATGTTACCACTTCAATTAGTGGTAAGATCTCTGGTGTTCATGTGGATCTGGTGTCCATGTGGGTTGTAGTCAGTAAAAGCCTGGCATACCCTCCCGATTCTTCCAAACCAAAAAGGCAAAGAGTCAAAGTTACTTAACTTGTATTATTTATTTGAAAAAAAAGAATTAAAAGTAAAAAGAAAATCCCATCGGATCAATTAAAAATAATAAAACTTTAAAAAGCTAGCTAGCTGCTAGCTCTTTCATAGCTTTTTAGATAAAGAATTAAACTGGAAACCGTCATCATCATCACCATCAACAACCTTTTTTTGTATCGTCCAACTGCTGAGCACAGGTTTCCTCTCATACAGAGAAGGATTGAGCGTAATCACCACGCTTGCTTAATGCGGGTTGGCGATTTTAGACTTAAAAGTCCAGGTTTCCTCAAGATGTTTTCCTTCACCTTCAGCATTGGTGTCCAAGATATACTTAGAGAGTACATATAACTTTAGAAAAGTTACATTGGTACTTGCCTGACCTGGAATTGAACCCGCGCACTCATACATGAGAGGCTGGTGTTTTAACCACTAGGTCAATACGACAATTGGTGGAAACCAACAACTGGAACCGACGATGGGGCCGACGGGTTCTCGAGTGGCGACCACGCACCGGGAGACGTAGCGTGGGTAGGCCCCCGACAAGGTGGACCGACGACCTGGTGAAGGTCGCAGGAAATCGCTGGACGCGGGAGGCGCAGGACCGGTCATCATGGAGAACCTTGGGGGAGGCCTATGTCCATCAGTGGACGTCTTTCAGCTGAAATGATGATGATGATGAACAACTGGAAACCATAGTAGCTAATTATTATCCATTTGCCATCACAGAAGGTCCTCGTACTGGTAATAATGTTATATTACCCAAAGGAATGGCTATCACCAAGTCATTCAATTTTCACACACCGATAAAAAATGTCATAGATCGTTACAACTTCTATAATAACTTTACACCTGTAACTACTTACTAATATCATTGGTGAGTGGTCATCTCTTTATGCATACTAACATTTTTTAGTAACAGTGCTTTATTTATTTATTAATAAGCTTTGGAATTTATATTTACTTAACAGTTGTGTAAATGCCGACTTCATATGATAGGAAATGATTGCCGCCTCCTTATAAACTTGAAAAGCAACAAATGGTGTGGTTACCATAAATCGAAAATGCTAACCTCCAGATAAAGGCACACTATACAACGTGTAACAAAAAGGGTATATACATACCAAGGGCATGGCATCTTTAGATGATATCAAACGATATCGGAAGGGTTTCAACTCAAAATAAAATACTTACTACTTACTATACAAAAAAAATTGGTACCAAATTTTCGGTTTCGTGTGTTTCTTAAAATCAAATCATAACAAACGTGGCAGCACACTACATACATTAATAACTACTCGTCACCCGTCACGATACTTGCCAAAATCCGATAAATGTCTTCAATATCTCTGTGCAACTAGTATGATAGTAGCCTATCACAGGCGGTGTTTTTCCGCATAACGTCCTAACATAAAGAGATAGGATTAAAAAACCCTTCCAATATCGTTTGATATCATGTAAAGATGCCATGCCTTTGTTATGTATATATATACCCTTTATGTTACACGTTATATAGGTTACGTCTACGTAAAAACCACTCAGAACAGAACTATAGACCATTTTTAAGCTTCGTAAAATTTTCTAGTCTCTCTTTTTAGTTCATCACATGACAAAAAAAAACGAAAATTCCGAAGATATTGGACATTCACCCACCTGCAATAGGTCCATGTACCTATGTAAGTTTTTCAAGAAAATATAATTGGACCCTCTGTCTTGTGAGCCCTCGAACAAAGCTTCGAACAAAACTAACCATATCCATACTAATATTATAAATGCGAAAGTAACTCTGTCTGTTTGTCTGTTACGCTTTCCCGCTTTACCATTCATTTTGATGAAATTTGGCATAGACAATCTTTAGACCCTGAGAAAGGACATAGACTACCTTCTTTTGAAAAAGTTGATATTCCCGAGGGAAATCTAAAAAGCACGATATAACCGAATTCCACGCGGGCGAAGCCGCGGTCGGAAAGCTAGGTTTCTATAAAAGCTTACCGGTAGCTTTTACTTGAAAGGGTTGCTGTTGTTAGAATTTTCATCTTATATAATGAATTTTCAAATAAATGTAGCTTACATAAAAGATGAGACTTAGATGATTGTAAAACCTTCCTAACATTAGAATAGATCCCGCTGACTGAGAATTATTATTCGATAAATTTTCCGATCTGAGAAAAATAAGCGCTTTATCCAGACATTGACAGACTATAATTGAGATAATATAATTGACTATAATTTGAGACCTTTAGGACTACGAACATTGACTCTGCCTTTCCCACAAACATTCACCATTAGAGACACCACTCTAAGGCTAGAGAACTACATTAAGGAATTGGCAAATAGCTTAAAAATAAGATAAATCTAGTATTTGATAAATTTCTGACTAACTTCTCCAACTCTCTGATAATTCGAAAGTGCCTGTAATTTTAAATGGTTTAATTTAAATAAATTTAAGCAAAGAAGCTGACTGTTTTTGACTTCCTGACTAAATAACCAAATTTTTAACAATTGAAAAAAACATATAAATAATTCAATTGAAATAAATGCTTTGAGTTTCAATTGACTTGTTGTTTGGGAACTTAACACCACACCAAAATAAAAAGCTCGAAAATATTTCTCCTAATCCCAGTTCAGTGCATCCATACAAACCTAGTTCGTAGCAACTAGAATCCGAAAGCGGCGCGTGGTCGTGCCACGCTGCGCCCGCGCTGCGTCGTGAGACCGCGCCAGATAAGTGCGAGGTCGCGTAGCGTCACGAGCGGGCCTACCGACGCTAACAATAACGATAGATACACGTACAGGGTAAGGAAGCTTATAATTAGCCGATTTAATCGTTTTCTGTATGCAAATCAGAACGGAAGCAACAATAAAATGAGGATACCACCAATCAAAATAAATGAAACGAAAGAGAAAGGACAGTTTAACAAAAACTTTTGAAAAAAGAAAAATCTCTGTATCTAGTCTCCTTTATAAGCATGTGTGAGCAACAATAATAAAAAAGTCGCTTATTTTTATAAATATATGCCTAATTTTCTTGACCGTAATTATCAGACAGATTGTTCGTTGTATTTCATAGGCCAAATAAAGAGAGCTATAATTTATTTATTTATTTAGGATCTCCAACAAAGAATACACACATATCATGAAAACAGTAAAAATGGGCGACAATATTATCACGAAGGCGTACCTACTTCTTCACTTATAGGAGACCACAGCATAAAAGTAATTATAACTAAGTACGCAAATAAAATTAAAAGTTTAAAATAATAATAATAAAATTCAAATAAAATATGTTCAGCAACATATATAATCATCATTATCATTATCAACCCTTTTATCGTCCCACTGTGGGCACAGGTCTCCTCTCATACAGAGATGGATTGAGCGTAATCACCACGCTTGCTCAATGCGGGTTGTCGATTTCAGACTTCAAGTCCAGGTTTCCTCAAGATGTCTTCCTTAACCTTCAGTCATTGGTGTCCAAGATATACTTAGAAAGTACATATAACTTAGAAAAGTTACATTGGTACTTGCCTGACCAGGAATCGAACCCGTACATTCATACTTGAGAGGCTGGTGTTTTAACCACTAGGCCACCAAGACCCTATCAATTGCAATCATTTAGTAGCATAATGCTAATCCATTGCTCCATATGCTTGAAAAAAATCTGCTCAACAATGTAAATAGCGCCATGGATGTTGTTGAACTGTCAAAATGAAACCCATTGCTATCAGTTACTCTACAGTTCACTTGGAGCTCAAGCTATGATTAGTTTGCGAGATAAATACGTAGTGATACAATGTCACGATCGAGGATACGCCACACAACTACATAACTATAATAATAGGTAAACGGTAAAGCTCAACCTAGCTCAACATAACTGGTTATTAGCGGATGAAATAATTACAGAGATATTATTAGGGTTTTTGCGGCATTAATTGGGGATTTCAGGAATTTTTACAGGTAGGCAAGGTAACCCAGGCAATTAACTTGTTGAAGGTTGAGATAGGACATGGCTGCTATTTAAAAACAAGAAAAAAAACTTGATTCAAGTGTGTTAATAATATAGGGTGGGTATTGATGTGTAGATATGATAAAAAAGAATTTAATATGATAATTTCTTTTATGGGGTTATCTACTACTGCTAGCGCCCAAGTTAGGGTAATAACTCAAATTATTTTTTTCAAAAAAATTGTATATTTTGTGTAAACTTCGCGGACGTTAAGAGCAATTTTTTTTTCTTAAATCTGGTTTATTTTGGTTTATCGTGTTTATATATCGATATCTAGAAACAATTAAACAACGGAAAATAGGTTTTCTTAATTTATGGGTACTTTTTTGCGGATGGGAAATCATTAAATGACTTCTCCCGCTCTGGACGAAAACCCACCCGTGTTTCTTCACTTGCTTATGTGCCAGGGCCACGGTTTCTTTTTTAACCAACCCACAACCCTGACCCAGGAGGCATCGGTCTTCGTGGACCCCCTCACGATGTGCTACATCTCTTTGAGGCGCGCGTGAAACACGACGCGCCGTCGACTCGGGCCTGGTCCTTACCGGGCCGCGAGCTGCCCACTACTCGCCGCCCGTTTTATTTGACCCTTTTTTGTTCTGGACGGGAAATCATCAACTGACTTCTCCCGCTCTGGGCGGGATGGAAGGGCGTGTTAGACTTTTACTGACTAAAGCCCACCCGTGTTTCTTCACTTGCTTATGCGCCAGGGCCATGGTTTCTTTTTTAACCAACCCGCAACCCTGACCCAGGAGGCATCGGTCTTCGTGGACTCCGTCACAATGTGCTGACATCTCTTTGAGGCGCGAGTGACACACAACGCACCGTCGACCCGGGCCTGGTCCTTACCTTGCCGTTTTATTTGACTCTGTGTTCTCAAAAATTTCACCAAAATCATAATTAATTACCTTTGCAGTTTCATTCCTGAACGTGTTCTCACAAAAAAAAAAAACATAACAAAAGTATAATTTGTCTAAGTAATAAAAAATATCCCACTTGCAGTCCGATGCCGTTCCCACAGATATCTAGAATGCAGAATGGTGCATACTTTTCAATTAGAAGGTAGGGAAGCAGGGCTACACAATGGACAATTACTAGTGTTTGTAAAAACGTCAGTCCATCCGTCTGTCTGTCGTCGACATTTTACATCTAAATTGGAGGATAATTTGCGAACCTTTCCTCGATGACAATTTCGTAATTAGCCCAGACTTGTTTATTTTCTTCGTCAGTTTTATTCGCTTCCTCTTTTTTATGAGGCAAAAAGTAAATTGAAATTCTAGAAACAGGCCCCATTATTAGCTACTGTATATTTGACTCATTTTGAAGCATACCTATTGCTTAATCCATTGCTACTTATGTTCGAAAAATGTATTTGATCAACCACGCAATGAATACTGTTGAACTATCAAAATGAAACCCACCGCTAAAATGACGTGTAAAAATGATCAGTGATTTTGCTTAATAAACGATTTCATTTCATTTCATTACTGACAATATATTACCGAATCACCTACTCAGATGGTCGACTTTAAAATGTAGCAGAATTATAAATTAGGTGGCTACATTGATATAATATTAAACTAAGGTAGATATGTCACTAGCGCACTGAAAATGAAGCGTACAAAAGGAGGTAAGTCCAGCAAGTCGCTTTAGTTTTCGTCGATTCTATTTAAGCGCAAACGACAAACACTAGCCATTTTTTCTTCTCTATGCTTTAGATAGCGCCCCATCTCACTCACACTGTGCCAACGTGTGAAATGTACGCAGAATAAAAAAAATGCATGTGTGTGCTGCTGCTCCGATCGGCACATTTATTTTGGTTAATTTGTTAGAGCATATCATATCTGTTTAATATTATATCAATGGGTGGCTATAAAAGTGGTAAAATTGACATGTAACCCTTTCATCAAATATTGCTGTTTAAAAAACATAATCAAACAGAAGGACATTATCGCCTACCGATGATATAAATATGATAGATGATATATGATACCCAGCAGAGAAGAATAGGCCACCCTCACTCTTACAGAGATGTCGTAGAAGGCGACTAAGGTAAATTCCGTGCAAAGTCACCAGCACACAGAGATGGAAAACTCTGCAATTTATACCAAAACCCTCACCTACCCGTCTTCCAAGCGTGGTGAGTATGGCATTTACCTCTGATATTATTGATGGAGGCCAGTGCCCTTGCAGTCGGGACGTAAATAGGCTGATGAAGAAGAAAAAGATGTATGTACTAACCTTTAGCAAAAAATAATTGAACATTTCATTGCGGCTCACGTGCTTATGATACCTACGCATTGTCGCACAAAAGCAACTCTGATCCTTTGAATAATAGATTACAAGTCATATTGTGAAAATTATTAACAATTACACATTCTTCATTCTGTTTTTTGGTTCCCTTATACAACAGCCGACTCAAGAGTCCAACTGTTTTGCAATAGGCATCAATAGCCTTAGCTTTGTTGAATATCGAATACTTGAGTCCACTTTTATATGAAAGACTTAAGGCGAAGGGACATTAGACCACAAAAAGTATTTATTTAGACCTCCAATGACGCTTCCACAACCTAGGTTAATTATAAAAGACGTGTACATTTAAAGGTCATATTTTTTCATGATAATTTGCAATTATGCGTGAATGGCTCTGCTTATACAGTAGCAATTAAAAGAATTAGAGCTATTACGTTTAATGTAGACGCTAAAGATTATGATAATAAAAATGTTCACTTGACCGTTAAAGATACCGACATGGCTTTTAGAATACTAACTATGTAGTTTTAATAATACTGCATAAGTGAATGCATGCCTTTCTTGTTATTATGTAACCTATCAAATTAAATGCAATTGGATCAGTGGTAAGAATGGAGGCTTCAAGCGAAATTTGCAACTCGAGTGACCATAATACGAGTAGTCGATCGGAAACCGATAGACCTATAGGAAGTTCTGCTATAGTCAATAACTGAAACATATTTGTCATTCGATTCTTTCGATCTAAGTGTCGATCGCGTGCGATGACGGGTACTATAGAGAAGTTTAAACTAACCTTACACTGGAACTGTCGTGTTCCATTGGATTCATCGCTGCTCTTCTATGTTGAATGTTTTTAAAGACGGAGTTGTGTCGTCAGTGTATAGCAAAAGAGTAAATTTTAAAGTTTGTGTTCGATTTCAATTTATAGTGTCGCATACTATGCCGCATTGGTACCATGAATCGATTGTCCACTGCAGTTACGACCTCGACCACCTAGTAAGCACGCAATCGTCTCATTCAGGACCGACTAATGATTACAAGTACATTTATGACGTGACGAAAACGTTTACGCGGCCATTTTCAGTGCGTTTATGTGCAATTAAATTTGTGTTACTTGGTAGCATATAACTTTACTAGGAATAGCAGGAATAGAAAAGTGAGAGATGTCCTGATTCTGTGCGGTCACCTCTCTTAACGTTTATAGATAATTTTTTTTTTTCTTTTGGGCCAAAAAAAATTTGCGCGGTCAGACCTAGAAAGAAATCCTAAAATGGTTGAAAGATACAATTATACCAGAAGACGAGCATAATTCAGACTTATGTCAGTAGATATCCCAGAGTTTGAGGACTTGACCGCGCAATTTTTTTTTTTTTGGTCCAACAATGCATGGGAAGTGCCATAACCATAACTACTCAGAATATGCAGCTACAGAGTTAAGTCATATATTTTTTTGAAAGTCTTAATATAGTCTAAATATTGGAAATAATTCTAGGGACCAACAATTTTTGGAAAGTGCTTGATGTCCTTTCTTGTGTTAAATTTGTTAATTAACTTGTTTAAGTATTTGTGAGTCAGTCTTAGAAGACACGTGTCTTAGCTTTATTTATAAGATACTAATGTACCATGTTTTAAAGCAAATAAATATAAGCATATTCTTATTCACCCTGATCAAAAATTAACATCAATTGTTAAGAATGACGGAGATGAAGGTTGAAAGTTTGACTTATAATAGTTAATGTTATCTATAAAATAATGATAGGTAATAAAAAAGATTAACAGTTTTAATTATTTCCTAAACAAAAACAACCAGTCGTGGCGGCCTAGTGGTTAAATACCAGCCTCTCAAGTATGAGTGCGCGGGTTCGATTCCAGGTCAGGCAAGTACCAATGCAACTTTTCTAAAGTTGTATGTACTTTCTAAGTATATCTTGGACACTAATGATTGAAGATGAAGGATTGAGGAAACCTGGACTTTAAGTCTCAAATCAAATCAAATCAAATCAAATCATTTATTTCAAATAAACCAGTTACAGGCACTTTTGAATTGTCAGAAGGTCGGTCAGTCAATAAGATGAAGCTAGTCGCCCATTCCAAAGAGTAGGTACCTATGGAGAAGAACGGGCAAGAAACTCCATGGACACTCTTTCAGCAGTCTGTAATCTGCCAACCCGCATTGAGCAAGCGTGGTGATTACGCTCTATCCTTCTCTGTATGAGAGGAGACCTGTGCCCAGCAGTGGGACGATAAAAATGTTGATGATCATGAATAAAAAAAATAACTTATTTTCTTTATTCATCAAATTTCTTCCAAAACAAAAGCTGTCTGTCATTCCGCCACAATATTTATTCGGAGATAAAAGTTAAGTCATCATATGCCTTTTTGTCGGCTATGTTGAGGTTAGATTCTAGTTTATCCGTCTTCAACTGAATGCCAGACATAAAGATTGTGTGATTATTAAAAAACATCCCTATACATGTTGGCAAGGACATCAACGCGAAGTCAGTTAATGAATTTAGTAGGTACATAAATGAATAAAGGATTTATTTTCAGTTTCAATCAATAGATGTGTTCGGAGTTTCCAATCAGACTCCTCTGAGGTAAAAAGCCGTAACCAACTCAGAGGCCACAGTTTCTTTTAAAGTCCACACATAATCTTGATCAGCACCCTAATTGCCCAAAACACTATTATCATCAATTGGAATCATTTTGTCGACCTCCGTGGCGCAGCGGTCAACACGCTTACCTGCGACGCGGAGGTCCCCGGGTTCGACCCCCGGCCAGGTCATGATGGAAAACGATCTTTTCCTGATTGACCTGGATGCTTATCTATATATGTATTTATTATAAATATAGTATCGTTGAGTTAGTATCCCATAACACAAGTCTCGAACTTACTTCAAAAAAAAAAAAATTGAAACGAATTGCTAATCCATAGCTCTTTATGGTCCGAAAATGAATGTTGTTGAACTCTCAAAATGAAACTCATTGCAACTAAGAGTGTGTTACGCAATTACCCCGCACCCAGGGTGCACCGGCCAAGCGTCTGCTCGTCCTCGGGGATCAAAACCGAAACCGGTTTTCTGCCACACACCCCTTCCAACTTAACCTGATGCAGCTGAATATTTTACATGGAAGGACAAACTGGGAGCAGCGGTGGCCAAGTAGTATCTGCCACCACTTACAAGGGGTTGTTGTAGGTTCGAACGCCATCTGTCCGTGCGCAGTTTCTGACCTGCCATCGGACGCGTCCCCAGGTGGCGGATAGGGGAACGGCCCCCAGATATGGGGGTTACCGGTTTACCGGCGCGGACCAAAACCAGAAGTGGGGACCGCTTCGGCGGTCACTTGTGCGGCGAGTCGGCCACCACTCCAAGTGGCTGACGTGACCCGAACTCCGGGTCACCGTCGGGTAACCCGGTCTCCTCATTGAGAGGAGCTGGGGGCCCCGTTCGCCTCCGGGCAAACGAGTGGGGCCTTAGCCCCACTCGTTTGCCCGTTTGCCGTCGTTTGTTTGCTCGTTTGCGTTTGCGAGGTGTCCTTCCTCTTAAGGAAGGACACCTCGCTAAAAAACCCTTGGCTGCTGCGTCTTCTCGCACTAGAAGACGTACCCAGTCCGACCCCTCCTTATGGGGGGACCATTGTGGGCCCGCCTTTTGGCGGGAATCGCCGGCGGGGGATTGGTAGACAGGCTCTGCCATTTCCCATGACCCCGCCACTCAGGCGATGTGGTTGTGCCGCTGTGGGTTTAGTGGGTATTCCCGGCTTCGGCTGGGCGAGTCCCACACACGCCCTTCGGGGTACGGTGCGTAAATGCATTACCACAGCGAGAAAAAAAAAAGGTTCGAACGCCATCAGGCTCTTTACTTTGTGTAAAAAATATTTCATCACCACTGTTCTCAAAACGGTGAAGGAAAACATCATGAGGCAACCGTCATGACCTAGACCCAAAAAAATAAGTACACACATCAAAAGTGTCTAGGGATCAAGCATTTTTATGCGGATTTCTTGAGATTGAGATGTGGCTTTGTAATAAATTTATGATTTTATAAATTTATATGGATCCTTTTTGGTGCATTTCATAATTTGAATCAGGAACTGTGAATCAAATTCGAGTAAAAGATGAAAATCAGCTGTCAATATTTTCCCTATAAAAACATACAACGCATTGAAGACATTATTAGTGCTACTGTTTCCCTACTACTGATTAAAACCAACGTTATTATGGAGCGGCGACGTCATTTAAGCAGGGAAGAAATGCTCAGAGCCGTGGGAATGATAGAAGCTGGTTCCCGGCAACGTACTGTGGCTTTAGCTCTGAATACAAGTCAGAGTGTTATCAGTCGACTTTGGACACGTTACCGAAGCACTGGTACCGTGGCTGAGCGCCATGGAGGACGGTATCGCTGCACCACACGGAGACAAGACCGATACATTCAAATCTTAACTCGAAGAGCTCCAACAATAACCGCCATGATGTTAGCCGTGAGGCTTCATCACTCTTCAGGGAACTTAATTAGCGACCAAACAGTCAGAAACCGCTTGCATGAAGTGAACCTTCATTCCCGAAGACCGCTACGGGTACCACCTATAGCAATGCACAATCGTAGGATTCGATATCAATGGGCTCTTGAACACAGAAATTGGGCAGAAGAACAATGGCGTTTCGTGTGCTTTTCTGATGAGTCTCGTTTTGGTATGAGACCGGATACAAGACGTATACGACACTGGAGAACCCCTGGACGCCAACAGCGATTAAAATCCTGCCAGGAAGTCCATCCTTATAGTGGTGGAACCATCATGGTATGGGCGGGTATTTGGATCGGCGGAAGAACTGAGTTGATTTGGATCAGAGGCAACCTCAACGCTCAAATTTATGCTGAAACGATTGTATCAGACGTCATCGTTCCTCTACAAGTGCAAATCGGTCCCTTATTTCAGTTAATGCATGATAATGCACGACCGCACACCGCAAGAGTTGTAAGACAGACTCTCGCCGCAGCTAACATCAATGTCCTGCCCTGGCCTGCTCAGTCGCCAGACTTGAACCCGATTGAGCATGCATGGGATATGCTACAGAGAAGAGCTCTGCCGAATATGGAGGGTATCCAGTCGCAAGAAGAAATTTTTTTTTTGTTGCTGCAACGAACATGGGCGGCCATTCCACAGCGTGATTTGGATGAACTCATTTTGAGTATGCCAAACCGATGTTCTTGTGTTGTTAGTGTTCGCGGTAGAAACACGGATTATTAATTGTTTAAGTTACCCAATAAAATTTTAGAGAAAACTGTTATTTCAGTCTTTTTTTCGAACTTTTGTGTTAGTGGTTCAAATGTCAAATATCCCTTTATTAGGAAAATGGCAAATTTCTTTATTAATGCAAAGGTGACTTGGTTTATCGTTACTGTGACAAACGAAAACACTTTATTTGATGAATCCTTAAAGAAAATTTTAATTAATATCAATCAGGAGAAAAGTTATTGCAAAAATATATGTTGATCCCTAGACACTTTTGATGTGTGTATCTAAAACATGTGACATGTACAAACCCACACTGGGTCAGCGTGGTAGATTACGGCTCCAGCCGCTCACCGGGTGGGAAAATTATAGGCTGAATATGTGTTATGTAACAGCCTGGGTAATACGATCTACCTTTGGAGAATGGTGGTCAAACTTCTGGGTTTCTGACTTCAGATTACTGAGGGGTCTGAATGTGTAAAAATAGTCAGTAAGTATTTAACCTAATCAATCGACCTGTGCGACTGTTATTATGGAATTCATCAACGGACTTCTTCTTCTTCTCAGCTCATAGAGGTCTACTGCTGGACAAAGGCCTCCCCCAAGGCTTTCATTCCATTGCGGGGCATTGCCATAATCCCCACGCTTGGCAGGCAGGTTGGGGATCGCAATAATTTGTTATTCCACAGGAGAAGCGCCACGGACGCCTCTTAAGATTACAATATAAGAGTTCATATTTATAGTTATTATCTATACTAATATATAAAGCTGAAGAATTAATTAATTCATTTACTTACTTATTTATTTATTTATTTACCTATTTATTTATTTATTTATTCCAATCTCATCTAATCTCAGGAACTACTGATCCGATTTGAAAAAATCTTTTTGCGTTGGATATCCCATTAATCCCGGAAGGCTTTAGCCTATATAACATCACGCTGCGACCAATAGGAGCAGAGCATATAAAAAAAAAAACATATCGAAACCTACGCGGGCGAAACCGTGGGGCGCAGCTAGTGTATTCCAAAATCAAATTGTCTACCTACCTTAACAAACATTCTAAAAACGTTAACGTTCATAGATTTCAGTTCAAGTTGAGCCGATATTATAATAATGCATATATTAATTGCAATGACAATAGTGTCTATTGTTAGTTGTAGGTTTTGTTAATAAAAAGCTGTCAAGTATGAAATGTAATTGTGATTGCTGTCTGCAAATTGTACTTTAATAAAAAATCCGCATCCGATTTGAAAAGAAGTTAGTTTAATGAATTTGAAAAAAGCGTTGAAATCTTTCATGGATTATTAAAAATACATATTAGCGAATATTTTATTAAATACCAACAATTAATAATCAACGTTATTAAAGACAGTGTGAACCAATAGCCATCCTGTAATCTGAAAGGTTCTGGGTCTTATCTTAGTTTTGCCGCCAAGCGATTCGTCGTGTTCCGGCATGATGTCTGGTGAAGCCGTACGGAGGACGGGTCTAAGCAGTTGTGTTGTGAATTTGTGATGTGTGCCGGGTACGATGCGCCAAATGTTGTTGTGTCGGGAGTTTGGTCGTGGAGAGTCTCCAGATCAATCTCCCTCAGGCACAGCATCGGTGGTCATGTTGTTGGGTATAACATTGCATCACCTCGCTCAACTGCCTTCTTCCTTCCTATTCACGCAGTTTTTTTTTGGAGTGAAAAGGCTCTTAATAAACTAGCGCGCTTTACCATCAACGATTGCATTACTGCTTACCATCAGGCGGGATTGCAGTCGATCACTACTTTATAATTATAGAAAATAAATTGCCTATAATATTCCCACTACATTTGGGACACAGGCCTCCTCTCAGCGGCATTAATGCTTCGATCGGAATTTGATTGTTTTTATTTTTCAACAAGTAAATAATAAATTAGTTTAGTATACCTTCCTTTAAATAAATTGAGTCGTTATAATGTCACTACCAACATTTTTTTTTTTTTTATATAAAACCCGCCACACTGTTCCCAACCCACTGTAACTCCTGAAAGCCAGAATCAACAGTGGAGACCGCCAGAAAAACGCCGAGCAATGAAGCTCGACGAGTCCCGGAGAAACGTACAACAGTCTTGGGTCCCGCAACGAAATTAATCAGAAAAGAATAGCGGAGGAGTAAGAAAAAAGATATTTTTTCCACTTCCCTCCATAATAAGCAGGAGACAGAACCCCAAACCAGTTTGGGTTTATGCCAGGTCGAGGAACAATGAACGCCACTTTTGCACTCCGCCAAATGTGCGAGAAGTACAGACGTGCACACAAGAACTTGCACATGGTGTTCATTGATCTGGAGAAAGCGTATGATAGGGTACCTCGTGATGTGCTGTGGTGGGCCCTGAAAGAGAAAGTTTTGCCTGGGAAGTATGTAGAGTTAATTCGTGCTATGTACAGTCAATCTCGTACCTACGTCCGGTCGGCTGCTGGCAATACCGACGAGTTCAGTGTGGCGGTAGGCTTGCACCAGGGATCGGCTTTAAGTCCGTACCTCTTCCTGTTGATTATGGACGCTCTTACGTCGGACATCCAGGAGGAGGCACCCTGGTGCATGCTGTTCGCCGATGACATTGTTCTCGTCGGTGAAGATGGACCTGAGATCCAGAGCAGATTGGAGAAATGGCAACAGAAGCTGGAGAATGTTGGCTTGAAAATCAGCAGAACCAAAAGAACAGAACAGAACTAGGCCAATCGGCACAAAGGGACAATATTGCAACTGGGAGAAGCCCAGATTGCCAAGCACCATGGAATAACATTTGATTAAGTCACTACCAACATTAACAATATTTACTTGGATCCGGAATTACGCTTCACGGAAAATGTCGAAGTTTAGCCATATCAGCAGTCGGACTGGTAAAGCGGACCCCAGACTGCAAAGCTGAAAAGGCTTCGGATGCGACTGGGATTAACGCTGGGATGATGATGACTTGGATCCGGAATTACATTTCGGGAAAATGACTTATCCACGTTATTCTTTCTGTGAACGTTTATGATACAAGTACCAAAAATCACTCTACCCATTCCGACCTATGGCTATTACAAATTAATCAAGCACAAACACGACGTAGCTGCCGTGAAACGTTGAGGAGTTCCCTCGACTGTCTCTCGGCTCCATAATCAGATCTATTGCAGACCTTCATTATAACCCATAAAGATGGATTCAAAGTTCTCTTCAATATAAAGAGTCCAAACACAAGGTAATTACTGTAAATCGTTGAGGAGTTCCCTCGCTACTATCAATATAAAATAATACCTGCTAAAAACAGGTTTACATACCAGCATTATTAAATGAAAGTGTTAACGAAACAATACATTCTATCAGTTCCTGATATCGACAGCTACGAAATAATGATATCATAACATCGTTACCCCGCGCCATGTAAGTGTAGGAAATTTATTATTTCTACCGAACGCGGTCATGTTAACGCCTATAAGAATAGAGAATCTGCATACAATACGTGGGACATGATTATTTTTGGCCCCGAGCAAGCCTACGGGATTTCTTCTTGTTGATTTATGTAAATAAATAAATAATTAAATTCTTACACCTGCTGCATTATGTTGGGGTATATCTACGGAAGAATTTTCTATGTTGTTAGGTACATCCTTATGAAATCAAATTTATATAAGTGCTTTGTGCAAAATTACTACAGAAAAAAATCGGCCAAATGCGAGTCGGACTCGCACACCGAGGGTTCCGCCGTACAAACGTAGCGGTTTACAATTTATGATGTACTAGCTTTCCGCCAGCGGCTTCGCCCGCGTGGAGTTCGGTTATATCGCGCTGTTTAAATTCCCCTCGGGAACATCAAATTTTTCCGGGATAAAAGGTAGCCTATGTTCTTTCTCAGGGTCTAAAGGTTGTCTGTGCCAAACTTCATCAAAATCGGTTGAGAGGTTTAGGCGAGAAAGCGTAACAGACAGACAGAGTTACTTTCGCTTTTATGATATTAGTATGAATTTAATAAAATTTAAATATTTGTGTAGTCGTGGTGGGCTAGTGGTTAAAACACCCGCCCCTCAAGTTTGAGTGTACGGGTTTGATTCCAGGTCAGGCAAGTACCAATGTAACTTTTCTAAATTATATGTACTTTCTAAGTATATCTTGGACACCAATGACTGATTTTAAGGTGAAGGAAACCTGGGCTTTAAGTCTGAAATCGCCAACCCGCATTGAGCAAGCGTGGTGATTACGCTCAATGCTTCTCTGTATGAGAGTATGAGTATGCCTAGCAGTGGGACGATAAAAAGGTTGATGATGATGATGAAAATATTTGTACGCCACTAAGACCATACGCATCTAACTCATCTTTATTGTATTTTAATGTGTATTGCATGCTTTGTTTGTATTTGGTCCTCCTGCAGATCAAACCTAGTATGACCTCATACTTATACCTACTAGACCAACGAAACATTCTCCATTGTATCAACTTAATTACTAATCAACTCACCTTCCGTATGAAGCTCTAAAAACAATAAGTTATCACTGGAATTACCAGTACTTACCCAGCATTCATTCATAGTATTTCCGTTTCCCGGACACTTACAAACCGTTCGTTTCTTTTATCGTAACTTTATTCGCTGTTCACACGAATATGAGTCATTCGCAATGTGCGGCCGCGTTCACATACGCCACAACTCGATTCTCGATACCGAGATGCTGACTCGATACATTCTCGGATCGCTGAGGAATCGAGTGACATAACACCTGCGCTTGATTCATTGCACCAGAGATCACGTGTGCTTATATCGGGTGTAATTCTTCAATTATATTATTTCCTTTATCAGGTAATGAATGAAGGTAATATGACCAGCTGGTTGGGTCTGTATATGAAGGTGGCATAAGTGGAATAAAAATAGTTTAAAGGGGAATAATGTAATAATTACTTGGCAATACCGTTATCCTTTGATCGCAGCCGTCTCTAAAACTGGCTTCAATTTAACGGCGTCATTCACCTACAGTTTGTAATTGGCCAATGGTTTTACATAGAGGCCTTTCTAAGAAACAATTATAAAACTACAAATCCATATATGGCTTTACCTATATCATCATCATCATCATCAGCCCCTACTCGTCCACTGCTGAACATAGGGCTCCTTCATGGCACACCAACAAGCTCGATCCTGAGCAGTTCTCCGCCAGCCCCTACCAGCCACCTTTTTGATGTCGTCTTACTTAACTATACTAATATATAAAGCTGAAGAGTTTGTTTGTTTGTTTGTGCGCGCTAATCTCAGGAACTACTGGTCCGATTTAAAAAATTATTTTTGCGTTGGATAGCCCAGTAATCCAGGAAGGCTTTAGGCTATATAACATCACGCAGCTACCAATAGGAGCGGAGCATAACTAACTCTACGCGAACGAAGTCGCTGGTGGAGGCTATTATGATATGTACTTATTCATTGAATGACACAATAGTATTTGCAATAGTTAACCTAATCAACACTGATATCAGCATTAAGTTTAACATTTCAATCACATTCATTGCGCTATTTACGTTATTGAGCAAGCAGGCCATTTTCTTAAAACATTATGGTGCAATATGGTTGTCATGGTACGGGCATGTGTTACGGAGAAATGAGGAGAATGTCGTGAGGAGAGTTTTAATTATGAATGTTGATGGCTATAAGAGTAGGGGAAGACCAAAGAAACGATGGATGGAATGTGTGAAGGATGATATGGCTGAGAAGGTGGTGACTGCCGAGATGGCTTCTGATAGGGATGTATGGAAGAAAAAGACATGTTGCGCCGACCCCAAATAAATTGGGATAAGGGCAGGAGAATGATGATTATGGTGCAATGGACTAGCAATAAACTTCAAAATAATTCCGATTGTGATTAATCGTATGTTTTTAACGCAATTAGGGAACTTTGGCCTGAGAACAGCGGTTCTGTATTAAACTCACAGCAATTAATTCAGTTTTACCGACAAAAAAATCACAAATTTGTATACAAACTATAGTAATCCGTCAGTAAATTGATTTAGAAGCGAAATTATCAGCTGTTTCAGTCGATTTATAAGTTACTAGCTTTCCGCCCGCCCGCGTAGAGTTCGGTTATATCGCGCTTTTTGGATTTCCCTCGGGAATATCAATTTTTTCCGGGATAAAAGGTAGTCTAAACCTTCCTTAAGAATCACTCTATCTATTAAAATAAACCGCGTCAAAATCCGTTGCGTAGTTTTAAAGATCTAAGCATACATACGGACATACAGCGAAAGCGACTTTGTTTTATACTATGTATTGATGAGGCATAAAGTTGTGGAGAATTTTAATTTCAGTTTCTTGTTCGCCATTGTAATCTCCAAACGTAATCGTTACAATGCAAGAAGCATTGAAGCATGAGCAGTTTGCACTTTCATATGATTAACACCCTTAAGATAATCAGTCAAACTACATAATTATTAGAAAAAGGCTTGCATGGTAATTTATTATGTAAATATTAACGAGAGTGATTAATAAAGTGCTAAGGTTTATTAGGTGATTAATAAATATAGTTATTTATTAACTTTAATAACCATAACATAGTTGTTACGATTATTAAAGTTAAAGTATTGAGTAAAAAATAATAAATATATAGATGGCTGTAAGAGGAGAGGGAGATAAAAGTTAGGATGAATAAACTGTGTGTATATATAGGTATATATATATGTATATATATATATATATATACAATATGTAAAGAAAACCCTGTCCGACCCATAAGGATAATAAAGGTTAGGTGAACACTTGACCAAATATAATATAAAATTTTACATAATCATCATAGTAACAATACTAATGAATTTTGAAATAACCCTTTTTTCCCGGGAATTAATTCCAATTTCCCCGAAATTTGGTAATTTTTAAAAAAGTGACAACACCAGTATTATTATAAGCGAATAGCGACGCGACCACGTCACAGGTGCCGCGTGCCCTGCCCCCCGCCGCCCCCGGAAGGGGATTGCTTACCGCAAATGTATTAAGTTACCTCTTTTTGCGAAATAATATTTATTTTTTTAGGGGGATTTTTTTTAAGTTTAGTCTGTCTTTGTGGGCATTATTAGAATCAGTTATCGATACCTAACAATACCTTCACGGATCGGACAGGGTTTTCTTTACATATTGTATAATTTATATCTATAAACTAGTGCTTGACCGCAATCCCGCCTGGTGGAAAGCAGTGACGCAATCTTTGATGGTAAAACGCGCTGAGCCTTCACTCAAAAAAACTGAGTGAATAGGAAAGAAGACGGTAGGATGATGCAATGTTAAACCCAACAACACGACCAACGATGCTGCGCCAGGGAGGTTGATCTGGAGACCCTCCGCGACCAAACTCCCGACACAACAACATTTTGGCGCATCGTAGCCAGCACACAGTGCAACACAACTGCTCAAACCCGTCCTCCGTACGGTTTCACCAGACATCATGCCAGAACACGACGAATCGCTTGGCAGCAAGACTCTATCTGATGGATGGTAACTTCTGCCGGCAGCCAATGTTATAGCCATGGCCATGGGTTGTTCGAAAAATATATCGTGGTCCCCGGCGCACAGGCAAGTGAAGGAACACGGGTGGGTTATAGTCAGTAAATGTCTGATACACCCTTCCGCTCCGCCCAGAGCGGGAGAGGTAATTTGATGATTTCCCATTCGGAAAATATTCGGTGGTAGGCCATAACATCGGCTGCCGGCAGAAGTTACCACCCACCAGACAAAGTCTTGTCGCCAAGCGATGCGTCGTGTTCCGGCATAATGTCTGGTGAAGCCGTATGGAGGACGGGTCGGAGCAGTTGTGTTGCGATGTGTGCCGGGTACGATGCGTCAAATGTTGTTGTGTCGGGAGTTCGATCGTGAAGGGTCTCCACATCAGTCTCCCTCTGGCGCAGCATCATTGGTCGTGTTGTTGGTTTTAACATTGTACCACCTAGCTCAACTGCCGTCTTCCTTCCTATTCACTAAGTTTTTTTTTTTAAGTGAATAGGCTTAATAAACTAGCGCGCTTTACCATCAACGATTGCATCACTGCTGACCATCAGGCGGGATTGCGGTCAAGTGCTAGTTTATAATTAATAAAAAAAAGGCATGAAGGCCGCAACATCCCGTTGAATGCAAGAAGAACAAAACCAGAACATGTTGGATATTTTGTAGACACCTACCTCCGGGGATCTTATAAAAGTTTGTATTATTACGTTTTATAATATAAAGTCTATCCGTATAAGGTCTGATAGAGTAGGATTTTTATTGTTAATATTATTAATTATATGGTCTGATGGGACTGGCATGGCATAGTACCTACTATGCCATGCCAGTCCCATCAGACCATATATTATTAGACCAATAGTATTATAAAAGTCCCTAAAATTTAATAAAGATAAAAATTATGTTCAGGATCTTAAATGCAATGAATAGTTGGCATTTTTTTTTTAATCATCATCGTCATCTATCTTTTTTTTTATATATATTATAAACTAGCGCTTGACCGCAATCCTGCCTGATGGTAAGCAGTGACGCAATCGTTGATGGTAAAGCGCACTAGTTTACTATGAGCCTATTCACTCTAGCCTTGAAGACACTCAAATTGTTGTCCGACGGAAACACCGCCGCTGGCAAATTGTTCCAGTCCCTCGATGTACGCGGTATAAAGGAGGAGGCGAAACGCTTCGTCCGGATCGTAGTGGTGTTAACAACGTCTAACCTTTTTCTATCTATCTTGGGGTCGGCTTGCAGTCTAGCAGGATTTAGCTGAATACCATGGACATGGAGCAACTGCGTCTTTGACCTTTGATGAAACTGATTGTCAGACTTTCGAGCTTCTAGCTACCAGTAACAACTCGTCAGAGATCCACCAATGACAGGACTGGAACCAACGACATTACTTGCTTTTCGATGCATGAACGAAACTTGAATAGTCTTGATCCATATTTTGTTCAGACATCCATGTCCTAACCGCGACAAGCGTAGCTTTACCTGATCGATCGGACTTCGCGGCTGTTATTATTTATTTAGCCACGAGCCCCCTTTTAGTGTTACGTTTAAAACCTTTGATAAAAAATAGATTTTAATCATTTTATAGCATAATTTATGATTTTAATCGTAGACTTTCGCTGTAACTTAAAAATGTGCTGTTGCTTAATAAAATAAGTAGTGCTTTAATTTTTGAATACTTATAACATGTCCGATACTCGATATATGGCTTTTATAGTTTAATTTAATAAATCACATGTTTACTTTTTATATATATTTAATTAAATTTTATACGAAATCATCTACATGTGCCCTTTTTAAAAAATCAGAGCCTTCTTACTTATTTTGTGAAGCTGCTATTCGAAATACAGTAGGACTCCGAATATCCGGACTAATTGTTGTCGGTAAGTATCCGGATAATCGAAAGTCTGAATAATCCAATGTATGAAGAATGACTTTTTCCGTACATATGGAGGACTGGTCTGGCGATGTGTGCCGGGTACAATACCGAGAGTTTGGTCGTGGAGGGTCTCCACATCAACGATTGCGTCACTGCTTACCATCAGGCGGGATTGCGGTCAAGCAGTAGTTTTTAATTATGCGTTGTGCCAGTTAGAATAAACTCGATATGGTTGGTAGTTCGCATAATCACGAATCCGGATAACTGAGGTCCGGTTCATTTTTAATGTCTGGAATTGACGATGATCCCTGAGTTTGTTTCGGCTTTTTCTTCTCAGAGGTTAGAGTTAGAGGTTAGGTTAGAGTTAGGAAATGCCAGCTCCATCTAGTTTTAAAAAAATATGACGTGTAAAGTGTTCAGTGATCTTACTTGCTTAATAAACGATTTCATTTAATTTCATTCCGGATAATCGGGGTCCCACTATATGTACATAAACGGTCCAAAATGTAAAATCTATTATTAGCCCGGTAGATCGTAGTTACCTACTTAAGTTTTCCTGTTAACTGCGCGATTGCCAAATGAAGTGTTAAATCATTAGAGCCGAATTCAATCATCAAAGATTTTGTACAATCATCGTTCAACGAACAGAGATTACAAAACATCAGTTAGTATAAATTATATTGATGACACGTTTTATTTGGACTTGGACATCTCGTGGCTCTTCTTCATCTGGCTCATGGATTGCTGACTCATCATCATTCTCTAGCAAATATAAAACTTTAATTGTATTTAGTGCAACAAGTCTGTTTTTCCGTACACTCTATCAATCAGCCCCCCCTCCCCCCCTGTATTATTTTGCACACAGTCCAACCCTTGTTTTGGTGAGTGTACACAAATCTTAGCGAATGAAGGAAGAAAATAAAAGAAGAAAGAATCCGATTCTTAAAGCATAATGGATTTAAATTAGGTTAGTCTGATTCGAATTCGTTTAATTCACCTAATTAGAAACGACTCGTTTTAGTTACCAGCAGTATTTTTTTTTTTTTTGACAAATCCGACGGAGTGTTTAAAAACATAAACCTATAGAGTTGGTTTCTAAGAACTGGCCCTGTAGCCAATGTAACATCACTTCGTAGCGAAGCGAAATCGAATACCAAACCAACCAATAACGAAAACGATTAACCACGCGACGCGATAAATCACGTGGTCAATCGTTCCTGCCATTGGTTGGTTTGCTATTCGATTTCGCTTCGCTGCGAAGCGATGTTACATTGGCTACAGGCCCAGGTCAGTTAACCGTATAGATAAAGAATCATTAATGGGAGACTGCCTTTAAATCTTACCTACACAGATTTTGTTTGTTTATGTACAAACTGCTATAATACTTACATACAACGTTACGAAACCTGAATACATTTTGTTCAGAATAAGCAACTAAATCGATTCCAATCATTCTTACACCATCTTATACAACGTGTAACAAAAAGGGTATATACATACCAAGGGCATGACGTCTTTAGATGATATCAAACGATATCGGAAGGGTTTCAACTCAAAATAAAATACTCAAAAAATTGGTACAAAATTTTCGATCCGTGTGTTTCTTAAAATCAAATCATAACAAACGTGGCAGCACACTACATACGTTAATAACTACTCGTTACCCGTCACGTTACTTGCCAAAATCCAATAAATGTCTTCAATATCTCTGTGTGACTAGTATGATAGTAGCCTATCACAGGCGGTGTTTTTCCTCATAACTTCCTAACATAAAGAGATAGGATTAAAAATCCCTTCCAATATCGTTTGATATCATGTAAAGATGCCATGCCTTTGTTATGTATATACCCTTTATGTTACACGTTGTATATTTTTCCCAAATACATTTAGAAATTGTTGCTGTGATGATCGAACACGCAACACAGCTGACGGTAGATCATAGTACCAAGCGCGTGAGACAGGGGAGCCCCCCGCGCCGCGCCGCTGCAGACTGCGAGCGGTGCGTTTACCATATTTTTGTTGGGACAGGGACCAGGTTAGATAACAAGCCTATGACTTTGTGGTTTTTCTTGATATCTTTTTGAAATTTTGTACAAAGATACTTTACTTAAAAATATTGGACACGTGTGTACAAAAAATAACGTACAAAGTGGCAATAATATCTCGTCGATGAATGAATACATTGGTAATTGGTATAGCAGAGAAGTATTTTGAAATTATCGAGTAAAATGTAACTTTAAAATATAACAGTCACTTTTCAAAGAAACTAAATAGCAATGTTGGGCTGACTGGCCAATATTTGACTTTTTTGTAAGAAGACAGAGAACATCAGGAAATATAAATAAAAACGATGGTTCTTACTAAACCGTCACCAAACTGTAGTGAAAAAAAAACTTAACTGACTTGTATGTAAGAGATCGCTCTTGACAATAAGACCGATTATGTCACCCTTTATAAAATATTTATATTTATGTTCTGTAATCTATATTGTGTACATAATAAAGAGTATTCTAATCTATCCAGCTCTGTCTAACAGTCTAGTCGGATTTTTTATTTGTTTATTACATAAATAGGCACTTGTAATTATTTCCGTATTGTTATTTCCGCCTTATACGGTATATACAGAGGACGGCACATTAAGTTACTACAAACTGTCAATTTTTTTATTAGATTTTCAACTTAATGACTAAACCTTTAAGACTCAGGTGTAAATGGCAATATTTGACAGTTTTGGGTAACTTGATCTGCTGTCGTCCGTACAAGATCGATCGAGCTTAGCCCTCTTTAGATTTCCGTATGGTGGACCATACGGAAATCTAAAGAGGGCTAAGCTATTACTTTTGAACACTACTTAAGTGGTTCCATAAAATAGAATACTCTTTCTTATGTATACCATATAAATTACAGAACATAAATATATAGATTTTACAAATTTTGACACAATGGGTGGTCTTATCAGATAACCTTCCATACATCCGTTCATCAATCTCAATCATGTACTTACTATATCTATTAGCAAAGCTTCATTAATGATAAACACACGCAAGTCCTCAGACTCATTTTAACGCATAACGGCCGGTTAATTATAGGAATCTGAAAATACTGCGTTACCTGACGGTTACTTTGTACCGAAGTAAGTACCTAAGTGGAAGAAGGTAAATGTCGACTTAAATATTACCATAATTAATCGATGATTTGCGTGTACAAAGCACGCATCATGATGTCTAGCCCACCTCTCGCTGAAATGGTACGAAAACGGGGTAAAAAAAACTTTATGTCTTGAACAACGAAGGCCTACACGACAAACACGAATAAAACGTGACATTAATTCTTGCTGCAGTGTTCCATATTTTTTATTTTTTTCTAATATTTTATCTCTTCATTTATAGACGTTGATGAATAGACATTAGGTACAGTTGAAGTTACGAAGCATTTAAAAGTCATAAATGTATTGTTGTAGCTTATCTGATCATGTCTAAATTGGCAGCATTCATAAATAAACCCTTTAGACTCTCATCACTTTGAAGAATATTGCTATTCCATTGCTCCATAAGACTGAAAAATTTACTTGGTCACGAACGTAAACAAGGCAATGAATGTCGTTGAACTGTCAAAATGAAAGTAATTGCTACTAACCGTTTGATACGCAATTACCCTGCAGGTAGGTATGTACGTTAGTCTTATTTGTTGAAGGGTTATCGGGGTATCTTAACAGTTTTAATGGTCCCACTTTATTTTGATAATTTAGACACAGGCATACTCTCTTTGAATAGAAGTAGGCTGTAACTTGGCTTAAAAAAAGAAGTACCTCGCCTAACCAGTACAAGTCAGATGTCTTCGAATTTTTTCTAAGGCGTGACGTCTCCTTCACCGTTTTGAGTGCATTGTTTAAAATATTTTTACAAAGAAAATCGCCACTCTGGGTTAGAACTCGAAAGTCGGTCTCGTTACCACTGAACCACCGCTGCTCTAGATCTGCAGGGCGATTCTGTAACAATCTTACCATGAAGATTTAGATGAAGTGTCCGTGGAGTCAGCTGTCGGTCTCATCATCATCATCTCAGCGTTAATCCCAGTCGCATCCGAAGCGTTTTCAGCTTTGGAATCTGGGGTCCGCTTTACCTGTCTTAACTGCTCATTTGGATAAACTTAGATATTTTCCGTGAAGCGACTGCCGTCTGACGTCCACAACCCGAAAGCAATATCGAAGCATTGCAGTTAGACCAATTGTTGGACTTTTGAGGGCTCCACCAACCCGTAACGGCTGCCATTAGATGTTCGTATGGCAATTAGGAAAAACGGCTTAACGTGCTATCCGAGGCACGACCAGTGCAGATATTCATATTCATGCATACAAATATTTGCACTGTACGGGGATTGAACCCGCGCCTCCTTGCGCAGCGGCCGCGTTCGCTACCGCTACGCCACGGAGACTGTGACAGTGTGACCAACCTTAAATTAGAGATCCTGCCCCACTTAGACAAGAAAACTGACAAATCCTGCCACAATCAAAAGCACAAAATGCCAAAATAATGCCAATATAATTTAAAAGTTTAAAATAAATAAACACATTATTTTTTGAAGTTTTATTTAAAACTAGCTGTGCCACACGGATTCACAGGCTTCTTTTTTTTTAAAATGCTCCGCTCCTATTGGTTGCAATGTGATGCTATATGGCCAAAAGCCTTCCTCGATGAATGGGCTATCAAACGAAAAAAGAATTTTTCAAATCGGACCAGTAGTTCCTGAGATTAGCACTTTCAAACAAACAAACAAACTCTTCAGCTTTATATTTATATTAGTAGGATAAATAATAGATCTTTTATTTTTTGATTACACATTCCTATTAGCATCGTATTCTTCTGGATCACTTTCTTTATACATCGCTTTTGTCATTTCTTTAGTTGGCTGGAATGAAACGCAGTCACCATATTCACTAATGCCCTGTCTAACAACTAAAATAGAGGCGACATGTTCATTAATAAATCTGTTCGGCGTTTTTGTTTTATCAGATTGATTTTCAAGAATAGCCTTTCACAAGCAGCATTCGGCTTGTTTTTGAGCCATTACCTCTTAAGGTATTAATTTTTTAACCATAATTTATTTTTTTACATTTTGGCATTAGAATTTCCTTCTAGAAACATTCTAAATTATTTTTTTTTAAATTTGACATAAGAATTTTTGTCTAGATACATTCAACATTATTTTCTTTTGACATTTCTTTTTAGGATTTTTATTATTTTATTTATTTTGTATTGTTCCTAACAACAAATTGCTCTGTTCTCTGGTTGTAACTCATGATTCGAAAGTGCTTGTATCTAAGCATACTTGAATAAAGTATTATTTGAATTTGAATTGGATACTGCATCCTACTCTTTTTGTGGGCTGTAGCGGCTAGCGGCTATACTATATTGTTAATACTGCCGAAAGTGCCAAATCCTGCCAGATTTCTAAAACGTCAAACAAAAGTGCCAGAGAGTAAAATAAAGGGCTAAACCTGCCAAAAAGGCAGGATCCTGCCACATATGGTCACACTGGACTGTGAGCTGTCGTTCTATTAGTTAGCTATGGATTGACACTATGAACAGCTCAATCTAAGCTGAATTCTCACTGTGAGATTTTTAAAGAAGCGTCGATACTACAGTATTTCCAATACCGTCTTCTTCAGCCTATAGAGGTCTACTGCTGGACAAAGGCCTCCCTCAAGGCTTTCCACAATGACCGGTCTTGTGCTGCCCGCATCCATCGGTTTCCCGCGACCGTCACCAGGTCATCGATCCATCTTGTTGGGTATCTAGTTGGGCCCTCCCTACGCTGCGTCTTCCGGTACGTGGCCGCCACTCCAGAACCTTATTGCCCCATCGGCTATCGGTTCTACCAGTAATATGCCCCGCCCACTGCCACTTAATTTTAGGTACTCGAAGAGCTATGTCGGTAACTTTGGTTCTTCTAAGCGAAACAAATTATAGAGAACACGAATGAAATCCGTTTTACAGCTTCGATTCAATCAATGTTTTGTCACCCGAATCAATCCACGATCGCCATTTAAATTTTCTTTCCTTCATTCGTTTTAATTATTTTTTACCTTTTCTCGTTCCTTTAATTCCTGCAATAAACATTTAATTTCTGACATATTGTGTGTTCTTAACTCTATGTACTGTATAATGAAGGCGAGCGAATGATTGAAAGGCGTAAAGTTGGCGCCGCCTGTGCGGGGCGGCGCGTGCGCCGGTTCACGCAACTGCGCCGAGACACTCACTACTTACTTTATTGACGGGTACTTACGCTTCATAATTTATTTATTATGGAAATTAACTTATATTACTTTTCTCTTGCATGCACATGTGCAGATATACAACGTTATTTTTATACGAAACCTGAATATAGTTTGTTCAGAATAAGCAACTGAATAGATTGCAATAATTTTTACTCCATGTTATATTTTTCCCAAATATATTTAAAAAATGTTGCAGTGTGGTTACCGAGTGCACAACTCAGTTCACAACAGATCATAGTGCTCTAGGGAACCCGCGCCGCGCCGCTGTGGGCGCGTACGGGCGAGCGGCGCATTGATCATATTTTTGTTGGAACAACCAGAAAAAAGAACAAAGTTATGAGCTTGCTATCTTATAGCAAGCTCATAACTTTGTGATTTTTCATAATAGCTTTTTGAAATTTTGTACATACATTCTTTACATAAAAATACTAGACACGTGTTTCGGGTTTTGCGTACACAAAAAATATCGTTGTATAGTATCTATAACAAAAATCTTTTCTATTTCTTTATATAATCAAATCTCCGAAACCGCTGGACCGATGTATGAAATTTAGGAAGGGGATACTTTGAACCTTGACGAAGGACATGATAGCTATTAAGTATCCATTATTTTAAACAACTCTTAGAACACTCGGTTCCATACAAGTCCGATGGATATATCTATGTGTCTACACATATTTATAAATGATTAATACACTACTACACATAACAACCCCCGTGCAAGATCGTCACTTTTGCAAAAATGAAAAAAAAAAATGTTAAATGCGTAATAAGTGTCCTGAAGCAACCCTTTACTTGGTGCAAAATTACTTTACTTTCGTGGTACACATGGTTCAGTAAGATGGCAATGATATCTTGAAGTATCATTAGTTATTGAAATGTCAGTTTTAAATGTTTCTCCTACAAAGTTGCATGTTCGCAAAATTTACGGTCTTGTGCCTGGGTTGCGATATAGGTAATAATCGACATTATTGAAATACAAGATTATAAAAGACCAACTACTTTGATTGAGCACTTTTATGATTGAGCATAAGTTAAACTAATTCGATGCCACGTGACGATCCTTGAAAAAAAACCCCAAATGTAACAATTTTACGTGTTCGGTTGTGGTTACGGATTTATCCAACATCGCATTAGCGAACGTCTACTACGCAGATGGGTCTTTCCCACACACCGTTAAAAAGAGCGGTCTTTAACCCACGCAATGGTCAGTGGACTGATGATCATACCTAGTATGATGATATCACTACCGTATAGGATACATGATACATTAGATTTAAGATTTAAATACACCGACGGATACACATTGCCATGAAGTCTACACTAACCCTAGGCTCGCTAGATCCCATTCCTATAGGACCTAGGGACCTAGAGGTTAGTATCGTAAGATGATTTCCGACGGCTTCCATTTATAAAACTTTGACCCTTTTTCACTATGATATTCCATCATTATATCTAAATTACCAGGAGTAAAGTGATGACTAACTGAATCAGACGATGCGATGGGGTGATACAAATAATACCAAGGCACCTCTTTTTGGGTCGAAAATCATGAAATAAGTTCAGAATTTTACTAAATATCCGCGGCCCTAACAGGCATCCTAGTGGAACCCGTCACGATGTGCACTTTAAGAACCATCTCACGGCCTAGAGTCTAATCGTTATCGAAATGGTATCTAGAAATTTCGTTTTAATAGAATAGACACGTCTGATTGAGAAGATTAATTCCTGTAGACCATTGAGAACTAATCGATCAAAAGGTTATTTCCGAAGGGACTGACCTTATTGGACCCATCAGCCAACTATCGCATACTTAGCCAATCTATGCAACGCCACGGTTGTATTCAGCCCCAAAAACAAACCACGCAAAATATATAATTAAGTAGGCCTTAAAGATATTAACGAAATTCCAGGTATGCGAACTATTTGCTAATTGACTTTGTTCACTAAAACCTGTCAAATGACACGCTTCAAGCAGCTGTCATTATATTTCCAAGCGTGATCATGTTTTACTCGCATATTTTTCGACAATGTGTGCGTGAATTTGAGCTGCTAATATTCCAAAGATAATTCAATGTATGTATGTGTATGAGGTAAGGGTGCGTGCAGAGCATGCACAGCCATTTAATTGCGTTTATGGTGAAATTCAAAAGGTTAAGCCCATTAGGTCCGACCATCCTGTTTTTGTAACATTTTAAGCATAGTTGTAAGCAACCCGCCTTTCATATAATCATTGTAATTAAAGTTCTATCCGATTTGCATATAGTTATCAAATAGGCATAAGTGTTTTAACATTTGCGCGTTGTTCAATTGTTTTTTTATGGGCAGAAACGCTCTTAGCATAATAAACCCATAACGGTCCCACAAATTCTCTCAAAAATGCACTATATATATATAACTAGCTGTTGCCCGCGACTCCGTCCGCATGGACTTCAGTTTACAGCGCGTAGTGGTTCCCGTTTCCGTGGGAATGTTCGTTCCGATAAAAAAGCGCCTGTTAAAATAATGGGAGCAACATATACGTCCGCTTTTGCTTCCGTTTTCGCAACATTTTTTGTTACTGCTCTGCTCCTATTGGTCACAGCGGGATGTTATATAGCCTACGTCCTTTCTCAGGCTCTAGACTATCTGTGTACCACATTTCATTACAATCGGTTCAGTAGTTTTGGCATGAAAGCCGGACAGACAGACATAGATACTTTCGCATTTATAATATTAGTATCGATAAGGTTGCATTTATTACACGCACTATATGCCAGTATACGAGACAGTAATAAAAAAACCTACAAACAAATATTGAGTTCTCTGAAACTATTAAAATCTACGTTCAAAAATGCATTGTTCTCGCTATAGAGATGAGTTGTCGACTGGCCGGCCCACCTTGCCAAAATTAACCGGGACCGTTAGCAAATCAATAAACAGACTCTACCACCACCGCTGACCCAGTGCAATGAAACTGGAACGATACTATTTATAAATAAAACAGCTTCGTCTGCAAACTGAATGTTATTCCAACGCCCATTTGAATTTTAGCTTTTATTCGATTATTTGCTATGAACACGGGAAAGCTTTTATTTTGTTTTATCTTTTGAATGTTTCATGATGCAGTGTACTTATAGATTGATTGTACGTTTTGTAGGCACATAATATCTATTTTATTTCTTCAATTTATTTGCAGATGTAACATAACACAAGACATCGCAACGCAACGCAACGCTATGCAACGAAACGCAACGCTACGAAACGCATCCGAACCAGACACAATGCAATGCAACGGTACATTTCAACATAACATAACACCTGCATTCCCTGAAGGGTGGGACAGAGGTATACCGTAGAGTTGGTAAGTATAGTACAGTCACAAAAGATAATTTAATCATTAGAAAATATGAAAAACCACCACCGCTATTTAATTTCAAATTTAATGGTCGAATAAGGAGAATTTTATTATAAAACACCCATCGACAGCACATCAAGCTACTACAGTCTGTCAGATTTCCTTGTTATATTTTCAACTTTATCTCTAAAGCATTAAGCAAAATGGTCTAGATGTAATATAGCCATTTTTCAAAGAGACACGATAATCATAATTATCTCGCAAAACATGTGGAGGGAAGTTTTGAATTTAGAACTTACCTATTATTAGTTATAAATAAGCATATTTTTTAATTAAATTATAACTGGCCATGTTCTCGTACATAAAAACTTTTTGTCGCAATACTTTCTGAGTGACCTGGTATTTACAGCTCAACACAGCACGGGTCAGCTAGTACAAAATAAAGAATGCCTTAGTTTTATTTTCATTGGGCACAAATCTATACTTGAGGCCGCTATGAAATGAATTGTAATTTTACTCGAGGAAGACTGGCGTCGTCACTAAGGCCATAGGAAACGCCGGCGTAATGATTTGGACTTATTCTAAAAACTATTAGACGGAGAAATCACAGCACAAGGAATGATCGAAGAATATGGGGGAGGCCTTTGCCCAGCAGTGGGACATTATAGGTTAATAGACAAAAATTAACTTAAGGAATCAAACCCGTGGCCCCAACCTCGAACTTAACCAGGAAGGCAGATGTTTGAGAGAACTAAGTATCCAATAAGTTATACAAAAAAGCTTTAAGTAAATAATAATAGTAAAATAATTAAGTATCTCTAATTATGTGCATCTATTTATAAGATTAATGAAGAAATTTATGGTTATTCTATAGTAAAATTATAATTATCCTATTATGGATGGTATAATAATATGAATATAAAACTATGTTAGTACTTATTTCACAGAAACGTAACGAATTATGCATTAGTGCATAATTTTTATATTTATCTTTCAATAATAAATAATTTATGCATTGAGATGTCGTCAATGGATCAAGGCATCTGTATAAATAATTTTGGGTTTCAATTAGGTACTTTAGCTACATATTTTAAAAATCAATCAAGGGGTAGGCGATGCAGTTGCTTGCGAAATTGATTGATACTAGGGTTGTTAGGGCTTCCGCCTCCGCACAATTTTTGCGGAGTTATAACGGAGGTTTATTTACGTATTTATAAAATAAATAACGTGCAAGCTGCGACGCTCGACAACCGTCCGGCCGCGTTTGATCGCGAAATGGTCAAGAATCAACTAGTGCGAGGCGGGAATGCGGCAAACACAATTTGTTTCTCCTTAATTTTCATTACAAGAAGGTAATATGTTTTTTACCAAGTAGGTATACTAATATTAATGTACGTATTTAAAATAAAATTATGTTTTAATTAACCATAAATTTATTTTTTTTCTATATGTACTTTCACCTTTGCCTCCGCCTCCGTTAACCTCCGCATCCGCGGAGGTGAGACTCGTCGCGTCCGCATCCGCCTCCGCCTCCGCTAACAAGCCTCCGTTACAACTCTAATTGATATATTATGTTTTTTTAAATAATTATAAACTAGTGCTTGATCGCAATCCCGCCTGATGGTAAGCAGTAATGCAATCATTGATGGTAAATCGCGCTAATTTATTAAGCATATTCACTCAAAAGACTGAGTGAATAGGAAGAAAGACGGCAGTTGAGCGAGGTGAAGCAATTTTAAGCCCAACAACACGACCAATGACGTTGTGCCAGAGAGATGTGGAGATCCTTCACAACCAAACACAACAACATTTGGCGTATCGTACCTGGCATACATAACAACTCAACTACTCAGACCCGTCCTCAGTACGGCTGTGCCGGCATCATGCCGGAAGACGATATTATGGCCTACCACCAAATAATCATATATCAAAAAGTGTAGAAGTTGGATCTCCTCCATGTACGGACGACAGCAGGTCAAGCTACACCAAACTGTCAGATATTCCCAATCAACCTTGAGTCTTAATTATTTAGAGATAAAGTTGAAAATCTAATAAGGAAATCTGACAGACTGTAGTAGTTGATGTGCTGTCATCTGTACCTACCTAAAACTTGTTAAAGGAAAAACTATTTAAAAGGCATAAAGTTTTAAATCAGACTCCTTTTTACTTTATCCTTCGATAAAAACTTGTATACCTTAATACTACTTCAAACAAATTTTCTACTTAAATTTTTGGTTATTAATTATTCCACACTTGAAAGCCTATCTTTTCACACGCCTTGTTTCACCCCTAAACACATTCAAAACAAAATAACTGCCACAAAAAATCATCCTCAGCCCGGCCATTTCCTAACTGTTTTGGGGTCAGATGGCTTGACGTGGTTTCCGAGGCACAGACAGTTCTCGGTATGTACCTAAAGATGGGCACATCCTCAGACCAACCGCGACATGCGTAGCTTACCTTTGTACCGGTACCTACAGACGCCACAAAGAAACAACACGTCATACTGACGTTACACGAGTTCTACATCTCGCAATCAGAGTTTACAGACGTAACATTAACACCCGTCTCGTCGGAAGATCCTCCCGTTTCTATGGATGAAGAGTCAGCTTTACTCCCTGTTCCTCATATCTCCTCACCCTGATTGATCGACCTGTGCGACTGTCATTATACAACGTGTAACATAAAGGGTATATACATACCAAGGGCATAGCATCTTTACATGATATCGTTTGATATCATGTAAAGATGCCGTGTCGTTGGTGTGTATATACCCTTTATGTTACACGTTGTATATGCCACGAGCACCTCAACTGCCATAAAAAATAACAGCTAAGTCATATTTTTTTCACCACTTAGTAATTGTAATTATAATCAAGCTAACCTCTCCTACATCTACATCAGACAACTCTAATCCAATTCACACACAATGTAGATCGACTGACCTAAAATCAAAACGTGCTCTAACCTAATTAGACATCGATCCTGGGATCAAAACAAATGCTGCGCGGTCGTGTGTGTCCGTCGCTGTCCGCTTGTGTCCGGGGGAATCCAAGGGTGTCCGTAAATTTGCTCTGCCGCGTGAATACTTTGAAAGCACCGATCCGGATCATGCATTATTAAACACATCAAAGGAGAAAAATCGAAATGTGCATCGGATAGCGAAGCGGTTTTCCGGCCGATTAAAGGCACATGGATGTATCAATTATCATGTGCAATCTCGCTTCCGCGCAACGCCTTCAAACTTTATTCTAAAACTGTTTTTAAAGATAACGGCCAGCATGGTTTTTACACTTGATAAAACATCGAGATTCCTTTATTAAGTATAACATTACAGTATTGAACACAAAAAGATACATTTATAATTAATTCTTTGAAGGAATAACGCAGCGGATTTTGAAAATCGAAATCCAAAATCTGTTGCATAGTTTTAGAATAACGACACGGTCCCACAAAAAGATAGGAAAAGAGACTTTATTTTGTATTGTGTTGGTATAGATAGGTAGAATTGGTAATCCTTGTTAAACAATATGTAAAGAAAACCACGTCCGACCCATTATAATAATAAAAGTTAGGTATACACATCACCAAATAAAATATGAAAGGAGATGTTTCAGAATTGTATGGAGCCTGAGCCAGCACATTGTACACTTAATGCTAGGTACTATACCTAGCTACTCTATATTTAACTGTTTTTAATGTTAATTTCCTATATTTTGGCTTAGTTTTCATACAGATTCAAATTAACTCGACCAAGGAGTGCAACACACCTACTAATAAATATGGTGGTCAGCAATAAGCGAAATAAGATTTTGACAGTGACATTTAATTGAGGTGTCATGTATCTAAGGCTATCGTATGTATATTATCTACCATATGACAGCGAAATAAACAAAACATGAATTCCGAACATACGGCCCATTAAATAAACACAATCAACTCTTTTTTTCTTTTTTTTTCTAACTCAAATCAGCACTCGACACGAACACAACGGGAAAAGAGAACTGTCAAAGTCGCCAATCAAACATCATAACCACTGTCATGGCTACCTTAATCAAGGGTTATCTCATTAAAAGACGTTTAAAATAATTAATTATATCGACGCTTGAAAGGCAATCATATCTAAGCGACAAAAATTCGTAAATTTAGTTTTATATACTATTCGAACCGCCAGATTGTTTTGAGTAGTTTGGTGTATATAACTCAATTTACGAATTTTTGTCGCTTTGATATGATTGCCTTTCAAGCGTCGATATATACCTGTATTTTTATTCAAATTAGTTTAGTAGTATTTTTATGAAAATCTTTTATTTTTTTCCTTTTTATCTATATAGCGTACATAGTGGTGGTCCAAAATGAAACATCTCCTTTTACATAATCGTTATAGTAACAATACTAATGAATTTTGAAATAATCTTTTTTTCCGCGAATTAATTCCAACTTTGTTCATGTATTAATTTACCTCTTTTTGCGAAATAATATTTCTTTCTTTAGGAGGATTTTTTTTAAGTTTAGGCCAGTTTTGTAGGCATTAGTAGAATCAATTATCGATACCCAACAACACCTTCAATGATTGGACAGGGTTTACTTTACATATTGTATACTAAATTAAGGGGGAAAATGAATTCTACAAAACTGTATAGTCGGTCTTAGCACAATCAGCGATTTTTGCTAGACCGCCCTTTAGCGAATTGATACTATAGTAAGTGAACAGAAATTGTACTTGTAAATAAGCGTAAAATGAATGCAGATGTACAGGTATTAGTAGATGACACCATCATCATCATCAACCTTTTTATCGTCCCACTGCTGGGCACAGGTCTCCTCTCATACAGAGAAGGATTGAGCGTAATCACCACGCTTGCTCAATGCCGGTTGGCGATTTCAGACTTAAGTCCAGGTTTCCTCAAGATGTTTTCCTTCACCTTCAGTCATTGGTGTCCAAGATATACTTAGAAAATACATATAACTTTAGAAAAATTACATTGGTACTTGCCTGACCTGGAATCGAACCCGCGCACTCATACTTGAAAGGCTGGGGTTTTAACCACTAGGCCACCACGACATATAGATGACATGATTAGAAAGAATTACAGTTAGCGTTATGGTTACTAGCGAAATAACGACTAATAAAGAAGTTGGAAATTGAAACCAGCAAATATTCGATCACAATTTGAATCATTCTGAAGTAAATATTTGCTAATCCATTGCTTTATATGTTTGTATAACTTTTCTGCTCCACAACGTAATTAACACGATGAATATTGTAAAACTGTCACAATAAATGCCATTTCTACTGTTGGTATGTAACGATATTATGATGAAGTGCATTCTAATAATGAATAATTATTATCTTTTATATTAATTGTTTTTTTTTTTTCTCATTTAAATATTATTAAAATTAAATGTTTTGAAATAATTTTGTACGCCATTAACGGCAAAACATGTTGAACTGTATTAACATTATCTCCAGCTTCACATACACGTGTTTATACAAATAAATGATCTTATCTTATCTTATCTTATCTATGTGACCGTCTTTGTGGTAATTTTGTCTATGACAATACATCTTCTCTTAATATACCTTTAGTCCATAAACTACTAGTATGGAAAGAAATATAAACCAGACAGCATTGAACAATATATTCTTCAAAAAAATTCTGTCAATGCTGTCGACTATCTTTTTCATTTACAACGAAATCAATAAATTCATAGATTAATCGCTTAAAGTTAGTCTTTGAAATGACAAATATTTATTATGACGAACTATTATGAGGCTCTTGTCCATTACAATCATTGTTTTCAATTGACTTTCGTATATATTATCATAGATACGTAAATAAGCAACCTATCAAAATGTCAGGATAAAGAAAAAAAAATGATTTCAATGTTAATACATACAAAGGAATTAAATTTAAATACAAATACGTACCGACTGTTTTATGCCTTTGAAAATAAAGTAAGCTAAAAAATATCTAATAGGTAAGTAATGCTAAATACTTCGTCGTCTATTTTATAATTACATATGAAAGGTGTTATGACCAATATAACATTTGTCCAATTAAATACTTTTTTTCTCATCTATATTTAATTGGTTTTTATAAATGATCACACGTTAGCCGCAAATGACGCTTATAACGAGCTTATTAATATGTATAAGTTATATTTTCTTTTTTCGTTGTTATTGCAGTTTAGAAATAAATGAAGGCGGTCATGTTATTTGCAACTGACTTTATCAAATGGTTTTTAATTTACAAAATCTTGTTAACTCAGTGGCAAATTGGTATCTGGCTGAATAATTTCCTAGAATCAAAAAATTGAGGACAATATTGATATTCACCAACCCGCATTTAAGTCGCGGTGGCCTAGTGTTTAAAATACCAGCCTCTCAAGTATGAGTGTACGGGTTCGATTCCAGGTCAGGCAAGTACCAATGTAACTTTTCTAAGTTATATGTACTTTCTAAGTATATCTTAGACACCAATGACTGAATAAAATCTGAAGGAAAACATCTTGAGGAAACCTGGACTTTTTAGTCTGAAATCGCCAACCCGCATTGAGCAAGCGTGGTGATTACGATTAATCCTTCTCTGTATGAGAGGAGACCTATGCCCAGCAGTGGGACAATAAAAAGGTTGATGATGATGATGAACCCGCATTGGAGCGATGTGGATTACCGCACAAAGAGGAGACCTGTGTGGCTACCATGAGTTTACATTACGAGACTCGATCATACGCATCGACCGCGCTTGGCGCTCTCATTTCTTTTAGAGTTCTTACAACTTTGAAGCAGGCCAATCGATGAGTCAAACGCGATTGATATCGATGATCGAGTCTTCGTAATGAAAACTCATGGTAGCCACACTGTAACAGTAAAAACATTGTATATAGACTGATTACATAAGGGTCAGTGGGTAAATCACAGCAGCAGTGCAGGTAAACCGATAAAGTTAAGCTACGCTTGCTGCGGTTGGTCTGTGGATGAGTAACAATATTTATCTTCTGAGATCATTCCGTATTTTGATAAGCACGTTAATCCATCCCGGCTATCTTCCGGTAGATCTTTGGCACTAGTTGCGGATGGTCAGAAGCCCTGAAATTCCGCCACGGTGTATCTAATTACCCAAGAACTGATTCTGAAGGTTATAGAGGCAGTCGCTTCGTGTAACATACTGGTATTCAACTGACTCCGGTTAGACTAGGAGCCGACCCAAACATAGTTGGAGAAAGGCAAAAGTAAGAAATAAGTGTAAAAAAATAAGTATGATTTGAGTTTCATGGGGTCAACGGCCGCTACGCTGCTTGTATCGATATCGTTAATAATCAAAACTTCAGTATCATAATTAAGCAATTTATTCTACGAATTACAGTGAGTAGCGATGATTAGTGACGTTTTATAGATCGACTAGCTTTCCGCCCGCGGCTTCGCCCGCGTGGAGTTCGGTTATATCGCGCTGTTTAGATTTCCCTCGGGAACATCAATTTTTTCCGGGATAAAAGGTAGCCTATGTTCTTTCTCAGGGTCTAAAGATTGTCTGTGCCAAATTTCATCAAAATCGGTTGAGAGGTTTAAGCGGGAAAGCGTAACAGACAGACAGACAGACAGACAGACAGATAGACAGACAGACCGACAGACAGACAGACAGAGTTACTTTCGCATTTATAATATTAGTATGGATAACAGAGAAATTAACGGCCTTGTTACACTACCTTGCGGAACTCCTGTATTTGTGCTTGACCTAATGTTTAGACTTACATAATACATATTTCGTCTTCGGATTTGGATCTATTTCGGTAATTGCTGCATGACACACAACCTTATTGCATGCTCACTAAAAACAATATTATGATAAAAAGTATGAACGCTAAAATTTATCTCTACATCTGTTCTCAATTGTTTAAACAATGAAGCAAGAAAATACATTCGATAGCAAGAAATGGTCATTTGCATATTATAACGATATATATTAAAGCGCCACTAAAACACAAGACAATGAGAGAACATTCACATTTTTTTTCCGCCCTTTCGCATTGTAAGGGCAGTTTTACATACATTATAATGTAGGGAAATGCGGGGAAGCTAGCCGTCCACAACGGTACGCGAACAGAATTAAGTCAGCTGAATGGTTTATTAGTCCAAGGAAATTGTTAAGTCATTTCGAAATGTATCAACATTATTTGTTGGCAATAATGTTTTTGTACCAAAGAAGGTGAAGAAGATTTAGACAGGCTTCGATGCATGTTGTTGAATAGGTAACTGTGACGGGTGACGCGGATACTACCTCCCTATTTCAGCTCTACAGCACTTTTTTTAATCCTAAAAACCCCACTTATCTTAAAGAACGATTCAAGTTCCTTCATGACACACATAATAGATATCTGAGGTCATCGGAAAACCTGATATTAGACATGGCCGATGCATTCCACAAATTTTTAGGATAAATCCTTTACTGTACAAGCAGTTCGGCTATGGAATGACTTGCCCGTGTCTGTAAGGCGTGCTCAAACTCTGTCCACTTTTAAAACCATGGTAAAAAAGCATTTCCTCTCTCTTTAAACATGTCATTATTTTTATTTTATTTTTTATTTGCTTTTGTATGATTTTTATTAATTAGATGTATATATTTATTAGACTAGTATGATACACTTAACGTGCATATTTATTATATAAACTATGTAAAATTGTAAATAGTACACTGTAGACTACCTGCATTATTTCTCTCTCCTTCCATATACACTCCTTCCATATACATAAGAAAGAGTATTCTATTCTATACTCACGGGCCACTGCTCGCTGAATAAACATCTCCACACAAAAGGCTTAACGGACATTGCAAAGGAATGAGACAATTGCGCATATACTCTTCGAATGTACAGGCGTCACCCAAATTAGAAGCAAAACCATAGGGGTACCAAGATCTTACACAGATGTTCTCAACAGGCCAGGAGACTTAATGGGCTTCTGGAGGGAGGTGGGCTGGTTGGAATAACCGCCAACGTCCGCCATGATCCACGCACAATGGTCTACTGGAGGGACTGAGTGCGAAAACCAAATCCGTCACAAAGGACATAGAACAGGTAACTGTATAAACCCACAGAATACTCTTCACAAAATTTATAACTGACGTACAAATAATGCATTTAAACTTGGGCTGCAAAAATCAGCTATATATGGCTGAAGATGATATTTTTTATCATTATAGAAGTTAATCGCTCGCGTGCGTTTAGAACGTGCGTGCGGCGCTCGAAACGCGCACGCCTATTCAATTACGGAAAGGTCATGCTGTTTGTAAGCGCAGGCGCAAGTCCGCAAGATTATCGCGGCTCACCTGTCGGGGAGCGCGCATTGGATTAATAGCTGCAGTCTGCACACCTCACCGCCGCCCGCGCATCCCCGCGGTAAACGCAAACAGCGCTTAGTTATTAAATATTCTCGTTAGAAGAAAAAAGTGCATTTGCAAGTATTGCTATGCAATGCGTGTATGCAGACTATATCGGTTGAATTAATCTTAATGTTTTTTATAAGCCTGTCTTTAATATTATTTTCATGGATTTCTCTATAAGTAATTTTGAGTGTAATGAGACGTGAAAGGTGTATCTATAAAATATTTTATAAACAATTATTTAGAAAGGAACGTAATTATTATTATTTTTTTTTTTTTGAAACCACACAGATTGAGCTCGCCCCAAAGTAAGTTCGGGACTTGTGTTATGGGATACTAACTCAACGATACTATATTTATAATAGATACATATAGATAAACATCCAAGACCCAGGCCAATCAGGAAAAGATCGTTTTTCATCATGACCTGGCCGTGGATCGAACCCGGGGCCTCTACATCGCAGGCAGGCGTGTTGACCGCTGCGCCACGGAGGTCGACAGTCTTTGACCTCCACTTGACGGTTTCCTCTAACCAACATAAGATAAAAATAATCTGCTGTGGATTCCTTTTTATGTAGAATAATATTTGTAACCCCAAAGTGTAAAAAATGGTAGAAATTTTTACTTCAAGCTTGAGGTTGTTGTCTTTATCGTCTAGGATTGAGAAGAGACTTCTCTACGCAAGATTTTGTAATCGTCATACAAAAGACAGTAGAAATCTTTTAACTGTCTACACGGAAACTTCATTTCTGTCTTCTCTTCCGTCAACACAACTGTTCTCAACGACAGCCTTCGTCTTTCTTATCTGACTGTAGCTATTTCTTTCCTACTCATTGTTTTATACGACCTTTATTTGTATCTAATACATTTTTGTCTCACCCTGCACAAATGGCTATAACTTTGTAATATAATACTAACAACGTTCCAAGAGGCGCGTCTATAAACAATTCAAATATGGAAAATGCAATAGCAAAGTGTCGCATTCAAATGCGTGTGGGCAACATTCGCTACACAACCGCCACCTGGTTTGTCTATATACAGCTGTGTCTACAGTTAGGTGTTAAACTTAATCGAGACTGCTAATGAGCCTGGATACTATTAATCCAATAAATTATTTTAGTACCCAGATAATATTAGGTATAATCTATTATTAAAAATTATTTAAATATAATCTATGAAAACATCTGTTTTTGCTCCTCAAACACCTTTAGATTAATCTTATGATAATTATATGAGGATTCAATATGAAGTTTGTCCTATTTGGCAGCATATCTAAATATGATGAAATAAAAAGTAATTGATGATTTAATTATCAATTAGGGTTAGTCACATAAAACATAAATTATAAACCTCTGTTGGCGACACTAAACCCTTCCCCATCACCGTCGGAGTACACCAAAGATCCGTCCTTAGTCCGTTCCTGCTCAGCGTGATATTAGATGTCTTGTCAGACAGCATCAAGAATTCACATGAGCAACCTCCCTGGTTGCTCATGTATGCTGATGATATCGCGCTGGCAGACGCGGACAGGGAACGGCTGGTGCGGCGGGTAAATGCGTGGAAGAACTCGCTTGAGAATGGAGGTCTTAAACTCAAAGTGGCGAAGACGGTGTACATGGCCAGCAACACCATAGACCCTATGCCTGTGTGCATAGGCGGAGACACGGTCGTGTGCACAGACCAATTTAAATACTTGGGGTCTGTGCTCCGCGCGTCCGGCGACATTGATTGCGACGTTAAAGCACGCATTTCCGCAGCTTGGGCAAAATGGCGTGAGGTGACAGGTGTCATTTGTGACCCCAAAATGCCGGTTAAGCTTAAGGGACAGGTCTATAAGACCATCATTAGACCTGTCCTTCTGTATGGCAGTGAAGCGTGGCCTGTACTTAGCGACACAAGCAGGAGCTGCGTGTCACGGAGATGAATATGCTGCGGTGAATGTGTGGAGTTACGCGGAAAGACCGCATTAGAAACTCCCGCATCCGTGGCAGTCTCCGTGTCCGTGACATAGCAGACAAACTGCAAGAGAGTCGCCTGCGCTGGTACGGTCACGTCTTACGTAAACCGGCAGGTTACGTGGGTAACAAATGTCTTGCCATAGCGCCTCCGCCGGGCCGGAACAAGTGAGGTAGACCAAAGAAGTGCTGGCTTGACGTTGTAAGAGATGACATGCGTGCCAACAATCTCACACCACGGGATGCCAGTAATCGTGCGAAATGGAGGCGTATGAGTAGGAAAGCGGACCCCGGGCTCCAACGCAAAGCCGCGGATGCGGCCGGGATTATACGCTGAGATGATGATGATGATGACATAAAACATAAATTGTTTCTTTTTTTGCAAAATCGTTTTTGTTTTCTGTTTTTTTTTTATATATATAAATTGTAAACTACTGCTTGACCGCAATCCTGCCTGATGGTAAGCAGTGACGCAATATCACTGCTTACCGTCGTTGATGGTAAAGCGCGATAGTTTATTAAGGGCCTATTGACTCTAACCTTGAAGACACTTAAATTGTAGTCCAACGGAATCACCGCTGCTGGCAAATTGTTCCAGTCCCTCGATGTACGCGATATAAAAGAAGTGGCGAAACGCTATGTTCCGATCGTTGTGGTATATGTTTAAACTTTACACACGTGATGAGAAAATAGATTTTCTCATCTCATAATAACAACAATAACGACAGTTCCAGCGGTCGTCGACCCCCAAAACACATAAAAACAACTTTTATTTCTACTTTATCGTATTTATAAATCAATCCCATCTCAACGTGGAACTTGTATACTAAAACACCTCACAAAAGTAATTATTTGTCACTTGGACCCAGTTTTCAAATTTTAAAATGGGATTATGGAAACAATTTACTAAATTCAATACAAAAATTAAGAAAATAAGATGAGATCATTTTAATTTTAATCACAATAGTGAGGAATCCATCAATTGGATCCGGAACTAAATAATAAATAGTGTCATTAGGAGGTAAATTGCTGAACCGGAACTGAAAGAGGTATATATAAAAAGGTAAACAACACATTCAAAATTCAAAAGATTTTGTTATATTATACGTGTGACTAATGAAAACTATACAATTAGACAGCCTTGAGTGTCTACTGCGTATTGCATTGACGAATAATGGATAATATAATACTAAGAATCACTTTGCATAGTCAAGATGTGGTTGTCATCCATACTATCCATACTAATATTATAAATGCGAAAGTATCTCTGTCTGTCTGTCCGGCTTTCACGCCAAAACAACTGAACCGATTGTAATGAAATTTGGTACACGGATAGTCTTGAGCCTGAGAAAGGACATAGGCTATATAACATTCCGCTATGACCAATGGGGGCAGGGCAGTAGCAAAAATGTTGCGAAAATGGGAGCGAACGCGGACGTACATATTGCTCCCATTATATTAACAGGCGCTTATAAACTGAAGCCTACGCGGACGGTGTCGCGGGCAATAGCTAGTTTAAAATATGCCACTCTGTACTCAATGTCAAATTAAAGCAATTAGATAACTATCGTATAGGCGATAGGGAGTTTTGGCGGGAAAGCTAAGATGAATGTCACGCTCATTTTTCATTGGACTGTTAAATATTTATTTATTTATAGTGTCGTTTACTAAATAAAAGCGCGTGATTTATGTAGTAAAAAGTGCATTCAGTGAATAATTCATAAAGAACATTGAAATATCGCAGCATAGTGGCCACATCATGACTCTGCATCAAATCTCCCTCGTAGACGGCCCACGCGGTCGTTTTTTCAACTGTCATTGGCGATATCCACCATTATTGTGAAATAAATTTTTTGGAGAATTTCTATAATTTGAACACGTGTTATTGGCAAAATTGTGGTATCACATGGTATCCATAGGGGCCATTGATCAAGAGTTGAAGTTGAACTATCGTAAAGCTTTAAGGCTAAATGATTAGAAATTAATTATTATTCATTCTATTTCTTCTGCGATAATTTATGGAAATTTTATAAAAATGCAATAACTTTGACAAGCGTGTTAATTTCTTGTTCCTGTGTAAAAATGTATTCAATTTTTTCGTCATCCTTGTCTTAGAAACTATTGCGATTATCACCAGCCCTCTAAATTCGTATTTCACACAGTTTTTATCACAATCTGAATCATTTTGAAGCATAATGTTGGAAATTTATCTCACCAACGTTAATAATGCAATGTATGTTATTTCAACTGTCAAAATGTAAGCCATTGTTACTGATGGTGTATAACGTTGGATAATTAGGTGTTGTGATTAAGACAAAGTACCTACGAAGAATCAAATACCTTTTTGGAATGAGTGAAAGTAGAAAAAAATGATTTTTGCTTCTGAGAAACGTTACAGTTACATGCTCTTTAAAAAAATTATAATATGAGGTTATATAAAAACTGGCCAAGTACGAGTCGGACTCGCGCACGAAGGGTTTCGTACCATTGTCTTTAAAAACGGCAAAAAAATCAAGTTTCTTGTATGGGAACCCCATTCAGTATCTATTTACTTTAATTACTTATTTTTAATTTTAATATATAAGCAAATACAGGGTGTATCTGACATCGTAACGCAAACTTCGCGAAAAGGCTAGACCGCATGCCACTAATGAAATTATGATAGTCATTTATGTCGTTAATGAACGGTTACAGAATACACAGTGTTTAAAAAAAAGTGTCGGCTCGGCCTTTGAACGCTGCAAGCGTGCCGCCGTGCGGGTTTGTAGGTATGACGTTGATCCCTGATGTGAACTCTATTAAATCAGCTGATAAGATAGATTTTCGAGATTTGTTTTCATTGCGCTTTTTTGTGTAATTAGCGAATTATTTAATTTTTACTTTAAAATCTTATTGGGTTATAAAAGTATAGCAATTATGGACGGTCTAAAGTAAAAAAACTACATATATATTTTTTTAATCATGAAAAAGCCGATGAAAAATTCCACCACTAGGGGGTTCAGAATCATGTACTGGATCCATGGTACTCGTTTGTGCGTCGATGTCAGAGACACCCTTTATACTGTGAACATTTCAGGTGTCTATCTATTTCCGTTATTAATATGTAACAAAAAACGGCAAAAAAAATCACGCTTGTTGTATGGATTCCCCCTTTAAATATTTTATTTTTAGTATTTGTTGTTATAGCGGCAACAAAAATACATAATCTCTGAAAATTTCAACTGTCTAGATATTACTGTTCATGAGATACAGCCTGGTGACAGACAGATGGGGGAAAATTATTAGTTATTCCGTCCCCATAAACACTTCCCATTACTTAGAAATAGTTATTTCACCCATATCACGTGCATTTACAACATTTGGCGGAGACTTATGTGTTAAAATAAATAAAATAGTAGACTTAACGTTCTCGACAAACATCAAAGAAACTGTTTTCGGCACGTAAGAGATCCAACATTGACGTGATTAGATTCTACCTTACCTACTTCAAAAGCAGCATTATTATTTAGAACATTACAAAGATAAAAGTGTTAATGAATTGCCGCTTCCGAACTCCTAATGTATATCGAAGGTCATTTGTTAAAAAATTACAATCTTTTCTCGCAACAAAAAAAAGTTGACGAAAATTTACTCGGTGGTAGGCCATAACATCGGCCGCCGACAGAAGTTACCACCCACCAGACAAAGTCTTGCCGCCAAGCGATTCGTCGTGTTCCGGCATGATGTCTGGTGAAGCCGTACGGAGGACGGGTCTGAGCAGTTGTGTTGCGATGTGTGGCGGGTACGATGCGCCAAATGTTGTTGTGTCGGGAGTTTGGTCGCGGAGCGCAGCATCATTTGGTCGTGTTGGTCTTGGGTTTAACATTGCATCACCTCGCTCAACTGCCGTCATCCTTCCTATTCCTAAGTTTTTTTAAGTGAATAGGCTTAATAAACTAGTGCGCTTTACCATCAACGATTGCATCACTGCTTACCACCAGGCGGGATTGCGGTCAAGCACTAGTTTATAATTATTAAAAAAAAAAAAAAAAACACCTCGGCAAGTGTATATTTTCGTCAACTTTTCGTTAACTGCTAATTGCGTATCACACTATCAGTAGCAATGGGTTTCATTTTGACAGATAAACAACAGTCATTGCGTCATTAACTTTGTCGAGTAGATACATTGTTTGAACATATGAAGCAATGAATCAGTAATATACTTCAAAATGATCACGCGAAATACGCGATAAGTTGCTGAACTGACATAAATGGCTTTTTTAGTAAAGTCCCCTATTAATGTGACTCCTAGATAAAAGAAGAGTGTCGAAAAATAACTTTAATATTCTGTATCCCCTTTTTATTTTAATTTTCTTTATTAGCTTAAACATAGTATTTATCCATGCTTTGAGATCTTTATAAGTTTTTCTTCGAGGTCCTAACGCTAACGTGTTGCACGCTCATATTGGCTTAAGACTCATTTAGTGCTATACTTGTGACCTCGGTACGTATATAATATTCCCGCTCGGACGTTAATGTAGTTTATTAATTTAATTATTATTTGGTTTTTAATATAACCTATGTGTTAGGTTAGGTTAAAAAGAAAAAAGCATCATTATTTTTCGTTTTAGGTACGTTAACACCTAAGGAGTTCAATTCAGTTACAAATTAATAGCATTGTTATTCTAATTAAAATAATACAACATTAACTATATAATGTACAGACGACAACACTTCAAGCTACTACAATCTGTCAAAATTCTTTATTGATTGTCAACTTTACTGTTGATTGGAAATATTGACAGGTTCGGGTAGCTTGACCGGCTGTCGCCGGTACAGCATGCTTTTGTTTTTTTTTTTTTTTAATTAGCTTCTTTAAAGACACAAAATAAGTACTTATTCTTTTCATTAATTACAAAAATATATAACATATACCTAACAAAAAATGCAAAACCACAATTCATACATACATGTTTATAATATGGTGAGAGCTTTTACTGAATTAATTTAATCTAACGCTTTGTTAAAATTAATAATTCAAGATGAAAACTCCATTTTGCAAGGCGGTTCAAGCTGCGTTCGTTGCTTGCGAGGTCGGGCTCGATGACCCGAAATAAGGCTCGTGGGGTGGTATTGCACCCCACCCCAATGCATCCCCCTACACCCCCCGGGCCCGAGCGCCGACCTCTCATTCATTACGCAATAAAAGTGTTCCGTTAACTTCTATACACAGAGGGACTGGGGACCTTATTTTAAACTAACAAATGTATTTTTTAGGTAAGTTGTAGTTTAATTAGTAATTAGTTTGAATAGTCGCATTGATGTATTATTGCTAATTAATAACTTATTGATTCTTGATTGATTTATCGCTTGTAGGCGTGCCATGAAGGAGGCCTATGTCCAGCAGTGGACGAGTAGAGGCTGATGATGATGATGATGATGATCTTATTATGTGTCCTTCAGTGTCGTGGTAGCCTTGTGGTTAAAACACCAGCCTCTCAAGTATGAGTGTGCGGGTTTGATTCCAGCTCAGGTGAGTACCAATGTAACTTTTCTAAGTTACATGTACTTTCTAAGTATATCTTGGACACCAATGACTGATTATAAGGTGAAGGAAAACATCTTGAGGAAACCTGGACTGAAGACTGAAATCGTCAACCCGCATTGAGCAAGCGTAGTGATTACGCTCAATCCTTCTCTGTATGAGAGGAGCCTTATGCCCAGCAGTGGGACGATAAAAAGGTTTGTTAATGGTGATAGCTACATAATAAGACATTGGCGCCGATTCTGTTGTTCACAAACTAAACTAATTTTAAGTTATGTGTATCTTTTTCTTTCCATTTCGTTAAGAAAAGGATAGAAGATAACATTTTAATTTAATCCTGTCAAATTGAGATACTCCATAGAGGTTTAGAGCCTGTCCAGAAAGCGCGATTTACGCGCGAGTCCACTCGCGCGTTTTGATTTGTATTGCGTCCAGATGCGGCGAAATCACGCGCGTATGTGATGAGACGGATTTGGTCAGTTATAAAAATGGACTCGGATACTGCGGTTGTGTTGTGCCTTGCATACCGTCGATTGAAACGTCGTAAACGAAGAGAAAGTCGACGATTTAACGTGCATCCCATTCTACATAACAGAATGACCTACAAGTTTTTGTTTCTCCTCGGAATCACCAGCTTCACAAAAAAATTCTACTATTTCTTCCCAGTTCCTACGCGTAATGGTTCTATTAGAATACTCTGACGATCCCATATCCCTTATAGCTACCCTTTTCTCAATTTCGTCAATAAAAAGTTCCGTGTCAAAGTTTTCACGCTCCATTTTTATAAACGAATACGTCCACTCGCCACGGACACGCGCGTAGTGCTGGACGCTGCAACGGCGCCGGAGTATCTCGACTCGCGCGGCGCTCGCGCGTATTGCGCGCGAGTCGAGAGTCCCGCTCATTGCAAGCGTTTTACGCGCGAGTGAGGTAACGCGCGAGAGCATCTGGACGGAATGTATGCAGCTCTAGTATCTCGAGAACGCGCGAGTGCCTACGCGCGAGTGGACTCGCGCGTAAAACGCGCTTTCTGGACGGGCTCTTACGCGCGAGTGCGGTAACGCGCGAGAGCATCCTGGACGGAATGTATGCAGCTCTAGTAACTCGAGAACGCGCGAGTGCCTACGCGCGAGTGGACTCGCGCGTAAATCGCGCTTTCTGGACAGGCTCTCAGACGCGATTATAAACATGGCGTCTAAAATACGCCAGTTTACGTCAGGCGTGCACTAATTTGACAGGTCTAAACTGACATTTTATCTTCTGTCCTTTTCTTAACGAAATGGAAAGAAAAAGATGAACATAACTTAAAATTAGTTTAGTTTGTGAACAACAGAAACGGCGCCAATGATTGTTCACAAACTAAACTAATTTTAAGTTTAGTTCACCTTTTTCCTTCTACTTCATTAAGAAAAGGATAGGAAGAAAGGATAACATATTATTTTCATCCAGTCATGTCTCATCATCATCATCATCATCTTAGCGTTAATCCCAGTCGCATCTGTAGCTTTTCAGCTTTGGAGTCTGGGGTCCGCTTTACCAGTCTAACTGCTGATTTTTGGCTAAACTTCGATATTTTCCGTGAAGCGACTACCGTCTGACCTCCACAACCCGAAGGCGATATCTAAGCATTGCAAGTTAGACCAATTGTTAGACTTTTTGAGGGCTCCAACAACCCATAACGACTGTCATTAGATGTTCGTATAGCAATCGGGACCAACGGCTTAACGTGCTTTCCGAGGCACGATCAGACCAGTGCAAATACTCATATTCATGCATACAAATATTTGCACTGTGCGGGGATCGAACCCGCGCCTCCTTGCGCAACAGCCGCGTTCGCTACCGCTACGCCACGGAAGCTATCAAGCTCCTTGAGATCTTTGACAGTAGTTGTATGTAGTAGTTGTTGTTTGTAACCCCGAAAGTCTAATAAGGTGTATCTTATTACTCAGTAACTGAGTTGTAAAGGTTATAAAGACAGTCGCTTTACGTGTAACATACTGGTATTCAACTGACTCCGGTTAGACTGGGAGCTGACCCCATCCAATCATGTCTGTCGTATGTAATGTGTCGTATTTCAACGTTGCATTTGTTTTTTTCATGAAAAATACGCAATTGAACATTTTCAAGTGCTCGTAACTATTCCTACCTATGTATAGACCTTGTAATTGTTTTATCAAATCTGAATGTTAATTACTCGGCATAAAACGACAACGTATGTCATCATCATCATCATTTCAGCCGAAAGACGTCCACTGCTGGACATAGGCCTCCCCCAAGGTTCTCCACGACGACCAGTCCTGCGCCTCTCGCATCCAGCGGTTTCCCGCGACCTTCACCAGGTCGTCGGTCCACCTTGTCGGGGGCTTACCCACGCTACGTCTTCCGGTGCTCGGTCGCCACTCGAGAACCCGTCGGCCCCATCAGGCATCGGTCCTACGGGCAATGTGTCCAGCCCACTGCCACTTTAGTGTTGCAATTCTTCGGGCTATGTCGGTTACTCTCGTTATTCTGCGGATCTCCTCATTCCTGATTCGATCGCGCAGTGAAACCCCAAGCATAGCCCTCTCCATTGCCCTTTGAACGTATAAGTGTGTAGGTATGTGAAATTCGATAGTTTCAATTTTATTGAAGTTTCAAGTTTGTGGGAATTATTGCCTTACGTGGGCGATTACGTTTACTTTTCCAACTGTTTCTCATTCCCCGCTTTTAACAAACAGACATTGACGCGATTCTCTTGTCCAAAAACTGAACTAATTTTAAACTAAAATGTTACCTTTTATCCTTTTCTAAATGAAATAGAAAGACAAAGATGCAACATTTTAGTTTCATCATCATCATCAACCTTTTTTTTTTATCGTCCCACTGCTGGGCACAGGTCTCTTCTCATACAGAGAAGGATTGAGCGTAATCACCACGCTTGCTCAATGCGGGTTGGCGATTTCAGACCTAAAGTCCAGGTTTCCTCAAGATGTTTTCCTTCACCTTCAGTCATTGGTGTCCAAGTTATACTTAGAAAGTACATATAACTTTAGAAAAGTTACATTGGTATTTGCCTGACCTGGAATCGAACCCGCGCACTCATACTTGAGAGGCTGGTGTTTTAACCACTAGGCCACCACAACATTTTAGTTTAATCCTGTCAAATTAAGATACTTCAAGACATTTTTTTGGTTTACTTCTTTCCGTACTTCTGAACGGAAAAGGCAAAGGCATGGTACGCCATACAGCCTGGACTTGAGTAAGTTTTTTCTTGAGTAAGTACTCCATAGACAGTTTAGATGCGTTTAAATTATAAACATGGCGACCAAAAATATGTACGCCAATTAACATCAGGAGCGGACTAATTTGACAGGTCTAAAGTAACATTTTATCTTCTTTCCTTTTCTTAATGAAATAGAAAGAAAAACATGCATTGAACTTAAATTTAATTTAGTTTGTGAACAAGGAAATCTGGGCCATTGTCCAGCTGTTGAATAGTAGTCGCCCAGTGATAACCCCCTCATGTTACGAGTTATATGCCACGGGTTTTAACCCAGGCCGGCGCTACACTTTGTATAAGTATGACAACGTCAGCGACGGCGCACAGTGGGCCCATATTGAAAAAAAGTGGACATAGGCAACAAAGTTCTAATATCGTTGCGATTTTTTTTAATATGACGCGTTATGATATTCCTGACAACTTTTACTCTTGTGTTTCTTCTAAAGTTGTATGTTAATCTGAAAAAAAATTAATTAGATTTTTTTGTATGGAGCGAATCACGTTTAATTTTTTTTCTTCAATTGTATTAATATATTGGGTGTATGGCGCGAGTATATGATAGCTAGGACCATTCTCTATCTATGAAAAATTAATCAGCTCCGGACACTTGCGGCCGCGCGAGTAATCGATTGGTAAAAAAATAATATTTTGTATGAAACTTAAGCCATTTAAGATAAATTCGTATATTTTTTGTCTCATTTGGCTGTTTTGACCTTTCTTTTTAGTTAAATATATAGTTTTAATAGCACATAGGTACTTAGAACTAATAATTCTGGTAGAGATAAAGTTATTATTGCATGTTATCGGTAACATTCCATTGAGTTTCTTGCCGGTTCTTCTCCATGAGACCAACTCTTTGAAACCGTGCAACTAGTATGACGTTTCTTAAGAGCCTGCAAAGGCCTATTTGAAATAAAAACATTTTATTTTGAACACCTGCATTTTGATTGACGATTCATTTGTTTGCGCGCTTGGCTAAGCGCGTAACAAACGAGTCACTGAAAAATGCTTGTCTCTGATTGGCTGTTATTTTTTCACTATCTGCGCGTTATGTATTATTTGTTATGTCCACTACTTGTGTAATTAACACTGACCATAAATACAAAGACATTCATTAAATCTATCTAGTAATCCAGTTTCGCTCTGGTCGCTTAGTTGTGAACACAGTGACTTTTATTTTTATATTTACATTAGAACTATGGCTGGATGTCTGAACTATGGAGTTCTGTCGACTTTTTGGTGTAAATCTGAACAAAAAGAGTCAGGTAGAAATCAAAATACTTTTATGAATCGTGTAAGTAATCGCAACTGGTTGGAAAAAAAAAACATAAACTGGCCTGTTAGGGACAGTGTTGAACTGGGAAGTGAGATGGGCTTTTCGGACGCAGCTTTATCTGAGCCTGTGGATATGGATTCCCATGTTCCTACTATGCAGTATGTACTGCGGAAGCGGAAATATCTTCAGAAAACAAGCGTTCTACTGCCATGGTAGAAAAAAAATCCGAGGAAGAGTTGCAGCACTGGTACTTAACAAAATTGAAAGACAATGGCAAAACGAATCTGGCAAAAGTGGCCAAATACCTACCCAGTAATCCAGAAGCGCTATCCGAAGTACACGAGCGACTATTCAAAAAGCAAAGCTTAAGTACTGTCTCTGTGTTAGGCTCTTTATACATCACTTGCGCTCTCGAGATGAAAGTACCTATCTCTTCGACAATTTCTGAAAGAAGAGAACAGTGCTGCCATTCCATCTTATCCAAAGCTCGTAAATGCCAGGAAAAGATGTTACCTACCACAACAGAGTTACCACACACCACACAGAGATTACCGAAAAAGGAGCTCAAATTAAATTGCAAGCGGTATTGGACCATACACTGTGGAGAGGATTTTACTAGATGTGAATTCTGTTGATAGTTCTCAAAATGAAAAACTGAAGTTGACCTGGAAATGGGGAGTTGATGGTTCTTCGTCGCGGAGTAACTATAAACAAAAAACGTCAAATCCAGCTACAGAGTTCGATGATTCATCAGTAGTCATGATAAGCATCGTCCCTCTTCGGCTAGTGTCTACAACTACTACAAAACCCCACACCTTGCTCAACTCTGTACTGTCGACCAGTGAAGTTCTCTTTTATTGCGGAGTCAGCTGATTTTATAAAATCTGAAGAGTCTGAGATGAAAAAACAAATTGATGAACCGATAACATGCAATAATAACCTCATCTCTACCAGAATTATTACTTCTTAGTACCTATGTGCTATTAAAACTATATATTTAACTATAAAGAAAGGTCAAAACAGCCAAATGAGACAAAAAATATACTTTGAATTTATCTTAAATGGCAAAAAATTACATACAAAATATTTTTTTTTACCAATCGATTACTCGCGCGGCCGCAAGTGTCCGGCGCTAATTATTTTTTCGTAGATAGAGAATGGTCCTAGCTATCATAAACTCGCGCCATACATCCAACATATTAGTACAATTGAAGAAAAAAAATTAAACGTGATTCGCTCCATACAAAAAAATCTAATTTTTTTTTTTCAGACAATATATCAACTTTAGAAGAAATTTCACAAGAGTAAAAGTTCTCAGGAATATCATAACGCGTCATATAAAAAAATCGCATCGATATTAGAACTTTGTTGCCTATGTCCACTATTTTTCAATATGGGCCCACTGTGCGGCGGAGCGATAGTGTCGTCAGCATCTTGGTAAGGTGGTAAGAGCTCCATTTCGTAGGTGGCGTTTTGAATTAAAGCACGAAGTGTAAAAATACCCTCCAATCTTGGCAATAACAATTTAAATAGGCAAACCGACAGTTTCGCCCCGGAGAAATGTCCTGGTCTGCGTCCACGTGCCGCCATTACAAAATAACTTCAGAGCGTTTGCCCCACTACTATGTCAGTCAAATGGGCAACTTATATTAAAATGATATCGTTATTCACGATAAGTACATTGTTTCATCATCACTGCTCTCAAAATGGAGTAAGAAATCTTCGTGAGGAAAACGACACGTCCTAGTATAAAAATTCGAAGACATGGTACCGCTGGAAACCGTTAGATGCGGGAGGCGCAGGACCGGTCGTTGTGGAGATCCTTGGGGGAGGCCTATGTCCAGCAGTGTCTTTCGGCTGAAATGATGATGGTCATAACAATACCGGTTCATAAATAAGTCAGGGTGGGCTCGAGGAGGAGGGTAGGGATTTCTTCACATGTAAATTTATAAGTAAAAAAATATAAAATAACTCAAAAGTCTTTTATTCAAATTAGGTTGAGAATCAGCACTTTTCGAAAATCAAAATTACAAAAGACAGCTCCTCAAAACGCCCGCCCTTCCCCACTTTTTAGTGCTTTTACTAGGTTTTGAGGCTTGGGAAATAATTCAAACTCCTATGTAATAATACGCGTATGCTTGGTGTCAGTAGACTACGTGACGACTCAATGTCTGTCGTTGACAATCAGCGCTATCAGCAGTGTCATTCATAGTAAAACCGTAAATAGATAAGCAGTTTCAGTCACTTCTCAAATTTCAGTAGGTCCTCAAGTTGCAGTTTCAAGAAACCGTGCCCATTGAGTAATTAGAAATTCTAGAATGTTAACATAATTATAAACATTATTCGGTTTTTTGTTGTTTGTTTTAACTTTTTGAAGATAGATAGGTTACATACGTACTTATTTTTTTTTTTTTATAACTTGTAAACTAGCGCTTGACCGCAATCCCGCCTGATAGTAAGCGGTGATGCGATCGTTGATGGTAAATCGCGCTACTTTATTAAGAGCCTATTCACTCTAGCCTTGAAGACACTCAAATTATAGTGTGGCGGAAACACCGTCGCGGGCAAATTGTTCCAGTCCCTCGATGCACGTGGTATAAAACTCGCCGTATGACGGGTCGTCCGATGGTGGAACGGAGATGCGGGAATTAAATCATGCAATTCCCTTGCACACTCACCAGAATGCATCCTTTAGGAGACCGAAAGGCTGGCTACTCTACGCCTGTGCTCCAGGCTTAGGGGCGACAAAACAAATCTAATTCCCGGTCCCATGTCGGTGACTTTGATTTTCAAGTATATCGCTGCAGAATTAAGGTTCAAGGTTGATTAGGAATATTTGAAATTTTCGGGCATCTGCTGTCGTCTGTACTCAGGGCCGGTTGTTTGAAGTGGTTGGTAAGCGTTTACGTATTCGTGCGTGGATTTCTGACTAGTTTCTCATTTTAATGTTTATTTTCAAACTTACCTACGTTTTTACATAAATGCACAATTGTATAGGTGCATAGTAGACGCGGTGGCCTAGTGGTTAAAACACCAGCTTCTCGAGTATGAGCGTGCGGGTTCGATTCCAGGTCAGGCAGGTTAAGTTATATGTACTTTCTAAGTATATCTTGGACATAACTGATTACAAAGTGAAGGAAAGCATCTTGAAGAAACCTGGACTGTTTGAAATCGTGGTGATAACGCTCAATCCTCCTCTGTATGAAAGGAGACTTGTGCCCTGTATTAAGTAATTGGAAATTCTAGAATGTTAACATAATTGTAAACATAATTCGGTTTTTTGTTGTTTATTTAAATTTTTTGAAGGTACATTAAGTAATTACTTTAGGGGCGACAAAACAAATCCAATTCCCTGTCCCATAGATGACAATTCACATGCGGTTCAGCATCCTAATAACGGTGGTAGGCCATAACATCGGCTGCCGGTAGAAGTTGCCACCCACAAGACAAAGTCTTGCTGCCAAGCGATTCGTCGTGTTCCGGCATGATGTCTGGTGAAACCATACTGTGGATAAACTAGCGCGCTTTACCATCAACGATTGCATCACTGCTTACCATCAGGCGAGATTGCGGTCAAGCATTAGTTTAAAATCATAACAAAATACGTAACACCGCTATAAATCAGAATCTAAATCATTTTGAAGTATATTGCTCCACTGCTTCATATGTTCGAAAAATATGTCTGCTCAAACGTAAATAACGTAATAAATGTTTTTAGTTCAGGTTTCGCACAAACAAAAAATAATGTTGCAAGTATATACAACATGGAGAGGAGCTATGCTAGGTGTTTCTCTACGTGATCGAATTAGGAATGAGGAGGTCCGTAGAAGAACTAAAGTTGCCGACATAGTCCAGCGGATTAACTCTCTGAAGTGGCAATGGGCGGGCCACAAAGCTCGTAGAGCCGATGGCCGATGGGGCAGAAAGGCTCTTGAATGGCGACCACGTACCGGCAAGCGCAGCGTCGGACGCCCACTGACTAGGTGGTCGGATGATCTGACCAAAATCCCAGGGAACCGCTGGATGCACGCCGCGTCCAATCGTTCTTTTTGGAAATCCTTGGGGAGGCCTATGTCCAGCAGTGGACTTTATGTGGCTGAGATGATGATGATGATGATACAAAAATACAATAATACATTACATAAATGTAAAAAAAAGTTAACAAATTGGATAAAGACACTAAAATACGCAGACACTGAGGAACTAATGAACCACACAAAATGATACTAACAAGCACACGTACGCACGCTCACGCTCACACACAAACATAGACACACGTCACACACACACACTTGCATACTGATTATGTCTAAGGTTTTGAAAAAACCCTTAAAAAATTGTATACTGCAGTGGAAAAGCGGAGTCTCGTAACAGTGTAAAATAATTTGGATCTCTAATAAAGTTTTGATTTGAACATTCATGAAATTTTCTAAAAATATAAATGTGATGTAAAATAAAAACAGAAATATAAAATAAATCTAGATCGCGAGAAAAGCCATGGACATAAACTACCCGATCCACTGCCGCCGCCGACTCTTTATTATAGAAGAATTTCATTCATCATTTACGACCGAATGGACTAGGAAATGAAAAGTCCTTGCATCGCTGCGTGATGTCATACTTCAAGATACTCAACTACAAAATAGACAAGAGAAAAGTATAGTAAAGCAAATCTAAGGAAATTTAGGGTAAGGTTGTTTTCTTAAATATATTCTATCTTAAATAAGGCTATAAACAGGGAAACTTTTTTTCGAGTGCGCAAAAACAAATGGGTGGCTTAGAATCAATAACAGAACAAATCTGCATTATTAGTTTAAAATAAAAAATCATGATTTTGTCCGCCCTAAAATCAGCAAATGAGAGACACCAATTATTCATATCAATATCGTAGTATTAGCATATGGCCGCGTAGTGAACATGCGTGCGGCGCGGGCGCGCGGGGGTCCTGTGATGTTCCCGCCGTCCCCACTCCGCCGAACCTGAATGGAACCGCGTGCGGTGACCATAACATCGATTTCATAATAAACATCTTTCGTTATCAATAACAATTTTTTTTTTGTACTAAAACATACCAAAGTAATAATATTTTTATCTATAAAACTTATTTAGCTATAAGTTGACAAAGTTTGCGCACTGGATAAAATTTTATCCTGTATAATATGTAAAAAGAAACCTGTCCGATCCGTGAAGGTATTGCTAGGTAAGTATCGATAACTGATTCTACCAATGCCTACAAAGCCGGGCTAAACTTAAAAAAATATTTAGTAGTCATTGTTTCGAAAATCATATTTATTTATTTTAATTCTCTATCTCATCTTCATAGTCATTCGTCGACCTCCGTGGCGCAGCGGTCAACACGCCTGCCTGCAACGTGAAGGCCTCGGGTTCGTTGCCCGGCCAGGTCATGATGGAAAACGATCTTTTCCTGATTGGCCGGGATCTTGGATGTTTATCTATATATGTATCTATTATAAATATAGTATCGTTGAGTTAGTATCCCATAACACAAGTCTCGAACTTACTTTGGGGCTAGCTCAATCTGAGTGATTTATCCGTTTATATTTATTATTTATTTATAGTATTCCTAATCAACCAAGTCATACATTGTTCTTAATTTGTATAAGAACAATGTAGATTACTATCTGGTCTGGCTCTTTGACAAACATTCCAGAATAGTATAAGTTAAGTAGTCTAAAATACGACTTGAAACACAACGGTACACGCGCGCCCAAAACGTTGTTCACTTTCGGGACCCATGCATATCATTTGACATGTGACACGTCAAATAAATAATAATATAATCTTTATTGCTCAAAAAGATTACAGAAATTTTCCATTGGCCCCAAACTTGGCAAGCCTTTATCTTGGATAATAAACTTATGAAGCTCGCAGTGCTGGGACGGAGGCACAGTGCGGATTGGTAGATGACAAATGTCTTGTGCTGTAATGTTGTGTGCTGGTTTCCTCACGTTGCTTGTCTTCACCGTATCGATAACAATCTCAATGGATTCAGCCTCGAATTCGAATTTATTACAATTTGCGACGTATTTGACCTCATTACTAGCGATAATTTTGATTTCCTCTCCTCTCATGTTCATCATGGTCATGTTGGTCTGATAGCCGACGGGGCAGAAAGGCTCCTGAATGGCGACCATGTACCGGCAAGCGCCGTGGTCGGATGATCTGACCAAAATCGCAGGGAAGCCCTGGATACAGGCCGCGTCCAACCTTTCTTTTTGGAAATGCTTGGGGGAGGCCTGTATGCAGCAGTGAACTTCATGTGGCTGAGATGATGATGATGATGATGATATTGGTCCTCATGTTTGACCCATGAATATGAAATGCAAAATCTTCCACCGATATCTTACGCTACTCGCCGAGATCTATCACTCGAAGCATGGTAACGCACTGTTTATTACTCCCGACGTAAGCAAACTATCTAATAACCTCTAAGTCTAGCCTAATTTATCAAGTTTTTAATCCATAGTAAAAGCTGTATTGCTAAGCACAAATAAACACGCTAACAAGCGTTACGAACTCTCGAACTTCAGTCCAACGCTTTAGACTGAAGTTTGAGAGGTCCTTGAGTTCCAATTCTGCCTTACCTAATTGAGCCTAATTGGAGGGGTTAACAGGAATATTAGCAGTACGTAGTATTTTCCGCTAAAAAATCTTGGATCTTTAATAAGCGTCTTCAGAAGCCCGAATCTCTGAACTAGTCTTATTACGAGGTATTAATCGTATTTAATTAACCAGTACCTAACTGGATTGTGGAGTACAGTATATACAATATGTAAGTAAAACCCCGCCCTACCCATAAGGATAATAAAGGTTAGGTAAACACATGACCAAATAAAATATGAAATTTTACATGACTATCATAGTACCAATACTAATGAATTTTGTAATATTTTTTTCCGCGAATTATTTGTAACTTCCCCAAATTTTTTTTTTTTTTTAAGTGATAACGCCATTGTTGAGGGTACTATTTTGAGCGAATAGCGATACGAACGCGTGCCGCGTGCCCTGTCCTTCTTCGCCCGTGCATATATTTCCTACCGCACCTGTATAATTTACCCGGTTTTGCGAAATGATATTTATACTTCCTGGCGGATTTTTTTTTAAAGTTTATCCCGGCTTTGTAGGCATTAGTAGAATCAATTAACCATACCTAACAATACCTCCACGGATCGGACAGAGTTTTCTTTACATATTGTATAATACTGCAGTAAAAAAAAAGCTTCATGCTGGCGGTTAGACTAGAAGCCGACTGATGTGGCAAAAGGCAGGCAGATGACTCATTACAGCCAATAATTAAATGGACAGAAGCGTCGAAAAAATCTTTAAAAGGCAAAACAATACAGAAAACACTGCGCAGTAGTTTGCAACATTCTCAGCAGCCGTGAGCAACCGTTGGATCCAGTGTGACCAAATGTGGCAGGATCCTGCCTTTTTGGCAGGTTTAGCCCTTTATTTTACTCTCTGGCACTTTTGTTTGACGTTTTAGAAATCTGGCAGGATTTGGCACTTTTGGCAGTATTAACAATATAGTATAGCCGCTAGCCGCTACAGCCCACAAAAAGAGTAGGATTCAGTATCCAATTCAATTTCAAATAATACTTTATTCAAGTAGGCTTAGATACAAGCACTTTCGAATCGTCAGTTACAACCAGAGAACATAGCAATTTGTCATTAGGAACAATACAAAATAATAAAAATCCTAAACAGAAATGTTAAAAGAAAATATTTATCTATGTTGAATGTATTTAGAACAAGATTCTTATGTCAAATAAAATAAAAAATAATTTAGAATGTTTCTAGAAGGAAATTCTAATGCCAAAATGTAAAAACTAAATTATGGTTAAAAAATTAATACCTTAAGAGGTTCAAAAACAAGTCGAATGCTGTTTGTGAAAGGATATTCTCGAAAATCAATCTAATAGAACAAAAACGCGGAACAGATTTATTAATAAACATGCCGCCTCTATTTTACTTGATAACAGGGCATTAGTGAATATGGTGACTGCGTTTCATTCCAGCCAACTAAAGAAATGACAAAAGCGATGTATAAAGAAAGTGATCCAGTAGAATACGATGCTAATAGGAATGTGTAATTTAATTCAGTTCACTTTTAGACTTTAAGATCAATTATCTATACTAATATATAAAGCTGAAGAGTTTGTTTGTTTGTTCGAACGTGTTAATCTCAGGAACCGATCCGAAAAAAAAATCTTTTTTCGTTTGATAGCCCATTCATCGAAGAAGGCTTTAGGCTATACATATAGCATCGTGGCGACCAATAGGAGCGGGGCATTTAAAAAAAAAAACGCGTGCGAAACCATGTGGCGCAGCTAGTTCTAATAAACCTTCAAAAAATAATGTGTTTATTTATTTTAAACTTTTAGATTATATTGGCATTATTTTGGCATTTTGTGGTTTTGATTTTGGCAGGATTTGTCAGTTTTCTTGTCTAAGTGGGGCAGGATCTCTAATTTAAGGTTGGTCACACTGGTTGGATCAAAGTAAGAGATCAAAGTAAGAGGGCCTTTCTTGAGGATGGGAAATCATCAGATGTTCTTTCTGGCTTTTTTTTAAAATAATTATAAACTAGCGCTTGACTGCAATTCCGCCTGATGGTAAGCAGTGATGCAATTGTTGATGGTAAAGCGCGCTAGTTTATTAAGCTCATTCACTTAAAAAAACCTTAGTGAATAGGAAGGAAGACGGCAGTTGAGCGAGGTGGTGCAATGTTAGACCCAATAACACGACCAAAGATGCTGCGCCAGAGGGAGATTGGTGTGGAGACCCTCACGACCAAACTCCCGGCATAACAACATTTGATGCATCGTACCTGGCACTCATCGCAACACAACTGCTCAGACCCGTCCTCCGTACGGCTTCACCAGACATATGCGGAACACGACGAATCGCTTGGCGGCAAGACTTTGTCTGGTGGGTGGTAACTTTTGCCGGCAGCCGATGTTCTGGCCTACCACCGAGAAAAAAAGGTTTGGGGCAAAGCGGACGCACGTATCAGACTTTTACTGACTAAAACTCATCCATGTTTTTTTTTGTTTTAAAAAGCGTTGCCCCAGACTAGGAATTTCTCTTGTGTCCTGCATTCTTTCATTTAACTGTGCGCCAGGGGGCTCGGAATCTCTTTTGAACAACACGTACCCCTGGCAAAACAAAGGGAACACTGCTTTCAATACTTCAGATACCTTATTTTCAAAGGCTTCTAGATTTTATTAGAATACTAGCGGCCGCCAGCGACTTCGTTCGCGTGGTTTAGTTATGCTCCGTTCCTATTGGTCGCAACGTGATATTATATAGCCTAAAGCCTTCCTGGATTAATGGGCTATCCAACGCAAAAATACTTTTTCAATTCGGACCAGTAGTTCCTGAGATTAGCGCGTTCAAACAAACTCTTCAGCTTTATATATTAGTATAGATTTTAGGTACGGACGACAGCAGATCAAGCTACCCAAAACTGTCAAATATTCCCTATCAACCTTGAGCCTTAGTATTTTAGAGATAAAGTTGAAAATCTAATAAAGAAATCTGACAGATTATAGGAGCTAGATGTGCTGTTGTCTGTTGTCTATGAACACATAGCTGCACATCCATGTTATAAAGATTTTGCAGCTTTAGTTGACCTCGCATTGTATGGGTTTTGGGTGTATTGAAGACAGCTTACTTAACCTATCCTTTCTTAGCACGAATGAAAACTTAAGATTACACATCTTAAGTTTGCATTCTTAAATTAATACTTCTGATAATGTGCCTAATATATACTTATACGCATACGTACATCTTCTTTTATGTCTGTAATAAATGGTGAAAACCAATTTAAAAACCATTGAGAAATTTAGAAGAAAGGCGCGAAAGCGATTTCTTTATAATATGAATAAATAGACACAGAAGATCAATAAATTTATCGTTTACTAGCTGACCCGGCGAACTTTGTTCCGCCTTAAATGCAATATCACATGATATTTTTTTTTTTACTTTTTAAATTATGATAATCCATACTAATATTATAAATGCGAAAGTAACTCTGTCTGGCTGTCTGTTACGCTTTCCCGCTTAAACCTCTCAACCGATTGTGATGAAATTTGGCGCAGACAATCTTTAGACCCTGTGAAAGGAAATAGGCTACGTTTTATTGGGATCACCGAGATCCTCGGAATGAGAACTTCCTCACCCTTGAATTTTTCGTTGAGTATTGTGGCGTAAATCAAATTGTATATAAATTTACTTACCGTCTTCCGTTGCACAGTTATAGTTGGTTTAAGTTTCGAATCATGATTACTACGGAACCAATCTTTAGTCGTAAAGTGTGCGGTGGTAAGCCAGGTACATCCAAGGAGTTTAAAAATTCGATTGGATAGTTGGTGGCATCATCTTCATTTGTTACACAGTCAATAGATTTGAAAGAATGCAGGGTACCAATGTTCTCATTCTGAACTATGTAGTTTTAGTCATCTACTATCTTTATTTTACCATTCGTTATTTTTGAGGTTAGTAGTGATGTTTGGGAATACTTTGTTGATGAGTTCGTCTTTCGATAAGACAAAGTTACAGAAATTTTGACGAAATGAAATTAGTCCGCTCGATTCGTCGACAGGTACTCGACCATTACCGATATTCCGCAATTTCTCAGAGAAATCTTCAGCAGATGTATCGTTCAGCAATGCAACTCTCATGTTTGTTGTCAGCTGAAGTTTCTTAACATAGCGCCATAGATTCGATGATTTGAGGCAAGCTTTTATTGCGTTGGCAGCAGTCGATCTGGGAATTACTGGCAATGTTTGGCGGAAATCGCCAGACAGTAAAATCATTGCGCCTCCAAAACATCTCGAGTCATTACCTAGATCTTGAAATGTTCGGTTAAATGCTTCCAATGCACGTTTATGCGCCATTTTGCATTCGTCCTAGATGATGATCTTCGATTCGGATAAAACTTTGGCCACAGCGGAGCGCTTTGTAGTGTGACACGTTTGTTCTTCAATAGAATGAAGATTTAAATTTTAATGCAGAAGATGCAATGTGGCTGTTATTCCAGAAGAAGCAACTGCAACGGCAATGTTGGATCTTGCGTGAACAGTGGCTAAAACTACTGACATGAGGAATGTCTTACCAGTTCCACCAAACGCTAGTATGCAAGCAGTAATCATTGCTGCAATCGTATTGAAACGCTGTCTGAATCAAATCAGTATTTGATGAATTTCTTCTTGTGTTTCGTAAATTATCTAGCTGTTAATCTCTGAGGTTTACTCGATTATTTCACATTGTTAACCAAGCCGTTCACGGGCTGCTTCCCTTTGCTCTTGTGAGTCAGAACCACGCCGTCGACCCATACTAAGGCGGCGCTCTTCACCTGCAATTTCTTGCTCTTCTTCAGTGCTAATCTAGTCAGGAGTGTTCTTCGGTATGACTGTTTAACTTTCCGGTCCGTTTTTGTAGAAATATTGTTTTAAGATAATATACGGTTTTATTATTCATTAATTATGCTTTGAATCGGACAAATGTGGCGTTATTTCTGTGTGGTCTATGAAAATGGTAAAAAAGCTGAACGCAAAAATTAGGGTGTTATAATATTTTTAATAGCATAACGTTATGCTATATTATATAAATGTTATATAAATGATCCGCGCACCTACACGTTGTATCCATGGACGATACTAGAAATACTGTCAAATGTTTGACAGAAAGTAAGTCGTCAACTTTTATATAGGAAAATGGAATTGTCGTTTTACACTATCTTACTCGCAATTTTTCCTTATTTGCTCACCGTGTAGGCGTACCCTGGACTACGACAAACATTTTAAAACCAAAATCAGCTCAATCGGCCAAGCCGTTCTCGAGTTTTAACCAGACTAACGAACAACAATTCATTTTTATTTATATAGATATTTGACTACCCCCCCGCAGTTTATTATTTTGGGAACATCGGGAAAAAAATATTTATTTATGTACTTATTTATGTACCTACACACATAAATATAAAAGCCAAGAAAAATACGGGACAGAAATATAATTACAGAGGTGATGCTTGTTTCATAAAAAAAAATCCTTTGACTAGACAATAGATAGAAAGAGCCTGAAAGAGTAAATACTGATTTACCTGGTGCAATTTAATTGCCTATAACATACAATAAAATTGATGCAACAAATGACTTGCATCGTCTAATTAATTAAAGCTAAGGCTTTAATTAAGTTGTTTTTGTCTCCTTAAGACTGATTTGCACTTGAATTGAATGTTTTTTTTTTTTTATTTTTGTTAATCAGTCTTAAGGAGACAAAAAAAATACATAAAATCACATCGTGTGTGTCCTGATCAAGCCCCTTAATCAGCGAACACATTTTTGTCAAATGATAGCGACTAGTTGGGAGTTATCATTTGAACCACCCATTGGTCCGTTCGGTCCAAACCATCCCAAGTAGTCGTAATCATTTGACAAAAATGTGTTCGCCGATTAGGGGGCAGGTCATAGTCTACGCATGTTCCAAATGTCTACCTTATTCCATCCATCTGTTTTATCGTAAAAGCGTAACAAAAACAAATGATCAAATATTTTCTCTCTATATTAATTGTTAAGTTTACCTAGATTGTTGACAAATGAAAATCAATCTTCTATTTAAACCTAAATATACATCAGAAAGCGAATACACGATTCATAATCTCATAACAGGACATGAAGAGGCACTGCGGTGTTGATGCCCCCAGGTCAAACGTTATGCCAGTTTACCCCAAGTTCTAATAACATTATGGCCGCCACTCAGACCTCAGGCCTACAATTTGTACCGATTCAATCATGGATATGCCTATCTTGTTTAGAGCCTAGAAGTTTACGAAATGAAATGTAATTATTTGAAAAAGATTCCGATATATTTCGCTCACCTCTTAGTAATAAATATATCGGCACATTTGCATTCTTTCAAGATCTTTGATGCCTGTTTCGGTAAAACAAAAAAAAAGAAAATTAGAAAAAATATTTAAAAAAAAAACGAAAAAATTCATAAAAATTGTTGAAAAAACGTAAAATTAATGAATTTGAAACGTAAAATGAATACATACATTTGTATGAAACTGATTTATGAATTAATTTTCCGTTTTTTTTTACAGGTACTTGTCTATACTTACTAGTAATCAAACGCAGTGATCAACGGGTTCGAGGTTCTAGTATAGACGCTAATAAATTATTAAGGACTACCTGCACGTAGCGGTTTCACACGCGTAGGTTTCGATATGTTTTTTGTATATGCTCAGCTCCTATTGGTCGCAGCGTGATGTTATATCACCTAAAGCCTACCCAACGCAAAAAGAATTTTCAAATCGGACCTGAGATTAGCACGATCAAACAAACAAACAAATTCTTCAGCTTTATATATTAGTATATATATAGATATGTAATAAACTCAGTTTCACATTTTTGCAATATATTACTAGATGAGCGATTAGTTCTTTGTATAAGTTTAGATAAATTAAAAAGATTTTACTAAAATAGTGAAAAAGGTGCTTGATGTAAAAACATAAATTGCATGCATGGTATTACATGGTTTCAAAAACCAATGTTTAAGCATAGTTTGGCTCAATGATGAAATTCTGTTAAGGGAGACTTCTGAGCGAACGTTCCTGCGTTGAATTAGTAAGATACGAAATGCTAGGTTTATGAATTGAAAAAAGGATTTTCACTTAATTTGGTATCCAATGTAAATAGTTGTGTTATATATTGTAAATAGATAGCATCCGTGGCATAGCGGTAGCGAACGCGGCCGCTGCGCAAGGAGGCGCGGTTTCGATCCCCGCGCAGTGCAAATATTTGTATGCATGAATATGAATATTTGCACTGGTCTGGTCGTATCTCGAAAAGCACGTTAAGCCGTTGGCCCGATTGCCATACGAACATCTAGTGGCAGTCGTTACGGTTTGTTGGAGCCCTCAAAAGCCCGACAATTGGTCTAACTGCAATGCTTCGATATCGCCTTCGGGAGGTCAGACGGCAGTTGCTTCACGGAAAATATCGAAGTTTAGCCAAAATCAGCAGTTAAACTGGTCAAGCGGACCCGGGACTCCAAAGAGACTCCAGACTGAAAAAGCTTCGGATGCGATTGGGATTAACGTTGAGATGATGATGATATATTGTAAATCAATTTAAAGTGAAAGTATACATAGGTGTTTGTTCACCAACATGATGCAGTATTCAAAAGCATTTTGCACAGTAAAGAAATACTTTAACTTCTGACGTTATGTTCAGTGTCGCAAGAAATTTATTCAGCCTAACTTTATGATAAAATCACATCCGCCAAACTCAATTCAGCGAATATTTTCACAAAATACTACGTCGATAACTCGCACTTGTCACGAATTATTTGGTATCTAAACAGGCGTAACCGATATACCCTTCAATCTTGGTATTGATTAGTTTACCAGTCTCCGATCTTCAAAGGTTAACATCCTTCAAAGTGGTGGGCATCTACGCACGCGTCTTTAGACTCTATAGTATATATTATACGCATACTTAAAGACATATACAGTATGTTAAATAACAGAGGGCGTTCCCTTAAACTCGTTAATATATATCATTAATAGATTAAAATAAAAATATCAGCATAGAAAAAAATAAGCATAAAAAAATCCGAATAAAAAAAAATTCTAATTGGAAATAAATTTGAAACCTCCTGTTTTAAATCAAAATAGTAGCGTAGTATCATAAACAAATTGCGACCCTGCCGTCTTTCAAGTTCGCGTGTACAGTGTGTTTCTTTTACATGTCAATTTAAAATTTTTATTGAATATTTTCTTATTGGAAAAATTTTAAAAACATTTTATTTTCGAATGGAAATATTTTTTTTAGCATGTATGTATGCTATACTATTTCGGGTTAACGGGAACGCCCTCTGTTAGTTAACATACTGTATAACGTATTCCTTATAAGGGCCAACGATTTTGAACGTCTGAAATAAAACGTGAAATAAAAGTAGAATGGAGTTGAAAATGTAGCAAAGAAAAGAGATTTCTGTGCCATAGACATCTTCTTTATCCCTTGTTTTTATCCAGAGGGTTTAAAAAAAAACTATAAAAAAGTTAGTAAATAACCATTTCGATCTATTGGTAACTCAAGTAAACAAAGTTTTTTTTTATTATGAATTATTTATTACAGAAACACACACGTGCCTATTCAAATGTACATTCAAAAATAGTATAGGTTAGCCTAATTTTAGTATTAAATTATAAAAAGACAAGTGAAGTAATTTTAACAATGACTTATGGCGTTTTCCACCATATTCGGGGAAATCAACTTATTGGGCAGATAATTTCATACAATACGTTCATAATGGCAGACACAGAACTTAACCAGATTAGTTTCTGGATAAGTTTTTGTTCATAAAATTTTTGAATTTTAATTTGAATAGACACGTGTTTCTGTGATAAATAATTAAATTTTCTTTCTACTTTGTTAACCTAAGTCACCAATAGATCGAGGAAAGGACCATGGGAAGCAAGCATGTGTTATGTTTGTAAGTAAGTATGTGTAAAAACGGTAAAAACACTTCATTAAGGGCTGAGTTTGCAATAGTCAGATAACGTTTATAATATATAAGGAATAAATATGACAGTTTCACATAATTTTTATACAGAGGCAGCCATACCCCAATATTTATTCATCAGATAAAAGTTATTTGACTTATAAAAAGCATTTACTGAAATTAATAACGTTAAACGTAAGCATTAAATCCTTCACACAGATCTGAAAACAGAAATATGAGGACACATACAACCAAAATTGAACACTCGAACAAACAAAATATTAAACAAAGCCAAAATTTTCCTTTCAACTATCCACCCTTCAACACAAAGGCTATGATATTATATAAGGCATAGTATAGAATATAGATGTCAGCTTGCCTAAACTGTGCGTCTAGGTCCGTTCACCTTGCACGCAACTCTATCGGGTGGGCTCCCTATGCAAGAATTTTGGAACCCCCTCCTTGTGTCAATGCCTTTATGATTCGAGAACGTCGTTCCAATTGTAGACTGGGCAACGAACTTCGAGTTTTCCGTGCATTTGTGTATTGTCCTTTATGAGATATTCCTTCGGGACTTTGCCACTAGAAATTTCAAAGAACTTTTAAATCAAAATTTTAAAGGATATTTAGAACTTTTAGGAAATCGTTTATTAACCAAATAGTGTTTTTACATTTCCTTAAGTACAAACTACTTCCTAAATTCATTAATTTAGGAAGTAGTTATCAAGTTAGTTATTAGTTATCAAGTTAGAATTAGGTATCTACGTAATACGTTTCCTCTGTAACATTTTACAGAGGAAACGTATTACGTAGATACCTAATTCTATATTTTAACTTGTGGACTCCACACTACGTCGCACCTGTCTCATGGAGTCCTTGAGAGTTATTAACAATTTAAAATATCAAGGTCGAAACCATATTATAAATCTCGAATATAAATCGATAATAAAATCATTTTTTTCCCTCAAACTAGCTACTTTTGAATCATTCAATCCCTTGGGTGCTAGTAAAAACAATGAGCATTTTTAATTTTCACATAACAACGTTTTTTTATATAACATAATTACTTAACTATGTCCAACTTTGCGTCACAAACGACGTCCATGATACACCAGGGCCACACAACCCTAGACAACGCTATTCTCAACACATTTTTAGTTTTCTAACTAAACACTTTCGAAATTATGAAAGTTTTCTCTATTATCGAGAAGACCTCATTTCTATTTCGTGTAGCGCAGAATATCTTGAGTGAACACGTCATGAGCTGTTTGGTGGCGTGCATCGCATCGTGTCGAATCTTATCTCAACTTTTAATAACTCCCCTCACCACACCGTATAAAAATTCATGTTAAACTTAACCAACATGGAAATGTGGTTTGGACAGAAGTAACACTGCTTTGATGTAGGAAAGCAGTTTAATTAGTTATTTTTTGGCTGAAATTTGTTTAAAAGTTGTAATATACATAGTCTGAAAATGCATGTATATTAAAAGTTCAGGTTCAGTAACCTAGCGAAACAAAAATTTCTGCTAGATACCAGAAGAAGTACTTAATATGCGATCTCTTTTATGAAAAAAGGACAACAGTGTCTTCAAGGCTAGAGTGAATAGGCTCGCTTTACCATCAACGATTGCATTACTATTTACCATCAGGCGGGATTGCGGTCAAGCGGTAGTTTATAATTTATATAAAAAAAAATTATAATAATCCATACTAATATTATAAATGCGAAAGTAACTCTGTCTGTCTGTCTGTTACGCTTTCCCGCTTAAACCTCTCAACCGATTTTGATGAAATTTGGCTATATAATCTTGAGACCCTGAGAAAGAACATAAGCTACCTTTTATTGAAAAAAAAATGATATTCCCGAGGGAAATCTAAAAAGCGCGATAGCCGAACTCCACGCGGGCGAAGCCGCAGGCGAAAAGCTAGTACTTAATAAAAAATAAAAACTTGGGTATCCGTCTTCAAAATGAACAGATAGATTTTGTACTTAAAACCAATATTGATATGAAAAACAACATAAATCTTATCAAATTCGTTTCGTAATCTCAACAAATAGGTACAATACTGTGGTATAAGAATTTGTCGGATCTGTGTCCCTAGGATGGTTAGAGCTGGGGGTAGTAAGGTTAGATTGTGTGCGGTCGTGCGGCAGGGTCCACGACCCTACATCCTCGCTCCCGATCCAGGTTATCAACTTCATACCTCCCACTTGTTCCACCCCCGTAGCGCACAAATGCTGCAGGGATTTTCTAAAACATTATGTGGAAGACGCTCCTCACATAAGAGAGTGCGTTGACTTCTACCTACGCTTAGAATGCTTCACGATAACTTATTATTTTCTTGGTCTATTTTACATTTTCTGCGCTTGCTTTGAGCGAGGTGAATTATTTTCATGAAAATATTTACGCTTTAGGTATTAATTTATTTTAAATTGAATTAAGGTGTTGTACTAAGTAATTTCTACATCGTGCATCGTCCTCATTAAAGAGTTCATGGTGCTGCATTGCTGTTGTGTTCATGCTGTGACAGGTTCCACTAAAATACTTTTGAGTTATGGAATATGGTGGAAAATTAAAGCAGTTTTTCTTGGTGTTTCATTTTAATTTCTTATAACAAGTTTTCGTATTCACCCAATTAAATCTTGTAAAATATCCACCTGCACAGGTACAAACAAATCCTACAAAATAGTTGACTAAAAAAACTAATTAGTTCGTCAGTCAGATTTCCAAAAAATACTAGACACGTATTTTTTCTTTTTTCATATAAACAAAAAATAAAGACGACACAGCGCGTTGAAAACTCGTGTGACGTCACTGCACGCTACACTTTTTAGCGACCAGTGACGTCACCAGCAACCACTCCTGATCTTTGATGCCTTTTATATTTGTCAATTTTTATTGATTTGATAAAACAAAATATACGTATCCAAATTTTTCTATAATCTGAATGCGGACTAAATAGAATCCATTTTTTTACCCAGGAAACATCCCTATTCAAAGTACAAATGTGTACAAAAATATTTCTCAATTTGGCGTATTCCTTCACCGGTGCAGCTTTCATGTCTCTAAAACTTTAAAAGAAACGTAAAAATGGGAATGCGGTTTAAGATAAGAAGACGTTTAACCAAATGCGATTTCCCAAGAGCCTTAGTAAACTTTAATGATAGATCTATTCTTAATCTTTTAACGTACGAAGTTTTTGTAACCATATAACTAACATGACATTACTTCGTTGTAAATTAGTTTAATCACTCAATTCATGCTTAAAAAGGTTATGGTTATCTATTGAAAATGCAACGATAGAGAATTACAGCGTACCTTAAATAGAGCAGCAGAATTCAATAATTATAATTTATTCAGTACTAATTACTATGATCAATCATTAATGTGTTTTTCACCCCTTTGCAGGCATGCACTTTACAATGGCGATATTGCATGACACTAGTTGGTATCCGCGTGATACTGCGTCGTTCATAACGCGTTAACGACATACCAGTTAAATAAAATAAAAGAATCTCATACATATTACAGGTTGCGATATAAAAAAATCTTATGTGCTCGTATTTAATATGATATATATGTACACGCACTAGCGATACGCATGATAAAGGTCAGTGAAGGTTTTAAGTGCCATGTGCAAGCGCACCCTTTGCCGATGTCGCGGTGGGACACATACGCCAATTAAATTTAAAATTGATTAACACCACAAACCAATATAATAAACTATGCTCTTATGTCAGACTGTAAAAATGTTACTTTATTGCCATTTCTGTGTTTCGTGTGATCATTTAATTGTGAAAAAAGACAAATAGAGAAGCTTATTTAAGGTTTTTTTATTATTATAAACTAATGCTTGACTGCAATCCCGCCTGTTGGTAAGCAGTGATGAAATGGTTGATGTTAAAGCGTGCTAGTTTATTAAGAGCTTATTCACTCAAAAAAACTGAGTGAATAGGAAGGCAAATGGCAGTTGAGCGAAGTGATATAATGTTAAACACGACCAACGATGCGTCACAGGGAGATTGATCTGGAGACCCTCTACGACCAAACTCCCGACACTACAACATTTGGCGTATCGTACCTACCCGCACATTGCAACACAACTGCTCCGACCCGTCCTCCGTAGGTACGGCTTCACCAGACATCGTGTCGGAACACGACAAATCGCTTGGCCGCAAGACTCTATCTGGCGGGTGGTAACTTCTGGCGGCATCCAAGGTTATGGCCTAACACCGAGGTTGTTGGAAGTGTGTTACGTAATTTATATTTTGATTGTTTCAGTGAACAGACGTATCATTTGCCTAGCTTTTTGCCAATTAATTTGGGATAAGCTTCCAATTTAACCAGATCCAGCTGTATATTAGTTTTTTACATAAGGCGACAGCTTATCTGACTTGCACAATCCAGTTATTGGAAAACACGATAGAACCCCTTGGTAAGACTTGATGCCAAACTTTAACAGACTAAGGTATAGGCAGGGGCTCTTTAGTAAAGATCCTTTCCCCCTTATTCATAAACGTTGCTTAAAGTTAACTAGTGATTATTATTACTAGCGATTGTTTAACCATATATTTTTACATTTGGACGTCACTTAAATTTAATCATCGATTTGAATAAGCACCATTGTGTTTAAAGGGGTTTATTTATAAACGATGATCAAATTAAAGTGACGTTAATACGTCAAAAATGTATGGTTAAACATTCACTAATCACTAGTTAACTTTACGCAACTTTTATGAATAAGGGTGTATTATATATTGAATAAGTCGTGGTGCCCTAGTGGTTAAAACACCAGCCTCTCAAGTATGAGTGTGCGGGTTCGATTCCAAGTCAGGCAAATAGGTACCAATGTAACTTTTCTAAAGTTATATGTACTTTCTAAGTATATCGTGGACACCAATGACTGAAGGTGAAGGAAAACATCTTGAGGAAACCTGGACTTTATAAGTCTGAAATCGCCAACCCGCATTGAGCAAGCGTGGTGATTACGCTCAATCCTTCTCTATATGAGAGGAGACCTGTGCCCAACAGTGGGACGATAAAAGGTTGATGATGATGATGATATATTGAATTCAAAAGTATTCACTCTAAATTTTACACAAAAGCTAATTACTATTTTGTCATTGAATTAATTTTTCGTATTAATGGTCGTGGTTAGAGGGTGACTCATTACGAAAAATTGAAAAAATGAATTATTAGTTACAGGTCCTGAAATATAATGCCTGTATCATCGAAATCACGTGACAACAACCTTATTGCATGACGCGGTATCCGTGCGTGACTCTGAATGCACCTAATGCACACAGAACTTCGGGCTTTTCAGCTACCTTTTTTATTTTAATAGGCACGCCATTGTGTATATTGCGGCACCAACCGATCAGTAAGTATAGCTTGTTCTATATGCCTGTATGAGGTCTTCATGGTGCTCATACGATATGATCAAAATTATGGCTGAACTTTTTAGACTCACTCACACAGACTAGTCAGAAAGGAAGCTGACCTTATCCAGTTTTAAAAATATGATTGACGTGTAGGAGAGGTTGTACAAACCTATTTACAAAAATATAATTAATTTATAATTTATGCCCTGTTATAATGTGGACCGTTTTGAAAATCGAATTGTTTTAAATCCGACAATTCAATTTTTTTTTTTTGTTATGGTATTATCCCACTGCAAAGGCCTCTCGCATATTCTGCCAAGGTATGTTGTGAAATAAATCAGAAAAATACAATTAGATGTAGTGACCAATATAGTACTTTTAACAACTATTTTACAACATCCGTTACTAACATACCTACTGTTTGTAATGCTGTCTGACTCATGTATGTATGTTTTATAGTAGGTAGGTATCCACTCGTAAAATATGAGTGCCTATGTACCTATAACTATTTTATGAGACATGAGATATCTAAGAACGTACTCATGCCTAGGTACTATATCGTAACTTTGGATAGCGTCAGTTTGGGTTGTCGCAGTTCTGCCAAGTCCGTTGGATGGAAAAATAAACTTAAAGCCACCGCAACACTTTTTAAAAGGGATATACAATATGTAAAGACAGCCTCCGTGGCGTAGCGGATGCGGCCGCTGCGCAAGGAGGCGCGGGTTCAATCCCCGCGCAGTGCAAATATTTGTATGCATGAATATGAATATTTGCACTGGTCTGGTCGTGCCTCAGAAAGCACGTTAAGCCATTGGTCCCGGTTGCCATACGAACATCTAGTGGCAGTCGTTACGGGTTGTTGGAGCCCTCAAAAGTCCAGCAATTGGTCTAGCTGCAATGCTTCGATGTCGCCTTCGGGTTGTGGAGGTCAGACGGCAGTCGCTTCACGGAAAACGTCGAAGTTTAGCCATATCAGCAGTAAGACTGGTAAAAGCGGACCCCTGACACCAAAGATGAAAAAGCTTCGGATGCGTCTGGGATTAACGCTGAGATGATGATGATACAATATGTAAAGAAAACCTTATCCGATCTGTGAAGGTATTGTTAACTGATTCTACTAATTCCTACAACGCCGGGCTTGCTAAACGCACAAAATTAAAGAAATACCCCTAAAAATAACTATTATTTCGCAAAAGGAGGTAACTTAGTACATGATCGGTAGGCAATACATGCGCAGGTGAAGGGGGGCGGGGCACGCGGTACGCGGTCCCCTTGCTCATAATAATATCGCCGAAAATGGTGTTGTCACTTTTTAAAAAAATACCAAATTTTGAGAAAGTTGGAATTAATTCGCGGAATAATAGATTACTTCAAAATTCATTAGGTACTATTGTTAATAGGATGATTATGTAAAATTTCATATTTTATTTGATCATGTGTATACCCCAACATTTAATATCCTTTTGGGTCGGACGAGGTTTTCTTTACATATTGCATATAACTGTGAGTAGCGTCAGTTTGGGTTGTCGCAGTTATACCAAGTCCGGTGTATGGAAAAATAAACCTAAAGCCACCACTTTTTAAAAAGGATTTAATATAATATAGGTTTATATCTGTTATTTTTCGAGTGGAGAAAGAACTTTGCTCACAATGCACGCTATGATTGCAGTATTGCATGACAGCACTGTGACATCCCCAACACCCTCTTAATGTAACGACAAAAAGACATGTACTTTTAAATATTTTTTAATGGTACTGTTTAGCTGATAAAACCGTTCTACTTATCTGAATGCAGAAAGAAATGCTATATATTTGCTTTTTTTAACATTATAAAGTAGTGCTTGACCGCGATCTAGTTTTTTTTTTTTACATATTATAAACCAGCGCTTCACCGCAATCCTGCCTGATGGTAAGCAGTGACGCAATCGTTGATGGTTAAGCGCACTAGTTTATTAAGAGCCTATTCACTCTAGCCTTGAAGACACTCAAATTGTAGTCCGACGGAAACACCGCCGCTGGCAAATTGTTCCAGTCCCTCGATGTACGCGGTATAAAGGAGGAGGCGAAACGCTTCGTCCGGATCGTAGTGGTGTTAACAACGTAAGGGTGGAAACCAGCCGTACGACGGGTCGTCCGCTGGTAGAACGGAGTTTGAGGGTAAGCAGTGATGCTATCGTTGATGGTAAAGCGCACTAGTTTATTAAGGGTTTATTGTTCACTCTAGCCTTGAAGACATTTAAGAGGGAACTCTAGTGGTGCTTTCTCTATACAAACGTATTCCGCTGTTTTCTTTGTGGATAATGCATTTAGAGCAATTATTCTTTTTCTACAATTTTACACCGTGATTATACGTGCCCCTATCATTTGATTTTTTCCGAAACTTAATATTAATAAAAGAAATACGATACTTCGAAATCGCGAAAAATAACCCATTATTACCGTGATGTTCAGCTGACTATTAGACAAACGTGATAAGTTTTTGGTCAAAAAGAAAATAATAGAAGCATAGGTATACTAGTCCTCTAAATTTTAATATGATATAATAATTGAGATCTGTCGTCTTTTGAAAAAGAAAACAGCGAATACGAAACGTCTTTTGGTCAACGTTTTTGTAGGTAAAATCAGCCTCAGCTGCAATTGTTCTTTTCGCACTTTAGCGGGAGAGGTTGGAAGCAGCGCGACGGCAATAGTTTCTTCAAATACCTATTTTCCTAATTCCTCGGCACTAGAGTCCCATCTTAAATTGTATTCATAAGGAAAGACCGCCGCGGGTAAATTGTTCCAGTTCTTATATGTACGCGGTATAATAGATTAGGCGACATACATTATCGAGATATATGTATCACGTTAAAACGGCTGGACGGTACATTTACATCCAAAATATGTTTACATTATGGGATATTTTTGTCTGCGATAGAATCTTTTTTATCGACTCAGCATTGTCCTCTTATGCCTAAGCATACTGTAATGCAAAATCAGAGGTGAAATAATTGTGAATGGATTAGTCCATTCACAATTATTTCACCTCTGATTTTGCATTACAGTTCAAGTCACAATGACCTTTATTCACATTCAAATAATATTCCTCTTGAGTTCCTGCTACTGCAAGCTGCTGTTGCTGCTTTTTGCAAGACTGTCAAAATTGTTATGATCTTTTTTCTTTGATACAATATGATTGCTGCTGTCAGGGCTAAAAATACAGAGAATGAACTGTATTCTTTACATGTGATACCGAATTAAAAATTATGACAACTAAATCCATACTAATATTATAAATGCGAAAGTAACTCTGTCTGTCTGTCTGTCTGTTACGCTTTCCCGCTTAAACCTCTCAACCGATTTTGATGAAATTTGGCACAGACAATCTTTAGAAAACAATCTTTGAGGAAGAACAACCTTTTATCCCGGAAAAAAATGATGTTCCCGAGGGAAATCTAAAAAGCGCGATATAACCGAACTCCACGCGGGCGAAGCCGCGGGCGGAAAGCTAGTCAATTATATATTTTTTCAGTTTCATTTTACATATTGATAATCCATTGCTCCATATGTTAGAAAAATATAGTTGCTTAACTATGTAAATAACGCAATGAACGTTCTCGATCAAAATGAAACCCATTGTTACTGATAGTGTGTTACGTATTTACACAGCAGTACAAAAAGGTTTTAGATTGATGTCATTGCGACATTGGTGAAAGGTGCGTAGTAATTTGATCATCATTATAAGGTAATTAAGCACAATACTCTTTTCAGTGCCGTCGCTTCAAAAAGTATTAGGTATGCGTGCTGACTTCATAACTGATACAATTTGAAAACTATCGAAGATATCAAATTGTAGATACATAGGATATATTTATTTCAACGTATAATCCGCTTAAAATTGAATTCACGAATAATATTGGACTGAGTATTCAACAACTCATCAAACAAACAATGCAAGCCAGGTTTAAATTACCTATCCACTGAATGCTATTATTGCGTATTTTCATAAGCTTTTGCAAACACAAGGAAAAACAGGACACACAAGTACCATATAAACGATATTAAAATTCAATGAAATTGCACGTAACATTATTTCAATACTTACAAAATGAAGGCATTCGTCTGTAAATATTTATAACGACACCATACTCGGTTATTCGCGTTTATTTTAATATGTACTATTATATATTCAGTTTCCAATAAAAAGTTATTACAATGACTGTAAGCCATATTATTGCCTGTCGAGAAATAAGGATATGTTTAGTATTGTATAAGCAAATTATATTACATCCATCTTTTCGTCATTTTGCTAAATTAAGTACCTACTTACTTTTTGCATCACATTTACTTAGGTACTTATGTAATGATAAATATCCTACCAGCGTGTTGGACACCTATAAATGTTGGTCGTCAAATCACAAATGTTTGCCAAATTAAGTCTCCAAATTACAACAAATGTTTAATTATACCACTTTACTGGTTTTATTATACAATATATTCATGAATTCGTTATATACAATATGTTAAGAAAACCCTGTTCGACCCGTAAGGATAGTAAAGGTTAGGTAAACACTTGACCAAATATAATATAAAATTTTACATAATCATCATAGTAACAATACTAATGAATTTTGAAATAATCCTTTTTTCCGGCGAATTAAATCCAATTTCCCCGAACTTTAGTATTTTTTAAAAAAGTGACAACACCGGTATTATTATAAGCGAATAGCGACGCGACCACGTCACAGGAGCCGCGTGCCCTGCCCCCCGCCGGCCGCGGAATGGGGTTGCTTACCGCACATGTGTTAAGTTACCTCTTTTTGCGAAATAATATTTATTTTTTTAGGGGGATTTTTTTTTAAAGTTTTGCCTGTCTTTGTGGGCATTATTAGAATCAGTTATCGATACCTAACAACACCTTCACGGATCGGACAGGGTTTTCTTTACATATTGTATTTATGAAGTATTATAAAAATTTAAATGACGTCCTACGCATTTCCAATTCGTAGTTATTTTATAACGTTAGTATCCTGGTTCGCCTACTAATTTACTCTCGAAAAAGGCAGCTAAGATAGATACTATGCGGAATGTGCAGAATAGAGTGTGTAGTATTATATAGTTTGTGAGGTGCCTATGTCATCACCCTATAAGGTTCTCACTAATAGGACGAAGGACTTCGCTCTTCGTCCATCCTACCATTCGTCCACTCGTCAGTCTATCAGAAGTCATCATCATTATCATCATAATCGCCCCATAAAAAGCTTTTCAGCTTTGGAGTCAGGTCCGCTTTACCAGTCGAACGGCTGATTTTGGCTAAACTTCGATATTTTCATTTTAGGGCTCCAACAACCCGTAACGACTGCCACTAGATGTTCGTATGGCAACCGGGACCAACGGCTTAACGTGCTTTCCGTGGCACGACCAGGCTAGTTCAAATATTCATGCATACAAATATTTGCACTGCGCGGGGATCGAACCCGCGCCTCCTTGTGCAGCGGTCGCGTCCGCTACTGCTACGACACGGAGGCTGTCAAAAAGTCAATCGTCAGTCTATCAGCAGTCTGTACCATAATAAGTAATGCCGCCGCTTCCGCTTCACAAACTAAAGTACCTACATCTAACTTCATTGCATCTTTATTTTTCTCTTCCATTATGAAAAGGACAGATGATAAATATTATCTGTCCTTATCTGGCTGGTATCTCTTATATACCATATAAATGTAAGCAGCAATAATGTAGCATATTGTGTACTTATTTATAACTTTTATTTTGTTATGCCTAATTATTGTTTGTCTTTGACTCTTGCACGGTATCTCCGTTAAAGCTAATTCTAGCGATGGAAGGGGCCTGGTGACCTGTAACACAGGTTTTTCTTTAAATACCTATATCAGGCACCAGTCTCTCACAAAGGTGGAATTTAGCTGAGACTTTTTTTTGTACCCACTATTATAAATCAGCTTTGTGAAGAGAGAATAAATGATAAATTATTATTATTATTATATTAGTTTAGTCCTGTCATTAGTCAGCGTCGTGACATTCTTCTTCCTCTTCTTTTTCAGCCTATAAAGGTCCACTGCAGGACAAAGGCCTCCCCCAAGGTCTTCGTGACATTAGTTTAAACGTAATTAAGTAACGTAATTTGTAATTCAGTGGAGAGACGTGCAAAGAGGCTGATTGGTGACCCTGATCTAACTCGAGTTGGTCTCCAAAGTCTAGAGCACAGGCGTAGAGTAGCCAGCCTTTCGGTGTTCTATAGGATGCATTTCGGGGAGTGTGCGAGGGAATTGCATGATTTAATTCCCCCATCTCCGTTCCACCAGCGGACGACCCGTCGTACGGCTGGTTTCCACCCTTACGTTGTTAACACCACTACGATCCGACGAAGCGTTTCGCCTCCTCCTTTATACCGCGTACATCGAGGGACTGGAACAATTTGCCAGCGGCGGTGTTTCCGTCGGACTACAATTTGAGTGTCTTCAAGGCTAGAGTGAATAGGCTCTTAATAAACTAGTGCGCTTTACCATCAACGATTGCGTCACTGCTTACCATCAGGCAGGATTGCGGTCAAGCGCTGGTTTATAGTGTGTAAAAAAAAAAAAAAAAAATTTAAAAACATGGCTACTAAAAATACGTCAATTTACGTCAACGGCAGATTAATTTGACAGGACTAAACTGTTTGTCCTTTTCTTGATGAAATTGAAAGGAAAAGATACACTGTACTTAAATTTAGTTTATTTGGTGGGCAAGAGAATTGGTCCCAGCATCACAGCCTCAATGATTGCTTATATGATAGTAGACGTGTATTTTCTATCTATTCCTTTCATGCCGTGAAACATTTTGTTCGGGTGCGAATTAATTTAGCTAAGCATCCATATAGACGTCTAGATGGCGCTACTGTGCACAATTTATCCTCCGTTACTGAGTTTCTTTACTTTCACTATACATTGCATATTTCAGCATTGTTTTGTGTAGTTTTTGAAGAAAAAAAGTATATTGTGCAGTCGGATTTTAGTAGACAAATCTTGTAGTTTCTGCAATGCAATGACTGTCTTAACTTCGAAACAATGTTTTAATAGAATGTTATGAAAATAGTTTAATTTGAATTGATTGAATTTGATTGATGACAATTTGAATTGATGAAGGCGAAACGATTAACGTGTATTTATAATGTGACGATATATAACTAAATCTAACAAGCATTTATAATCTGCAATATTAAAAAGTCCTTTAATAACCCCAGGTGATTCCGTCACAAAAGTTTGTCATTTTATTTATTTACCAGTATTTTAACACCGAAAAGTGAAATATTAGTGAAAAATACAGAAGCGGAAAATAACACTCTTCATTTGGGTCCATGAAGCTACAGTTTAATAGAAAAGCGATGCCCAGAATTAACGCCAGTAATGACGGCTGTCATGAATATTATGACAGCAGAATAGATTTAAATCCTTAGATTCGCCCTACCGCGTCAGCAGATAATCGCGTTTCTGTTTAGTTTAGACACCTCTAATACACCATGATGCTGGGAATGCATTTGATTGTTGTGGTATTTATTCATGTGGGAGCTTACTGTAAAAGTGTCCGGACACTTTTTGGGAGACTAAGTACCTACTACGAAAGCAAATCTAGCGATTTAAATCTTTGGGCAGGAGCGTTGGACTTAATGTCAAACACTGTTGTAAATTATAGATTTCCGTGGCGGAGTTATGATATAACGGAACTTTATTTCCTAAGAAACTTAGACTTTTTCACCTTTGCGGCAACTGAGCCCTAGAGCGAGTCACCTAGTTTAATATTCTATTGTTTATTCAGCAAAAAGCAATCGCAGCTTTAATATTTTGTAAGTAAATTGCAAATGTCAAGGACTTGCGTCCAATTTACAGGTAAATCTGAGGTGCGCCTGCAATTATGAAAATTGGTCATGAACAGCTATGCTTATGGCTATGCCTATAATACCTGCTATATAGCTGAATACGATACGATGTACCAGCACCCTAATTGCGTAACACATTATTACTCTGGCTTAGAATAATTTTGAAGTATATTGCTAATCCATTGCACCATATGCTCCAAAAATATTTTTTTCTCAACAACGTAAACAACACAGTGAATGTTGTTGAACTATCATAATGATACCCATTTTTAGTTTTTACAAAGAGTTATGTTACGCAATCACCTTGCCGGTGCTTACGGTACATAAGTAGATACGTCCTCGATGCTTTTCTTCGCGGTTTTGAGAGCAGTGGTGATGAATTATTTCCATAAATAAAGTAAAGCGGCTGTCTTGTCAAAAAATCAAAATCAAAATTGTTTATTTCAAATTAACCATCCGTTGGTGCTTTTGAATAGTCAATGTCGGTCAGTCCAAGAAAAGTGAAGCTAAATTGCACGTTCCAAAGCGTAGATCTCTATGTAGAAGAACGTGCAAGAAACTCCATGGACACTCTTTTAAAATCATAATATATGGGTTACATTTCTTCGTTACATATTTATGTTGCTTCTATCATGTGAGCACAATGTATGAATATAAAATATAATTAAAAGATAGAAAATGAATGAAGCCCACTGGCAGCTAAGAGATGACCAGTCTCCACTGACGGCTCGTGTTTCGATCTCATATCCGTAAAAACTCGAGAGTTGGGGCTTTTGCCATTGAATCACTACTGCTCTACTGGGACCACAACCATGTTAAAATGACTCCCATCCAGCATTCTTAATAATCAAATAGATAATTTCACGCTTTCGCTGTTCTGAAGCGAAGAAACTTCATCCAATAGACATATTTACAGAAAAGTACCTACATATCCATTCTTTGGTTGCCTGGAAGAGATCGCTTTGGTCGATCGATCGATTTGGTGTACAATAAAGAATATATAAATAAATAAATAATATATGTACAGAACAGTAGGCGCACAGGCAAGTGAAGGAACACGGGAGGGTTTTAGTCAGTAAAAGTCTGACACGCCCTTCCGCTCCGCCCGAAGCGGGAGAGGTGATTTGATGAATTGCCATCCGGAAAAAGGTCCCTTTAAAGGCTTCCAAATTATTTATTTATAAGCATATGAGGGTTGCATTCAAACAGAATTTATTCCCTTAATCAAGAAGTGAATTACCGCTGAATGCGGAAGGTGCAGGACCGATCGTCCAGCAGTGGACGTTTTTCGGCTGAAATGATGACGATGATGATGATTAAGAAGTGGTCATGAGTGAGACCGCGAATTGGTAAATGTGAAGTGAGACGCCCCTAGGTGGAGCGACAATCTTCGCAGGACAGCTGGTAGCAGATGGATGAGAGTTCCTTGTTTTTTTTTTTTTATAATTATAAATTAGTGCTTGACCGCAATCCCCCCTGATGGTAAGCAGTAATGCAATCGTTCATGGTAAAGCGCGCTAGTTTATTAAGCCACTTAAAAAAAATAGTGAATAGGAAGGAAGACAGCAGCTGAGCGAGGTGATGCAATGTTAAACCCAACAACACGACCAACGATGCTGCGCCAGAGGGAGATTGATCTGGAAACCCTCCGCGACAAAATCCCCGACAAAACAACATTTGGTGCATCGTACCCGGCACACATCGCAACACAACTGCTCAGACCCGTCCTCCGTACGGCTTCTTCAGACATCATCAGCCGGAACACAACGAATCTCTTGGCGGCAAGCCTTTGTCTGGTGGTTGGTAACTTCTGCCGGCAGTTGATATTATGGCCTACCACCGAGAGACAAAATCGAGTTGAATGGCGTGAACTAGGAGAGCCCTATGCTCAGCAATGGACTGGTTTAGGCTGATGACGATGATGATAATTGAAGAAAATGCAAAATTAATTATTACGTAACAAGAAACGTTAACAAGTGCGGAAGGACATTAGGCATTGTTACCAAGCAATTGGACACGTGTGAAGATGAACAAAGTAAAATAAACAATAAATGTGTAATCACGACTCACGAACGTTACACACGTATTTTTTTATAACAATGTATTGAAAATCACACATTAAGCCTTAAGTACTGAAACTAACTCAATACACGTACGCAGTAACCTTTGAAGATAACACTCCCAAGGCAAAGTCGCCGTCATAAATAAACAATAGTTAGCAACATTTATGTATGTACAGAGTCACGCAAAAAAAGTATAACGAAGCCGATGTTGCAGGCACATACATAGTTTTAATATTAGCATAACTATCAGATATTCACGGGTCAGGCTATAGAAAATAATTGTATCTACCATTATTTATATACGAAGCTTGGCTACCGACGACGGTAATTAGCGATTTGCATGTAGTCGATGGTCAATTAGTCGTCTCCGCTCCACTTGCCTCCACCCCCATTCCATCTTGGCTTGACGTTCAGATTGCGTTGCTAAACGCTTAGCAACCGCCACAGAGCAAAATAACTTGTACGAGCTCAGTAGAATAATTTGCAGTACAACCACGAGAAACAACGATATTAGTTTTACATCATGTACATTTTCTGCTTCTACGTTCTTACATGTTTTCTTCTCTACTATTGTGAACAATACGAAAACTGCCGGATTTTACGAGCACTTGAGACTTCTAACGACATTCGTCTCCCATTAAGTAGGGAAATAGGAAGGATAATTCCCGAATGCGCTGCAGTTTGTGGATTTAACTTTAGGTGGTACCAACATAATTGATGGTAGGTTTAGACAATGACTTAGGACACGAATGCCGCCTGTTTATTGTTTTAGTTGGGGGGTGTAAACTGTGGGGGCGTACTTAGAACTTCCACAAATGGAACAGACAAAATGTAACAGTAAAGTGGTGATTTGCTGTGTATGACAGTGTATCAACTCGTAATCCGCATAATAATACATTATTATACCTGTTGCATAACAGTTTCTATTACATCCTAATCATTTCAAATATGATCACATATAAGAATTTCGTATAAAGCTTAAGTGGCTTCCCATACGTCTTCTCCGGAATTCTCATATCCTATTTCAGCTCTACAGCATTTTTGTTTAATCCCAATACCCCCTCTTTAAAGAACGGATCAAGTCCCTTCATGACACATAGATATCTGAGGTCATCGGAAAACCTGATATTAGACATACTATTTTCTATGATAAATCCTTTACTGTACAAGCAGTTCGGCTATGGAATGACTTGCCCATGTCCTTGAGCCATGCTCAAACTCTGTCCACTTTTGAAACTATGATAAAAAAGCACTTCCTCTCTCTTTAAACATATCATTATATTTTATTTGCTCTTGTATGACGTTTATTAATTAGATGTATATATTTATCTAAAGTAGTATGTAACACTTAACGTACCTACATATTTATTGTATAACCTATGTAAATAGTACACTGTAGACTACCTACATTATTTCTCCCTCCTTCCCCTTAGTATTCCATCCAAGGGTTGTCTCTAAAAAATCGCTCTTAGCGATAAAACTGCCCTTTGTAAAATCTTTATATTTATATTCTGTAATCTGTATGATGTACATAATAAAGATAATTCAATTCTAATCTATTCTATTCTGTCGAATTTCTTTATTAGATTATCAACAGTATCGCTAAAAAGCTCAATGTTGATTGGGAATATTTGACAGTTTCGGGTAGCTTGACCTGCACTCGTCCGTACATCGAAAAATTTGTCAACAAAAAATGACGAAATGAATGTTGTAAATCATCAGCATCTACCTAACCTTTTCCCAACCATTCTGGGTCAGCTTCCTGTCTAACCAGATGCACCTGGATACCAGTATTTTAAGCTCTAAAGCCAGTTACTTACGGGGAGTTTTGACGGGAAAGTCAAGCTGAGTGTCACGCTCATCTTACATGGCAATTTAAAAATTATATAAAGTGTTGTTTACTAAATAAAAGTGCGTGAATTATGTAGTAAAAAGAGCATTCAGCAAATAATTCATAAAGAACAATGAAATATCGCGGCATAGTCGCCACATCATGACATTGACTCAAACCTCCCTCGTAAGACGGTTCACGCTGCCGTTTTTTTCGACATGCATAATTCATTACGAGACATGGGCTAAATCCACAAACCGTGCGAAGCCAAAAAAGAAAGAAGGAAAGAAAAGAAAGTAAGAAAGTCAGTTACTGGGTAATACTACCCCTCTTTGTTAAGACTGGTCGTCAAACTTTCGAGCTACCTAAGTATTAGCAATTTATACGTTTAACGCCTTTGGAATTTTATCTTGAAGGATTTTTCTCGATGGTAGGCCATAATATAGGCTGCTGGCAGAAGTTACCACCCACCAGAAAAAGTCTTGCCGCCAAGCGATTCTTCATCTTCCGGCATAATGCCTAGTGAAGCCGTACGGAGGACGGGTCTGAGCAGTTGTGTTGCGATGTGTGGCGGATACGATGCGCCAAAAGTCGTTGTGTCGGTAGTTTGGTTGTGGAGAGTCTCCAGATCAATCTCTCTCTAGCGCAGCATCGTTTGGTCGTGTTGATCTTGGGTTTAACATTGCATCACCTCACTCAACTGCCGTCATCCTTCCTATTCCTAAGTTTTTTAAGTGAATAGGTTTAATAAACTAGTTCGCTTTACCATAAACGATTGCATCACTGCTTACCATCAGGCGGGACTGCAGTCAAGCACTAGTTTATTTTTAAAAAATCATTATGAATTTTAAATATGTATGTGGGAGTATTTTTCCCATTACTTTTCCTTTCCCGTAGGGATGCTCAACAAAGCTCGAAGGCTATCGAGTGTTGCAACCTATGTTTACACAGACCTAATTATGTAATTACTAGCATTTTGTATGTAGATATGGCTTCAACCGTCAAGCAATACTCGTGGCGTCCTGATGCGTTACTAATCGTCTCCGGATTGTTTAATATGCGTAGCTTTCCATGCAATAATTAAGAAAATATTTAGTTCTTAACTGTCATGTTTTTTTTTTGTCTGTGGTTACACTTGCCGGCGGCGGTGTTTCCGTCGGACTACAATTTCAGTGTCTTCAAGGCTAGAGTGAATAGGCTCTTAATAAACTAGCGCGCTTTGCCATCAACGATCGCATCGCTGCTTACCATCAGGCGGGATTGCGGTCAAACGCTGGTTTATAATTTATAAAAAAAAAAAACACGTATTAGGACCTTCATAAAACGACTTCATATAAAACCTTCAGACCTATGAAAGTTTTTAAATGAAGTGACCTGGTGATTATAGTAGGTTATAAAAATTAAATGGTGTAATTAATACTTGATTCTAGACTAGAGACACTTACTAAGTGACGAGCGCGATTTTTTATAAAGCAGGTATGAAATTTCATTTTTTATTAGGTTTTCAACTTTATTGCTAAAACATTAAGGCTCAAAGTTAATTGGGAATATTTGACAGTTTGGGTAGCTTGACCTGCCCTGCTATCGTCTGTTCCTGCCGATGATCGAAAGAGACCAATCTCTAATTTGTGGACTTCATGAAAACAAATAAACAATAACATTGCAGTTAACTAGAGCTATATAGGAGCTGTAAAGTCCTTACAGTCAGACAATTATTTGTACTGCATGTACTACTATATCAGCATCAAAGAACCTCTTATGAAATAATCACCACAAGACGCATAAGCAAGGTTTGCCAACCCTTCCGCTGCAAGTACTCTTTTACAAGAAGATTTCCCTGTTTCCAAGGCCCTCACTTATACAATAGTCTTAACAAAATTCTGAACTTTTTCTCACTCCCTATAATGTCTTTTAAAAAGAAAATTAATACTTGGCTGCAAACGCTTAATTACAACAAAACTGAAAGCTTATTGTTGACTCAATACAGCTCCCGTTAAACTTCATTCTATCATCATCACTCAAACATCGACACGAACATACCCTCGTTTGCTGTATAATCTTTTAAATTACATAATTATTTATTTTGTGTTTTCATTTTTGCATTTTTTTTTTTGTCAATTTTCTTTCATCCCTTAATCTTTGTCATCTATTAGTATTACTAGTATACGTTTGTATTAGTTGTGACACGACCGTGTAGTCAGGAGGCCTGGAGACCTGTAACACAGGTTGTCCTAGTACAGGCTCCAGTTTCCACTACATCGTTATATCATATATACTTAATTTTGTGTCAAAATTATGTTTAATGATGTGGTTGAAAAAATAAACGTTTATTAACTTGTTTCATTTCAATTATACGTAATATACATTTTATCAAATTTGTTTATTACATTTTCTACTTTACCCCCAAAGCATTATAGTTCAAGGTTGATTGGGAATATTTGACAGTTTTCGGGTAGCTTTACCTGCTGTAATTCGTACAACAAGACTCAAACTATAACTCATTTATTGCGATAATGGGTAATTGACATAATTCACATCGATAGATAAAATAGTTTGGCATCTCCATAATCCGCCGATGTTTACTTGGCGTTTGTCTCTACTTACAATTGATTATACACAACACTGATAATCACATAAATATAAATTCATTGAAAACAAAATAAAACAGATATAAAAAGGTCATAAAAATAATAAATATCACAATTATTATTATGGGCAGGTCAATTAAGAATTTATAAAGATGTCAGATAATTAATTAATAATTATAACAAGTCAAGTCAATAAGTAAGTAACAGTAATGTCATCTCTCATTTAGACTTGTTGATATGTCTTTCATTCTCGATCACCGACCCCGAATCCCTTGTTCACAAACTAAACTTAGTTTAGTTAAATAAACAGAAAAAGATGCACTGAACTTAACATTTAGTTTAGTTGTTAATTTAGTATGAACTAACATTTAGTTTAGTTGTTAATTTAGTTTAAACTAACATTTAGTTCGGTGTTGTATCCAGGACAGACGATAAAATATTAGTTTATACATATTTTATCTTCTGTCCTAAGTTTAAGTCCTGTGTGTTTATTTTTAAGATATTTAATAGACAGTTTAGACGTGATTAAAACATGGCGTCTAAAATTACTTCAATTTACGTCAGACGCTGACTAATGACAGGACTAAACTAATATTTACCTTCTGTCATTTTGCTTCCAGTCTGACCGGGTGCAACTGAATACATAGTACTTTTAACAACTAAAAAGTGTAAAATAAAAACTTTCTTCCAAAAAAACAACCGACTTCCAAAAACCACTACAAAGTGAAAAATAACTAATTTCGGAAGTCGGTGTAAAAAATGAATATACAAAACCCAAGACACCGACTTCCGAAATTAGTTATTTTATAGTATTAGTTTTTTATTGATCTTAAATCTCTTTGGCGGTAGGCAACACAGTAGGCGTACATGCGCGGGTGAACTCGCATCACTCATAATAATAACGTCTAAAATGGTGTTTCACCTTTTTTTTAAACACCAAATTTGGGGAACTTGGAATTAATTCGCGGAAAAAAAAGATTATTTCAAAATTCATTATTAGGTATTATTACTACGATGATTATGTAAAATTTCATATTTTATTTGGTCGTGTGTAACCTAACCTTTATTATCCTTGTGGGTCGGACGGGGTTTTCTTTACATGTTGTATATACAACGTGTAACAAAAAGGGTATATACATACCAAGGGCATGGCATCTTTAGATGATATCAAACGATATCGGAAGGGTTTCAACTCAAAATAAAATACTCAAAAAATTGGTACCAAATTTTCGGTTTCGTGTGTTTCTTAAAATAAAATCATAACGAACGTGGCAGCACACTACATACGTAAATAACTACTCGATACCCGTCACATTACTTGCCAAAATCCGATAAATGTCTTCAATATCTCTGTGCGACTAGTATGATAGTAGCCTATCCCAGGCGGTGTTTTTCCTGATAACTTCCTAACATAAAGAGATAGGATTAAAAAAGCCCTTCCAATATCGTTTGATATCATGTAAAGATGCCATGCCTTTGTTATGTATATACCCTTTATGTTACACGTTGTATTCTTAAAGAATAAGATGCACTAAACTTAATTTATTTTATTTTGTGTACAAGAGAATCGACGGAAATTTTTCGATTGATTCACAGTCTTTTCTTTTATATCTCTTCACTGTCATCACTTACATTTTCCCGTCAGTTGTGTCACTGCACGCTACGGGGCATTTTATCGTAGGAAGTTAGACGGTCGGTGTGAGCGCCGCGTGTAAAGGTGCTTATGGCGCCATCTAGACGTCTACATTGGCGCCCTGCTCGCTACCCGTTTCAAATTAATCTCAGGAGACCGAAGGGACATCTCCGGCTGATCTACGTTTTTACGTCAACAGTTTTGTAATCATTATTTTAATCAGAGTCCCTTTTTTGAGATTACACCTCATATACATAAGTACCTACAGTGTTGTAAATATATGGACGCGTAGCTTGATACCATGAATTCAGTACATGATTCTGAACCACAAGTGTTCCATACATTTCCACTGCGTAGTTTTTGCAGTTTTCTATGGAAGAGCTGTTTTTATTTTAATCGGTAGTAATATATAAAGCTGACGAGTTTGTTTGTTTGAACGCGCTAATCTCGGGAACTACTGGTCCGATTTGAAAAATTATTTTTCCGTTGGATAGCCCATTAATCCAGGAAGGCTTTCGGCTATATAACATTCATCATCATCCCAGCGTTAATCCCAGTCGCATCCGCAGCCTTTTCAGCTTTGGAGTCTGGGGTCCGCTTAACCAGTCTAACTGCTGATATGGCTAAACTTCGACATTTTCCGTGAAGCGACTGCCGTCTGACCTCCACAACCCGAAGGCGACATCGAAGTATTGCCAGCTAGACCAATTGTTGGACTTTTGAGGGCTCCAACAACCCGTAACGACTGCCACTAGATGTTCGTATGGCAACCGAGACCAACGGCTTAACGTGCTTTCCGAGGCACGACCAGACCAGTGCAAATATTCATATTCATGCATACAAATATTTGCACTGTGCGGAGATCGAACCCGCGACTCCTTGCGCAGCGGCCGCGTCCGCTACCGCTACGCCACGGAGGCTGTCAATGTATACGCAAGATATGCCTAAATAATTTTGAGTCAGCGAACTATTCTAACTATACTCATCATCATCATCTCAGCGTGAATGCCAGTCGCATCCGAAGCTTTTCAGCTTTGGAGTCTGGGTATTCTAACCATACTACCAGTTTAAAATCTTGGTTATTACAGTTAATTAAACTATATTCGGCTATATAACATTACGCTGCGACTAATAGGAGCGGGGCATAACTAACTCCACGCGAACGAAGTCGCTGGCGGCTGCTAGTGTAATTATCTAACTTTGTATCACTACAAAGTTAGATTAGTTAGATTCTAAACCTACAAATCATCCTCTTCCCGAAATTATACTTTCGTCTCATCTCTCTCATCTTGAACCCAAAATTTTTGACATTTTCCGTTCCAGCACGTATGAGTTGCACACATGTTATTTTTAACACGTGTCCGATTAAAACATCTCGCGCATTCGCAACTTACAATTACCAAGAACATACAAATAAACATAATGTTATGACAAGTAACTATAACGATACACGTGTTTCAAATAAAATTTTATATCCACGCCTGTACTCTATAGGACTATAACACTAAAAATATATAGGCGATTCTTATGTATGCGTAGGTACTCGATCGTTGACATAACAATGCACCTTATGTAACGTATTGTGTCATGCAGGACGCTCCGCATCATGGTCACGTTGTCTATAAACTATACGTTTAATAAATGTCTATTTCGGATCAGCTTTGTAGTTGGTCTTGCCGCTTGCGTAAGATTTACGGGCTACTCTAACAAACCAGCAACCAATAGTTTCTCGTGACTGTGTCTACTCTACACGTATAAAAAACGTCTAGAAGTCCATTTTGGGTCATCTTTGTAGTAAGTCTTGGCGATAGCACTTAAAAAAAGTCTAGAAGTCCATTTTGGGTCATCTTTGTAGTCAGTCTTGCCGTTTGCTTAAGATTAACTAGCTATTATCTCCTACCAAGCACTTCTCGTGACTATGTCTACAATATACATTTAAAAAACGTCCAGAAGTCCATTTTGGATCATCTTTGTAGTCAGTCTTGCCGATTGCGTAAGATTAACGGGCTATTATCACCTACCACCCTTTTCTCGTGACTGTGTCTTTACTACACGTTTAAAAAATGCCTAGATGTCCATTTAAAGTCATCTTTAAAGTCGGTTTCACCGCTTCCGCAAGTTTAACGGATTGCTGTAACTTAGCAACCGTTTTTCGTAATTGTGTACACTACAAGTTGAAAAATGTCTACATGTACATTTTGCGTCATATTTGTAGTCGATCTTACCGCTTGATTAAGATTAGTCTACTATAGTGTAACAACCGTTTCTCGTGAATGTGTCTATAATACACGTATAAAAACGTTGTCCATTTTGGGTTGTCTTTTTAGCTCTTCTCGCCGCTTGCGTAAGTTAAACGGATTGCTGTAATTTACCAACAGTTTTTCGAGACTGTATTTACACTTCACTTTACGCGTCACTTACGTAAGTCGGATATACTGCCAAACGATTCTCGTGACTGTGTCGACGAACATACAGAGTCAAATTTAATTAGCTAGTGAAACTCCATTAATCTGTGTGACAATAAATGTCCATACATACATTTTCCGTCTACATTAACTATCGTCGTCAAAAAAGGAGGTGCTGTACTTAACCCGCATGAGTGTATGACAGCGATTTTCTCAAAAATTAACCAACCATTTTTTGTAATTGCAATTATACAGAGTGGTGCTGATAATACGACAATAAATGAAAACACGGACAATGCTGGTTCATAGGAATAATCCTAACAAAAACCTAGAACCAAAAAAAAAAAAATGAAAATTTCAAACAAACTAAATCGCATAAAAATCAATGAAAATTAATTTCCTGTGACTAAACTAATGGATATATTTATATGATTTTTATGGGTAGACTGAAAATGTGTTGAGGTACACGGTGTTTAATTTATTGTCATCACCACTTTGTATAAGACATTAAAACTACTGAAATTATATTATTACTATCGTTCCAACTACGGAAAATACCAAATTGGGACAAAATATATACAAAAATTGACGGCCTACGTTAATATTACTACTACTTCCCACTCACGCACCAACATTCAGTGGAAAAGGGGGTAAGTAATAATGCAGGCATCTATAATGTTCAGTAAAATAGTAATTTATGAAGATTTCTATGAAACATGGTCAGTGTGGGAGCATCTGTTCCAGGACTACCGAAGAGCGCCCGTCGCTTCAAGACTAATACTGTTTGCTAGAGACACATTTGTTACCGTCTCCACACATTTGGGGTACACCACACAATCACTACTTATAAAACAAAGTCACTTTTTTCCCCCTTGAATGATTAAATCTTTAAAACTAGGCAACGGATTTTGAATGAGTTTTTTTTTAATTGATAGCGTGATTCAAGGCTAATCAAGAGGAAGGTTTATACGTACAATAATATAAATTAAATTGTAGAGAAATACTATTATTTTTGAGGTTTCTAATGTGATGTCGTAAATAATATTACCGCGTTTGCAGTGAAACGCAGGCTGAACCCTACGAGATTTATCAAAATAATGTACTAAATATTGTACACATTAAAAAGGTGTACAGAAAAGTCCCGATGGTATATGTCTATCTCTTATGGATACACCCACAATAATATCTTTTTATCATTTACTTTTTACGACAAAATCTTGCTAATGTTCGAAACGATTTTGACCAATACAGCATTAAGCCTTATCCAATTTAACACCTTAAATAAATTTTTGATTTAATATAGATCTATATCGCCCTATAACATATGATTTAAATGAATATTTTCGAAGATATTACAGATTTAAAAATTGCGGGGCGTCGCGTTCCGTCCGGGGTAGCGGGAGCGGCGGCCGCTTTTTTTTATGCAACGTTAACAATTTTCTGCACCCGTGCAAAGCCGGGGCGGGTCGCTAGTAATATTTATAAGTCGTTACACACAGTAAATGGCTTATAAATATTATTGTTAAATGGTACGCCCATTTAACATATGATACAGATCTGTCTCCTAAGTATCCTAAGATCTGTATCTTAGGACCCTGACTCCTAAACTAGGTAACCCTGTGGTTACCTAGTTTAGGAGTCAGGGTGACATGTTGTTTGTTGATTCATATAGATATTTTATGTTATTTTCTTTTTTTTTTCTTTTGTATGTGTGAATCTTGTGTGTTATCATATTAAAGATTATTGTAATTGAATTCAATGAGTGTTCTGGTGAACTGGACAGAATCATTTAGATGATTAAGATTGCACCAGATCCTTTCGGTTAGTGATTAAATATTATATTAATAACTAGCTTTCCGCCCGCGGCTTCGCCCACGTGGAGTTCGGTTATATCGCGCTTTTTAGATTTCCCTCGGGAATATCATTTTTTCCGGTATAAGAAGTACCCTATTATTTAATCCGGTAAAATTTCAAAGCAATCGGTTCAGTAGTTACGGCGTGAAAGCGGAACAAACAAACAAACAAACTCACTTTTCCATCTATAATATTAGTAATTTGTAAGGATAATATAATTTGGAAAGGAAGTTGGCCACGAAAATTTAGTACATGTTGCCCTTACAGTGGGAAAATGGAGGTAATTTATTGTTCCCTCACAGATTTTAATAGTGAGTAGCATATTACAAAATAATTACTAAATTACAGCCACAACAACTACAAAATAAAAACCTATTAACAAATTAAATCGCCGAAAAAACACATATAATGTATACGCAAAATCATCATCATCATCATCTCAGCGTTAATCCCAGTAGCATCCGAAGCTTTTTCAGCTTTGGAGTTTGGGGTCCGCTTAACCAGTCTAACTGCTGATATGGCTAAACTTCGACATTTTCCGTGAAGCGACTGCCGTCTGACCTCCACAACCCGAAGGCGACATCGAAGTATTGCCAGCTAGACCAATTGTTGGACTTTTGAGGGCTCCAACAACCCGTAACGACTGCCACTAGATGTTCGTATGGCAACCGAGACCAACGGCTTAACGTGCTTTCCGAGGCACGACCAGACCAGTGCAAATATTCATATTCATGCATACAAATATTTGCACTGTGCGGAGATCGAACCCGCGACTCCTTGCGCAGCGGCCGCGTCCGCTACCGCTACGCCACGGAGGCTGTCAATGTATACGCAAGATATGCCTAAATAATTTTGAGTCAGCGAACTATTCTAACTATACTCATCATCATCATCTCAGCGTGAATGCCAGTCGCATCCGAAGCTTTTCAGCTTTGGAGTCTGGGTATTCTAACCATACTACCAGTTTAAAATCTTGGTTATTACAGTTAATTAAAAAAGATTTATAATTTTTTGCTTTTCAGTTGTTTCGACGGTTTAACAAAGCATAATAGTGCCTAATCAAAAGCAGTTTGCATGAGTCAGAAAACTTAGATGCACAGCGATTTAAGTACAGCCTGCAAAAGTTTGTTGACTTTTTCCACTTCAGGTTTAAAGTTTTTTTTATTCTAGTGTATTGTACAGTCAGCAACAAAAATCAATTAACACTTTTGTTATCGCGTATTTAGTAATTGAGCAAAACATTTTATTACAGCACTCTCATTCCTTCTCTCTCTTTTTTAACTAGTACCTTTAATTTTAAGGTATGTTTTCGTTAGTTATTCTTTTTTTTATTCTTTTTTTTATATTATGTGTTTTCGAGCCGACGACCGTTATGTACCCCAATGCCAATGCTATGTACCGCATTACTGTCACATGCATCGAGCCATAAATTGAATAGCTTAAATTATTTTCAATGTTAAATGTTTGTGATGTGGCAGTACTTTTTAAATAAATAAATAAATAGTTTCTATTATCATCATCATCTCAGCGTTAATCCCAGTCGCATCCGCAGCTTTTCAGCTTTTGGAGTCTGGGGTCCGCTTTACCAGTCTAACTGCTGATTTTGGCTAAACTTCAACATTTTCCGTGAAGCGACTGCCGTCTGACCTCCACAACCCGAAGGCGATATCGAAGCATTGCAGTTTCACCAATTGCTAGACTTTTGAGGGCTCGAACAACCCGTAATGACTGCCACTAGATGTTCGTATGGCAACCGGGACCAACGGCTTAACGTGCTCTCCGAGGCACGACCAGACCAGTGCAAATATTCATATTCATGCATACAAATATTTGCACTGTGCGGGATGTTTGCACGGTGGCTGTGTGTGTGTGTGTGTGTGTGTGTGTAATAGCTTCTATTATATAGTGGCAAAAAGTACCAGTGTCGATCATAATGTCTGTAAAGAAACTACCACATACTCACACACTCAAATCCTACTTAGCTTCCATCATAAGACGCTACCCAACACGAAAAAGATCGTTAATCCAAGTATTACATGGGGTGGAAAAATCCCAAGTCAGTTTTTCTCCATAATCTCGCCTTCCCGGGTCCCGCGCCACCGACGACGTTGATCGATGCAGGTGAACAAGAAGTGCCTTCACTCCTGAAAGTGAACATTACAGCAGCCAACTTTGAAAGCGTTTGCGCAAAATCGTGAAGCGTTGCGTTTTTATGTGCGGATAATAAGAGTGTTTGTTCAATAGATAGTGGTAAAATTTAAAAAATACATTTTATTTTTTACAAATTATAAACTAGCGCTTGACCACAATCCCGCCTGATGGTAAGCAGTGGTGTGATCGTTGATGGTAAAGCGCGCTAGTTTATTAAAAGCCTATTCACTCTAACCTTGAAGACACTCAAATAGTAGTGTGACGGAAACACCGCCGCTGACAAATTGTTCCGGACCCTCGATGTACACGGTATAAAAGAGGAAGCGAAACGCTTCGTCCGGATCGTAGTGGTGTTAACAACATAAGGGTGGAGAGTCGCTGTACGACGGGTCGTCCGATGTTGGAACTGAGATGGGGGAATTAAATCATGCAATTCCCTTGCTCACACTCCAGAATACATCCTATAGAAGACCGAAAGGCTGGCTAATCTACGCCTGTGCTCCAGGCTTTGGAGACAGTTTCGAGTTAAATCTGGGTCGCCAATCAGCCTCATCTTGCATGATGTATAAACCAATCAGTATATCAACCAATTTAAAAATATAGGAGTAGCAATATTGTAAACTAGCGGCCGCCAGCGACTTCGTTCGGCTGGTTTAGTTATGCTCCGCTCCTATTAGTCACAGCGTGATGTTATATAGCCTAAATCCTTCCTGGATTAATGGGCTATCCAAGGCAATTTTTTTTTTAATCAGACAAGTAGTTCCTGAGATAAGTGCGTTCAAATAAACAAACAAACAAACGAACGAACAAACATACAAACAAACTCTTCAGCTTTATAAATTAAGTATAGATTTAGCAACTCTTGCAAGCCACAGTGCGATCTGCTACTTCAAAGTCTGAACAAAGTAGAAAGTCTTGGGAGATCCAGCTTTGACAACGCCTAAGGATGTCATATACTGACAGGTGCACAGACTGCGTCCCGACAGATACCTTAATGAGCACGCTATTATTTTACATGTGAATGGACCTTAGAACATGTGGAACCAACCATTATTCAACGAGACTGTAGAAAGTAGTACGTAGTAGACTCAGAAGTATATTGTTTTTTTTTTTTTTTTTTGCGTAAATCTTTTGGAGTTAACGTTCTGAATCTTTCTCATATAATAGCATATTTTACGGAACCAACCATTATTCAACGAGACTGTAGAAAGTAGTAAGTAGTAGACTGAGAAGTATATTGTTTTTTTTTTTGCGTAATCTTTTGGAGTTAACGTTCTGAATCTTTCTCATATAATTGCATATTTTACAGAACCAACCATTATTCAACGAGACTGTAGAAAGTAGTAAGTAGTAGACTGAGAAGTATATTTTTTTTTTTGCGTAAATCTTTTGGAGTTAACGTTCTGAATCTTTCTCATATAATTGCATATTTTCAACCCCATTTTGTTACTATATTTTATTTCAAAAGATTTTCCTTGGATTCTCTTTCGAAAAGCATTTCTTTAGAGAAGAAATGCTTTTTCAGCACTTTGGTGTTGTAGACCGAAGCTTTGTAAGGTATCGAATGAGGATCTTGCTTCCTTAACTGACACCTCTTTCAAAGGTTCTGATGTATCGCTCTTGTCTTAATCGTTACTTTTTTCATCCGTATAATTGAACAAGCCATTGTGAGAAGTGTGTGTCAAATAGTCATAACAAAAACAAAGGCTCGTGTGTGTTGATATAAGTTTTAACTTGTAGCAAAATGTACTTATAATCTTTCCATCTCTTTTTCTCTGTGACTTTGAATTTTCGAGTGATGGATGCCTTTGAGTTCGAATTAGCGCGTCGTTTTGTTATATAGCAAAGATTTTTGCGTTCGAATTAATAAGTGCATAAAAATGTAATGATTTTGTTCGATATCATCATCATCATGAACCCTTTTATCGTCTCACTGCTACGGCACAGGTCTCCTCTCATACAGAGAAGGGTTGAGCGTAATCACCACGCTTGCTCAATGCGGGTTGGCAATTTCAGACCCAAAGACCAGGTTTCCTCAAATTGTTTTCCTTCACCTTCAGTCATTGGTGTCCAAGATATACTTAGAAAGTACATATAACTTTCGAAAAGTTACATTGGTACTTGCCTGACTTGGAAGTTCGATATATAAAGAGATTTTGTAGGGAATTCGTGATAACTTTGAATTATAGAGAGGTTCGAATAATCGCAAGTTTGAATTAACTAGAGTCGACTGTAAATACATTCCTTAAAATAGGAATGTTCAAAAAATAGTTCAACTTCTTGATATGTAGTCTACTCATATATCAAACTATTACATTTACATAATAATCACACACGAAAGAACTCAAAAACGCCAGACAACCAATAATACAAAGTATCTCAATACCAGTCATTGAAAATATTCCATTAATTTTTCTTCCACAACTTTCCCCTTCAATTGAAAATTTACTTCAAAACTTCTATATTCAAAGTTTATTGTATAAAGAATATTCTCAAGAAAGTTATGTGCATGTTTGTATTGGTGTATACGTCCAGCAGACGTATACATACAGCCGAAGGAGTGACGCGACCGCGGTGTTTGTCGACGATGGAGGCGGAAAGCAATGACGTCATAACTGTCAAACTGTCGAAGACGTGTACGAAGTGGAAAAGTAAGCAAGTGTCACCATGTTTTATGGATTGAACTCTTTTATAGGACATGTTGTTATGGTGTCGATAATGGTCTTCTAGACTTTTTTTTTAGATTTGATATTGTTCGTGGATTCGAATTAGCGGAAAAACTCCAAAAAAGTTTTATTTGATTTGCAGTTTTGCGCTTTCTTCTTAAACTTTGTGCTCCGTCCTCCCCACTTTTCACGTTTTATTTTTTGGGTGAATAATTCGCCGACCTTCAGATCTCAGTCATTTCGTTTAGTAATTATTCTCTAATTACATTGATAAAATATACCAAACAACATTAATCTATATAGCCACAAACTTGTTGAACCGAAAAACCCTAAGGATTTCAAAGCTTAATTAATAGTTTTACCTGAATGTAATTTATGTGTAGGTGCCAACACCGTACTAACTCCCAGAATTAATTTCCTACGAGTCCTCAACATTTACCTTTGTTAATTTATTTACGTCGAAGATCTGACTCAGACTGCAAAATCCTTTGCAGCTTTTAAACTTAATTCCTATTCACTTTATCAACTAAGCAAACCGCTGTAAACCTCTCTTATATAAAGGAGCAAGCAAACTGGACAACCCCGTGAGAAATCGTTTTAATACTCAAAATCCGCTTGGAGTTTCAACGTTTAATGAATTACGTCGGGTGCAGCCTCCGGCGCAAGACGTGCATCGATCAACGTCGCACCCCCGGTCGCACTCAGCACCCCCGGGGGGCGCCACCCCCCGATAGGCGCGGGGAGGCAAAGGGGGGACACGTCCCCGTACTGCCCAAATAAAATATTTGCAGCGCTGTGCACTCGCAAGCTTAGATGTGACACCCGTTGTCACGTGTCAAAGTTGATGTATGACAAATTGTATTAAGTCAAGTTGTTTTATATTGAGTTTATTTTCAGAACATTTTATGGCCACGCTGTGAAAGGTATTTTGTACCTATAGGAAAAGATCTTTTGGATCTGTAGTAAAGTATAATTTTAAGTACGCCAAAAGACCGCTAGCTGAAAATGTAAACTGCAAAAGTAAAGTAAGCACTTTTGATTACAGAAAATACTCTAATCAAAAATGCTTTATGTCATATTAAAGTACTAGCTTTCCGCCCGCGGCTTCGCCCGCGTGGAATTCGGTTATATCGCGCTTTTTAGATGTCCCTCGGGAATATTTTTTTTTTCAATAAAATATAGCCTATGTCCTTTTTCAGGGTCTAAAGATTGTCTGTGCAAATTTCATCAAAATCGGTTGAGAGGTAATCGTAACAGACAGACAGAGTTACTTTAGCATTTATAATATTAGTATGGATTAAATTCCAAATAAGTTAACTTTTATGTATATTTAATAGTAGATAGTCCATAGCAGTAACTTTCTCTTAACATATTGAAAACCATCATCAAAAAGTATGAGTAACAAACTGGAGTAAATGAAAGTAGAAGACACGCTAATAAAAATAAATAATTAATTGCCTATGGAGTTGACTATTAGTATATTATAGCGAAATAAGAAAATTTATTTCTATTTAACATTCTAATTTTTATTATAATATTTTTTTAAATATATTGTTGTTCAATTATTTATTTTGAAGTTACTATGTAAGTTAATACATAGTAACTTTTTTATTATAATCCATACTAATATTATAAATGCGAAAGTAACTCTGTCTGTCTGTCTGTCGGTCTGTCTGTCTGTCTGTCTGTCTGTCTGTCTGTCTGTCTGTTACGCTTTCCCGCTTAAACCTCTCAACCGATTTTGATGAAATTTGGCACAGACAATCTTTAGACCCTAAGAAAGAACATAGGCTACCTTTTATCCCGGAAAAATTTGATGTTCCGAGGGAAATCTAAAAAGCGCGTTATAACCGAACTCCACGCGGGCAAAGCCGCAGGCGGAAAGCTAGTAAAAATATAATGTTAAATAGAAACTAATTTTCTTATCTCGCTTTATAGGTGCGGGTGTGAGATAAAAAGAGGTAACTGCAAATTTGCTGGCGGTCTTGTGAAGCCGGGCTTTCAGCCTGGGGCGCGCTACGTACAGTCTACGTGACGCTTGTGAATTATAAGAAAATGCATTTACGACGCTCTGCCGCAGAGCAGACGGCGCCACGTTTTCGTGCCTAGTACCTACTCCGTGGGTTTTACTCTGACATGATTCACGTGAATTGTATATTGCATAGATATAAAAGTTATTTCGTAGAAACTCTAGAATATTAAGTCTAGGTGCTTTCTCAATGTGGCCTTTTTAGACCTCAGCATATAGTATATAAGAAAATCGAGTTGAATGGCGTGAAATTGGAGAGGCCTGCGTTCAGCAGTGGATTGCTAAATGATGATGATATATCTATACTAATATATAAAGCTGCAGAGTTTGTTTGTTTGGACGCGCTAATCTCAGAAACTACTAGTCCGATTTGAAAAAATCTTTTTGTGTTGGATAGCCCCTTAATCCAGGAAGGCTTTAGGCTATATAACATTACGCTGCGATCAACAGGAGCAGGGCATATAAAAAAACGCGGAGGAAGTCGCGCGCGCCCGCTAGTGTAAGTATACAATTACAAGTACCTCAGTGGGGATTTTTAGACATTTATCAATTCCTGTTATCGAGCATAACGCCTACAAACATGATTGGTCCACACTGCCCCTAAACAGAGAGGTATGGATAGAGGAAAGGGAGGCTTTTGTCCTGCAATGGCAAAACGTAGGCTAAAAATAAGTAATAATAATGAGGATTACTCCCTGAGGATTTAAGAAATAAATGGGAGATTTTTTTTTTCTCGGTGGTAGGCCATAACATCGGCTGCCGGCAGAAGTTACCACCCACTAGACAAAGCCTTGCCGCCAAGCGATTCGTCGTGTTCCGGCATGATGTCTGGTGAAGCCGTACGGAGGACGGGTCTGAGCAGTTGTGTTGCGATGTGTGCCGGGTATGATGCGTCAAATGTTGTTGTGTCGGGAGTTTGGTCGTGGAGGGTCTCCACATCTATCTCCCTCTGGCGCAGCATCGTTGGTCGTGTTGTTGGGTTTAACGCGCTCAACTGCCGTCTTCCTTCCTATTCACTAGGTTTTTTTTAAGTGATTGGGCTTAATAAACTAGCGCGCTTTACCATCAAAGATTGCATCACTGCTTACCATCAGGCGGGATTGCAGTCAAGCGCTAGTTTATAAATATAAAAAAAAAATAGTTTTGTCTTAGACTTTCAGGGGGTCATAATTACCTATGTGAAGTACGTCTCTTGTTCCAATTCAAAATAAACAGATACAGAAAGTAAAACATACATTTGTACTTACTGATAAAACTGAATTTTATGCATAGAAATAAAATTTGTATGTAAATCTTCGGCACGTGTAACCTGTACCTATACATGAACAATTAACATAATGATATGGGAACGACTAGGCTTATCACAGCGGATCCTTAGAGTGGCCGCAGACTTATAACTTTCAATTTAATCGATTAATCAGATGCAACGAAATTAACACAAGTTTATTAAGAATTAAGACAAGTCGTGGTGGCTTAGTGGTTAAAACACCAGCCTCTCAAGTATGAGTGTGCGGGTTCGATTCCAGGTCAGGCAAATACCAATGTAACTTTTCTAAGTTATATGTACTTTCTAAGTATATCTTGGACACCAATGATTAAAAGTTGAAGGAAAACGTCTTGAGGAAACCTGGATGTTAAGTCCGAAATCGCCAACCAGTATTGAGCAAGTGTATTGATTACGCTCAATCCTTCCCTGTATGAGAGGAGTCCTCTGCCCAGCAGTGGGACAATAAAAGGATGATGATGATGAACGATATTAAACTAATCGAAATCGAAGACATGTAACATCTACCAACCCGCAGAGGAAGTGGACGTAATCCATTACGGCCCACTCCCTCTCGTCGAGAGGAGGTCCCATAAGTGGTAAGCCATTGGTCCTGGGACCAAACGACCAATCTTTGACAGTCTCTATGGGTTGTTAGAAGTCTGAAGGTCTGACCACTAGCCTTACTGCATATCTGACCTCCGCAAAGAGGTATCTTTGCGGAGGTCGTTCCATGTAAATTAGACTGACTTTAAACTGCGATCCGTCCCCATTATAGTTGGCAAAAAGGCTTCTTCTGCTTTTTTTTCTCTGCTTTTCCCCTGGTGTTATTTTAATTAGTTTTCCTTTCTATCCTTATTTTTGCTCTTCTTTCTTATGTATATTGTATTACAGTTATTCTTACTTTCAGCTCTTAAATATACAATTTACTCTATTTCTCTATTATAGGTATCTTTTACTTTATTTATCCCTTACTGCTACTTATATTTATTTGTTAATATATGATGACTGTTTTACATATATTCCACAATATGTAATTCAGTACATCTTGACTTTGTCTTATTTCTATTTACAACTACTTTCGCTACTTGTTTGCAGAATTCTAGGAATTTACCTCTTAAACTTTTATCTTGCACTAGCGGCCGCCAGCGACTTCGTTCGCGTGGTTTAGTTATGCTCCGCTCCTATTGGTCGCAGCGTGATGTTATATAGCCTAAAGCCTTCCTGGATTAATGGGCTATCCACCGCAAAAAGATTTTTCCAAATCGGACCAGTAGTTCCCGAGATTAGCGCGCACAAATAAACAAACTCTTCAGCTTTATATATTAGTACAGATTACTTCAGCAATATTTCGGTTATTTATTCGAGTTTCTATTACAATCTCAATATCATTTCTTTCTCTACCAAAGACAGGACATTCTTCTGACACATTGAGGATGCTCTATTCTTTATTTGGGTCGCAGATACATGATCTCCTTGCACTTAAAACGTCTTCTGCCTTTTCATTGGCATACCCAGCTTCTGACCTGTGGGGGGAAAAACATCCCCGGCTATTTTGTCTCAAAAATTACACAAGCACATTTACCTAAAAAAATAGTTATTTGTAGTGTAACATGTAGAGCAAATAGACGCAAATGATCCTGTATAAGTCCCCGTTTGTACTTTGATTAGTAATTAGGGGAGTTCATACATGTTCTGCGAAATTTCCGGGGACAGCTGCCTCCACCTGATGGGTACGCCCTGGATTAACAATAAAGCTTCAAAATCATTCAAATTTATAGTAATAGTGTTTGATGCAATTAGGGTCAAGGTTTCTAGTTTTTACACTTCTTGAGGGCTAGCTTATCTAGATAACCAAGGACATTTACCAACCTATCAATTTTTTCTATCCTTACCTAATTTTACTTATAAATTTGATTCGAAATTTCCGTTACAGGTTATAAGGTAATAGTGGCTGGTGTCCGCAACTCTACGACAATGGTCGAATTTCGGGTACGGTTTTATATTTTACTAGCAGCCGCCAGCGACTTTGTTCGCGTGGAATTAATTATGCTCCGCTCCTATTACTCGCAGCGTGATGTTATATAGCCTAAAGCCTTTCTGGATTAATAGGCTATCCAACGCAAAAAGAATTTTTCAAATCGGACCAGTAGTTTCCGAGATTAACGCGAACAAACAAACAAACATACAAACAAACAAACTCTTCAGCTTTATATATTGGTATAGATTTATGTATAGGTACAATATTATTTTTTGTTTATGCGAAACCCGAAACACGTGTCCAGTATTTTTAAGTAAAGAATCTATGTACAAAATTTCAAAAAGATATCATGAAAAACACAAAGTTACGAGCTTGTTATCCTACTTGATTGTCCCAACAAAAATATGATAGAAATATATTAGATACCTGGAAATAGTAAACTAGTAAATAAAAGTCATGATAATGATTGACAGTCAGGTTATATTTATCAGCTATAAAATCTCATAACCATTATGTTATTAGGTACTATCACAAGGTTTTATCATATTAAAGAGTATTTAGCAACTTTCTAACAGTAATACAATAATTTATCATAGTTTTTCTTACAAGGAAATTGCACTCTACCGAGTGCTACATTTTCTGGCAAGAATACATAAAAACTACCTACCTACTTAGCTTCCAACCTACAACGTGGCCACTACACAATAACACCCTAGAAAATCCCTCTTTATCCACTCTTCCAACTATAAGTATTTACAATTTTTCAGTACTTTAGTTTTTTTTTTTTAATCCTTCAAAAACCAGCGTCAAAAACCCCGCACTGACCGCTCTCTAACTTATTAAATTATAGTTTCGTTTCACGTTAGAAATAAGGGCACAACATAAAAGAATAAATTGAATTTTAGACTAAATAAATCTTAGACTAATATTTTGGAACAGTTGAAAACAATTATTTAAAACAAATATGGTCCCCGCTCCGTTTGTACGATTTGGGTGCATTGACCTGTGGCGTCAGCTGAGCACGGGCATGCGGACGCGTAAACTGAGTAGCACGCTCAGTAACCATATTGTAATAATTATTATTATTTTTTTTTTAATATAACATGGTGTAAAAATGATTGGAATCGATTCAGTTTCTGAACAAACTATTTTCAGGTTTCTCATAAACAAAAAATAACGTTATATAATCATTTATGTAAAATGTTAATGTTATTTTATGTGAGTACTTAGCTACACAAATACATCATTAATTTCGGCGATATAAACAACTTACTACGGCACCCCAATAATCAACACAGCTTTTGCCCTTAACCTTGCGAGACTCGATTTTGGGTAAATCGGTCAAGGTTACGAATATTTTTCGAGGGTGCTCAGGTCAAGGTCAGTGCGAGGGGTGCGTTGACACTGAAGGGTGTGTAGGGGCCTTCAAGGACACTCGTAGTTTGTCGATCAAAATATCGTGTAGTGAATCCATACTAATATTATAAATGCGAAAGTAACTCTGTCTGTCTGTCTGTCTGTTACGCTTTCCCGCTTAAACCTTTCAACCGATTTTGATGAAATTTGGCTCAGAAAATTTTTAGACCCTGAGAAAGGACATAGGCTACCTTTTATAGAAAAAAAAAATGATATTCCCGAAGGAAATCTAAAAAGCACGATATAACCGAATTCTACGCAAGCGAAGCCGCGGGCGGAAAGCTAGTAATAGTATATTTATGTGGTTAACACAACGATATTTTTTCTTTATATGAAACCACACACATGAATACAGTTTGTTCAGTATAAGCAACTGAATCGATTCCAATCATTTTTACACCATGTTATATTTTTTTCCTAATACATTTAAAAATTGTTGCAGTGTGGTTACCGAGCGCGCCAGGCAACTTACGGTAGATCAGAATGCTTGCGCACGAATGCGCAACAGTTGACGCCACAGGTCAACGCTCCGCGCGCCCTCCCGAGCGAAGCGAGAGTTGCCCATATTTTTGTTAGGACAAGCTCATAACTTTGTGGTTTTTCATGAAATTTTGTATATAGATTATTTACTTAAAAATACTGAACACGTGTTTCGGGTTTCACGTAAACAAAAAATATTGTATACCTACAGTCAAAAGGCCAATTCTCTTAATAAAAAAGAACATTTAAAATGCAGTCGCAGTTTCATCTCGGCGACAAATAAAAGTCAAAAAGGTGTCAAAATTTCCTTAATTAGTTATTTCTAACTGAGATTCGATGTTAGACGTATTTAAAATTACAAGATCTGACCCCATTGATATAATATTAAACAGATATGATATGCTCTAATAAATTAACCAAAATAAATGTGCCGATCGGAGCAACAGCACACACATGCAAATTTTTTATTCTGCGTACATTTCACACGTTGGTACAGTGTGAGTGGGATGGGGCGCAATCTAAAGCATAGAGAAGAAAAAGATGGCTAGTGTTTGTCGTTTGCGCTGTTAGTGTTAGTCGTTTGTTTTTACGAGTGTATCGCGAGTTACTGGACTTACCTCCTTTTGTACGCTTCATTTTCAGTGCGCTAGTGACTTATCTGCCTTAGTTTAATATTTTATCAATGTCTGACCCTCTGAAAATAGCTCTTCGAGTCGCTAAAATTAAGTGGCAGTGGGCGGGGTGGCTCTGTGTGAGAGGAGACCTGTGCCCAGCAGTGGCACGATAAAAAAGTTAATGATGATGATTGTTGCCGCCTGAATCTTTAAATTAATTAATTCGTTGAAAATAAGTAAAAATGAACAGACTCGAGCTAGCAATTTTTTATTCTTTTTAACAATGATATGTCATTTTCAAATAAAAAGAAAACATATAAAAAACAATAATGTTATAAAAAAGGTTCTAAATAATATTAAAAAAGTATTGCTTAGTCGGCAATAATGACGATGATGATGGGCGGGCCACATTGCTCTTAGAACCGATGGCCGATGGTGCAGTAAGGATCTGTAGTGACCGTCACGTACCGAAAGATGCAGCGTAGGGAAGCCCCTAACAAGGTGGACCGATGAGCTGATGACGATCGCGGGAAGCCGAAGTATACAAGCAGCACAAAACCAATCATAGTGGAAAGCTTTAGGGGAGGCCTTTATCCAGGCCTCTATAGGCTAAAGAAGAATACCCTCTGACTTGACCATATTAGTAAGGCAAACTTACATTCCTTTTGATAAAATACAAAGCACAAATAATTATCATTGCTTAATCACCCGCACAATTAGACAATCTATTAAAAACGAAAAGATTATGCTAGCTGGAAACTGTAGCAAGAAATGCATGCAGCTTACTTGCATCTGAGCTTATCGCATCTATCAACGTCCGAAGGCTTTCACGGAAGGCTTTGTTCGCACGGTGTGAGCCCCCCCTCCTCCCCCCCGAGCGCCCTAGCCGCCTCCTCACCCGCCCTCAGACGGTACAAACAACTTCAGCTAACTCCGACAGCCGCCCAACTTTCTTTGTGGGTTGATAGCCCACCGAAATGTAGCTCATTTGTTAGTTTGGGTAATCATAATGATATGATTTTGCATTTTTGTGTACTTTTCAGTATTTGTCATTTGATTTGAAATGGAAGTTGATGTGACTGTTATGCCATTATTTCTACTATAAAACGCTGTGTGCAAAACACTGTTTTTTTATTTTAATGTTATGAAGGGGGTGTTTTTTATTTTAATGTTGATGGCTGATGGCTTACCATCGATTGCATCACTACCTTCAGTAATGAAATCGTTGATATTAAAGCGTGCTAGTTCATTATGAGCCTACTCAATGTAGTGGGTATTCAAGACATATAAATTTTAACGATAACTTAACTTACCAATTCACTTTTTGGATCCATTTTCCAACTGCAACAAAATCGCCTCTTCCTTCACCAACAAAAAATATTCTCCATTTTACATTTACTATAATTATCGTGGTTTTTCCAGAAAACATCGTGGCACAAAAGCTGACGCATGGTCGCAGTGCACCGTGCATCTTAACGTAGCAAGGCGTCCATCGATCAACGTCACCCTCCGACCGATACTAATGGCGGCTAAGACCAAGCCTTGAAAACCCAGACCGCCTGAAAACTCCTCCCGGTTTTAACGAGAATTATATTTCAAATGATATGATGCTAATGCTTCAGGGGAGAATGTTTGTGAGTGCTTTGTAGAAAACGGTTTTTGTTTAGCAGGTATGGACTAAGAAGATTTTTGACTGTTTGGAGTGATAAAATATTAGCAATAGCAAGTAAATATAATTTGTTTGCTTGTCTTAGACTTATTCCGGTTTTAATAAGAATATTGTTGTTATTGACGAAGTGTTTCGCCTCCTCCTTTATAGGAGGAGGGAATGGAACAATTTGCCAGCGGCGGTGTTTCCGTCGGACTACAATTTGAGTGTCTTCAAGGCTAGAGTGAATAGGCTCTTAATAAACTAGTGCGCTTTACCATCAACGATTGCGTCACTGCTTACCAGCAGGCAGGATTGCGGTCAAGCGCTAGTACATATTTAAAAAAAAAAAAAAAAACCAGACTAGGTGACCCGTGCGATGTATTCGCACTGATTTTCAATCGTAATTATTCGAAAAACCACTCAAATGTGAGTAATTTGTATATTTTTCCGGTGTAGCGGTCTAGAAAAGCTTTATTTTTCATGGTGAAATTTAAATACAGAATCTACCGACAGATCTCTCTCTAAAATTAATTATATGCAAACTATATCATTAATATTTAACCAGACCAAAAAAAGGGTATGAAAAGCTAATACATAATATATACATAGTATGCATTTATTAGATACCTGCAGATACAATTCAGTATTAACCAATCAATAACCAACTCCTCAATAATTGCAACATTACCCAATACCCATGTTATTACCTCTTCAAACATAGAATGTGACATGTTCGCACAGGCGCGGCCTTGTTACAGTAATAAAGCTAATGCGCTTTACCGAAGCCGTTTCGGATGCGGCCTGGGGGGAGAGCGAGGGGGCGTCGCAAGCGTGCATCGATCACACCGATACGATCACCACCCCCCGTCGCAAGACTACACAGCCGAAACTAGCGAATTAATAGATAACAGGGTTTTTTATAGGTAGGTAATATGCGAAACGAAACCGCTGGTATTTTGTGGTTCTAGGCAAGTTTCGATGTGGTTTGCTGCAGGCTGGTTGATATGGTTTGATTATGATTGTAGATGGATTTTTGGCTGTTGCCGAAAATAAGGTGACTATTTTCACAGAAAAATACTGGTTTTGTTCTGTTTAATAGAAATTCGTGACAACAACAAAAAAATATTATAAAGAAAAGGAACTGCTTGCTTGGAACTGCAACGTGTGTTTCAGAAAACTATCACTAATTAATCAAAAGTACCCAACAAAGGTTGATGACTCCAACAAATCATTCCAAAACGAAATTGGAGCCTCGATAAGGACGCAGACAGATCGCGAACTCTCAGTCAAAGGGATCGCTGGTTCCAAGCGAATGTTTCATCCTTCTACGTCGGGCGGGCGTTTAATATCCGAACGGCCGTCTGAGGCGTCTTTTTACTGCACGCCGAGCGAAAAATAATTGATCGATTTCACCATTCCACCCTGGAGCTTAATAGCGGTATGACGTAAAAGGAACGCGTATACCATCGGATCCGGATATTCTCTTTCACCTGCTTTGAAATTTCGCTAAATGTATCACGAAACCAATTTGGTTGAAAGCCAATGTATTTGTCAGGAGCTGATGGGTTTTTATGTCTAATCAGTTTCGTGAGTAGAGAAAGTCGATTTCTAACTGAATGTCGAAGTCGTGGTGGCCTAGTGGTTAAAACACCAGCCTCTCAAGTATGAGTGTGCGAGTTCGATTCCAGGTCAGGCAAGTACCAATGTAACTTTTCTAAAGTTATATTTACTTTCTAAGTATATCTTGGACACCAATGACTGAAGGTGAAGGAAAACATCTTGAGGAAACCTGGACTTTAAGTCTGAAATCGCCAACCCGCAAAGAGCAAGTGTGGTGATTACGCTCAATCCTTCTCTGTATGAGAGGAGACATGTGCTCAGCAGTGGGACGATAAAAGGTTGATGATGTTGATGAAGAATTGATTTGAATTTCAAAATATTCTCTGAGGTTTCTCATTGAACTAAGGTGTTGACTTTTTTACCTTACATGAACATGCCTATGGAGTTTCCCTTGGGTTAGGTTAAGCTTCTCTTTGTGACCGAAAATGTAAACCACCAGTGCGGGTGGTAGAAGAATAGAACAGAATAATCTTTATTATGTACACCATATACAAAAATATAAATATAACGATTTTACAAAGGGTGACACAATGGGCGGTCTTACCGCTAAAAGCGAAGTAGAAGAAACATGTTTTGGAATTTTAAGAATGTTTAAGAACTCTCAATTCTGTTGTTCAGAGGAATCCGGTTACATTGGAAGCCGATCCCATCATAGATGGGAAAATGCTAGGTTGATGATGCTGGTTTTCTCAGGAAGTTTCCTTCACCGTTTTAAGAGTAGTGGTGATTAAATTACACAATCCTTCTAGAATTTTTTTTTCGTCACCAAGCGCCTAATTGGGCTTGAGCCCAAGACCCCGATTTACCTTATACCTAAAGTCTAATTATGAACACACATACAGGGTGTATCTGACATCGTAACGCAAACTTCTTGAAAAGGCTAGACCGCATGCCACTAATAAAATTATGATAGTCATTTATGTCGTTAATGAACGGTTACAGAATACACAGTGTTTGAAAAAAAATGTCGGCTCGACTTTTGAACGTTGCAAGCGTGCCGCCGTGCGAGTTTGTAGGTATGACGTTGATCCTTGATGTGAACTCTATTAAATCAGCTGATAAGATCGTTTTTCGGGTTTTATTTTCATTGCGCTTTTTTATGTAATTAGCGAATTATTTAATTTTTATTTTAAAATCTTATTGGGTTATAAAAGTATAGCAATTGTGAATTGTCTCAAGTGAAAAAAACTACATTTAGTTTTTTTAAATCATGAAAAAGCCGACAAAAAATTCCACCACTGGGGGGTTCAGAATCATGTACTGGATCCATGGTACTCGTTTGTGCGTCGATGTCAGATACACCCTTTAAACAACATTATTTTTTGTTTATGCGAAACCCGAAACACGTGTCCAGGATTTTTAAGTAAAGAATCTATGTACAAAATTTCAAAAAGATATTACGAAACCCACAAAGCTATGAGCTTGTTATCCTACTTGGTTGTCCCAACAAAAATATGGTCAACGCTCCGCTCAGGCGGGCGAGCGGTGCGTTGACCTGTGGCGTCAGCTGTTGCGCGTACTGTGACCTACCGTAAGCTGCGTGACGCACTCGGTAAACACACTGCAACAATTTCTAAATATATTTGGGAAAAAATATAACATGGTGTAAAAATTATTGGAATCGATTCAGTTGCTTATTCTGAACAAACTGTATTCAGGTCTCGTATAAACAAAAATTAACGTTGTATAAACGCATCATATTTAGAAATAGAATTTATAGCAGTTCACAGCCAGTCCCAGACATTCAAAGTGTAACAACAAAACACGTCTTTCTTGCTGCAGTCCAAACACAAAACATTCTAACAAACAGCACTTCCCCACATTCATTAAATTCTAATGCCAAGCATTTTTCCCAGCTGTTCAGAAGACATTAATTCCCGGCAAGAAAGGATCCAAATCCGACATTCTTTAAGCACTAATATAAAATTCCATTGGCAGAAGTGCCAGTGGCGAGACGTTTGATGTAAAATGGTTCGTACTGACGCCTGGTATGCCAATAACACAGATTAGAATGCTGCTAGATGTCTAATGGGGCAATGATTAGATGTTAGTTATACCGCCTGTAGGTGAATTCAATTCAACGGCCAATCGTTTAAGACAGTGCAATGAGAGTGCCTTGTTTAGCTGTTTTAGAAGGTGTGGTTTTTCATGTTGTTTCATAAACAGTTTATACAACGCTATTTTACATGCTTTTTATTAGCTTCACTAGTATGTTTGCTTGCTTGCTTGTTTGCTTTTTTGTTTGTTTCCGTCTATAATTCTTTGGACTACGAGTGAGTGGCTCATTACTGTGAAATGTCCCACCGTTTTCAATACGTTCGTTCGTTCGTTTTTTTTTTAATTAAAAAGAATATCGAACTAAAAAGTTGAAAATAAATATAGTTTAAAAAACTAAAAAAAAGACATGCTTTAAAACAAAAATCAAACTAAAAAGTTAAAAATAATTTTATAAAAAGCGTGAGGCGCTTAATATACAAAAAATATGGCACAAAGCGCCTCACGCTTTTTTTAAATTATTTTTAACTTTTTAGTTTGATATGTCTTAGAAGCATGTTTTTTTTTAGTTTTTTAAACTATATTTATTTGTTTATGCGAAATCTGAATATAGTCTGTTCAGAATAAGCAAATGAATCGATTCCAATCATTTTTACACCATGTTATATTTTTTCACAAATACATTTAGAAATTGTTACAGTGTGGTTACTTAACGCGCTACGGAGCTTACGCGTGCGCATGCCCACGCTCAGTTGGCGCCACAGGTCAATGATCCCGGCTCTCCTACCCAAACGAAGCGTGGACCATATTTTTGTTGGGACAACCAAGTAGGATAACAAGCTCATAACTTTGTAGTTATAATAATAATAATAATACGTTTATTTCACAAAAATTACATAGAGAAAAGAAAAGAAAACATATACATATCTGTGGAACTTAAATCAAGATTACTTAAATCTATGCGCAGACAATGTAAACCCTGTCTCTTACACTAGGGAAACCTGTTTTATAAGAGACAGTGGTTCGGCCATTATGATTAGGATTTAAGTGACAAGGGAAGCGTGCCGACATACATCAGGGGGCGAGGTCTACGAATAATATTATTTCACTTAATTTGTATTTGCGTAATATTACAACAATTACAATAATTACATTTGTAGGACCAAGGCCCAGGGTAACAGAGAGATATAGTTTCTAGTTGTGTGTGTGTGTTTGTTTGTGAGTGAATGCGTGTGTATGTGTGGTGTGTGTGTATGGGGGGAGGGGTGTATATGGGTGAGAGCTGTTTGTTTATTATTATTTTATTTTACGCAATGTAGGTTAATAAAGACTCAGTATTAGGGTAGTCCTGTTGTAGCAGCCAGTTAGTGACCTTAGATTTAAGTTGGTGGCGGTTTAAATCTAGTATGTTGAGAGTTTTATGGATTTTTTGTATATGTGCAAGCTTAAGACGTAGAACTGGTGTTTGGCGAAAGAGGTCTTGTGCTGAGCCCCGAAGGGGAGGTTTGTACGTTTATTTGGGTCAGATTTGGGCAACGTAGCATGTTTTCTGAGAATTGAATGAAGGACATACAATTGACGGACTGTGAGCACCTTGATGTCAGCATAGAGTTGGGTTGTTGGGTATCTATAAGGTTTTTTCATCATTACCTTCAAAACTGATCTCTGCGCTCGTTCTGCCCTAAGGAACCTGGTTTTCCCGGCACCACCCCAAGCTGCGATACAATAACCGATTACTGACTGACACAGTGCGAAGTAGACCATCTTGATAGTGTCAAGATCCGCTGATTCCCTAAGACGTTTAAAGACATGTACCAGCCGCAAAGTTCTTGTTGTGACAGTGTCAAGGTGAGAGTCCCATTTAAGCCTTTCATCAATTTGTACTCCCAAATATCTGATATTGTTTGTTCTAGTGAGGGGCGAGCAGAGACAAGGTGTTTTTTGATCAGAGCAGGTGTGCGCAGTTAGGAAAAAAGAGCTGGGTGGTTTGGAGTTATTTCTCAGTGTAAAAGGGATGAATGCAGTTTTGTCAAGGTTTAGCGTGAGCAAGTTAGACCTCAGCCATTTTATTACTTTCGACATCGCATGTTCAGCACTAGCTTTAACTGCTTCCCATGTAGGACCGTAAACAATAATTGCCGTGTCATCGGCATATGTGAAGATCTTGCTATTTGGCAGTGACATGCGACATAGATCATTTATGTAGATCTGAAACATGGTGGGGCCCAAGATGCTACCCTGAGGGACTCCGAAAGTTACTTTTTGCTCATCACTAAGGTGTGAATCTACTTTAACTCTCTGTGTACGATTTTTAAGGTAATCCTTAAATATATCAAGCGTCACTCCCCGAATACCGTGACGTTCCAACTTAGAGGTTAGAATGGGAACAGAGACTGTGTCGAATGCCTTGGATAAGTCTAAGAAAATTCCCAGACATTTATTTTTCTGGTCTAGGTTCTTGGCAACACATTGTGTCAGGTCTACAACGGCATCTTCGGTTGACACACCATGCCGAAAACCGTACTGATTAGCAGCAATGATGTTGTATTTGTCAAGAAAACGCGTTAGGTGATTATTCAGTATCTTTTCAAAGATTTTGGATAGTGAAGATAGGACTGAGATGGGCCTATAGTTGTTGACGCAGTCTCTGTTCCCACTCTTGTGAATTGGATATACAATTGCTCCCTTGAGAGAATCGGGGAAAACCCCTTCCTGTACACAGCGATTGTATATTTGAGTCAGGGGTTGCAGCAATGGCTTGCGAGATATCCTTAACACTTGAGAAGGTATTCCATCCCACCCTATTGCACAGTCACTACGTAGCTGCATAATAGTGGATTCAATCTCCGACTCGTCCACTTCCAACAGAGCGAGAGAATTTGTAGGGATTTGTGAAGTACCGTTACCAACTAGAAGGGGTTTGTCGATGAAAGTAATGGTGGAGGGGTCAAGACATGGAGGTTGGATTTTAGCAGCCAGTTTTGCACCAATGCCACTAAAAAAGTCACACACTTTATTTAAGGAGGATTTCGGGCAGTCTGATATTTTCAGAAGGTTAACAGGACTTGTGGAGAGTTTTTGCGTGCCAGTGATTTTTTTAATTGTACTCCATAAAGCCTTAGGATTGTTTTTAGATTTCTCAATTTCGCTTTTTTCGTAGGCTCGTTTTAATTTTCGGAGTAAGGCATTGCAGAAATTTCTGTATCTGGAATAAGTGATTTTGAGAATTAAGTTGTCAGGAGACTTCTTAGATTTTACGTGCATCCTATCTCGGTTTTTAATACATTTAAGTAAGCCAGGGGTTATCCATGGTTTGATTATTTATTGTCTTTTAGAGGTTTGTATAGTATAAGAGTGTCTACTTATAACCGATTGAATAATTTCTATTAACTTATTCATAGATGAATTTGGGGCTTCTAATTTATAGACATCTGTGAAATCAGTATTTTCTAGCTCGTGTCGGATAGCTTCGTAATCTAGTTTAAGTTTAGGCGTAGTGTAGTCTTTTTTATTAGGTAGGTTAGGATTTGATATAACTAAGATGACGATGAAGAGTTGTTCATGATATCTTTTTGAAATTTTGTACATAGATTCTTTACTTAAAAATACGGGGCACGTGTTTCGGGTTTCGCAGAAACAAAATATAATGTTGTAGAAGGGAGCAGGTAAACCTTTGAGCTTTTAAACATTAAATATTTAGTTACATCATAGGTAATTGGCTGTTAAAAAACAGATAGCCAAAAACACTATGCATTAGTTGTCAAATTACATGTTAGGGGTGGCATTATAATTGACTGACAAAAATCATAGCAATCAATCACCACAAGATTGGCAGCTTCGTGTCTTCCTGGAAGTCTACAATCAATCAGATTTACTTTTAATTTGAAATCGAACAGCAGGGTAATTGCGTAACATAGTATCAGTTGCAATCGGTTTCATTTTGACAGTTCAACAACATTCATTGCGTTATTTACGTTGTTGAGCAGACTCCTTTTCGAAAATAGGGAGCAATGGAACAGCAATTAGCTTCAAAATGATTCCAACTAATAGCGTGTTACACAATTAGGGTGTATTTTTAGTATCTAATTTGACATAGTGTTAAATTTCACCTATAAGAGTTCTCTGCGCTTACAAAAGTTATCAATAACTAATTATCGTTAACATATTAATCGGATTTAATTCAATCCGATTCATATGTTAAGCACTGCGTATCCGTAAAGAGTTAAATAGCAAACAAAATAATATACAGAATATAGCGTGAGTTTCATTTTGACAGTTCATTATAACATTATTCATTGCGTTAATTGCTTTGTTGAGCAGGCAATTTTTTCTAACATACAAAGCAATGGATTAGTATTACTTATCCTTCAAAATGGATCATATTGAGACCTTTAGTTTGTCACGCAATCAGGATGTAGGACAAGGAAATTAAAAATCTGTGATAAAGTGTAAGATGCTATTATTTTAAAAAACAAAATCTGACTGTAAATGAAATTGTTTCTTATGCAAGTAGGATCACTGATCACTTTTACACGTCATATTTTTTTTAAACTAGCTGGAGCCGGCATTTCCTAACTGACTACCACTGAGAAGAAAAGCCGAAACAAACTCAGGGATCATCGCCTTTTTACATGCTTTTTATTAGCTTTACTTGTATGTTTGCTTGCTTGCTTGTTTGTTTGCTTGCTTGCTTGCTTGTTTGTTTGTGTGTCCGTCTCTAACTCTTTGGACTATGAATGAGCGGCTCATTACTGTAAAATGCCCCACCGTTTTCAATACGTTCGTTCGTTCGTCTTTTTTTTAAAGAATATGGAACTAAAATAGTTGAAAATAAATATAGTTTAAAAAACTAAAAAAACATGCTATTAAAAATGTCAAACTAAAAAGCTAAAAATATTTTTTTAAAAAGCGTGAGGCGCTTAATATACAAAAATTATGGCACAAAGCTCCTCACGCTTTTTTTAAATAATTTTTAACTTTTACTTTGATATTTTTTAAAAGCATGTTTTTTTTTAGTTTTTTAAACGAGGGTTCGTTTAAAAAACTAAAAAAAACATGCTTTACACCATGATATATTTTTTCACAAATACATTTAGAAATTGTTACAGTGTGGTTACTTAGCGTGCTACGCAACTTACGCGTGCACATGCCCGCGCTCAATTGACGCCACAGGAACCCGTCTCGCCCGCCCGAACGATGCGTGGACCATAATTTTGTTGGGACAACCAAGTAGGATAACAAGCTCATAACTTTATGGTTTTTCGTGATATCTTTTTGAAATTTTGTACATACATAGAATGTACCTAAAAATACTGGACACGTGTTTTGGGTTTCGCATAAACAAAAAATAATGTTGAAGAAGGGAGTAGGTAAGCCTTTGCGCAGTACATTAAATATTTAGTTACATCATAATTGGCTGTTAAAAAAACGGATAGCCAAAAACACTATAAGTACATTAGTTGTCAAATTACATGTTAGGGGTGGCATTATAATTGACTGACGACAATCATAGCAATCAATCACCACAAGATTGGCAGCTTCGTGTCTTCCTGGAAGTCTACAATCTTTGGAATCGAACAGCAGGGTAATTGCGTAACATAGTATCAGTTGCAATGGGTTTCATTTTGACAGTTCAACATTATTCATTGCGTTAATTGCTTTGTTGAGCAGGAAAATTTTTCTAACATACAGAGCAATGGATTAGTATTACTTATCCTTCAAAATGGATCATATTGAGACCTTTAGTTTGTCACGCAAACAGTGTGTAGAACAAGGAAATTAAAAATCTGTGATAAAGTGTAAGATGCTATTATTTTAAAAAACAAAATCTGACTGTAAATGAAATTGTTTCTTATGCAAGTAGGATCACTGATCACTTTTACACGTCATATTTTTTTTTAAACTAGCTGAAGCCGGCATTTCCTAACTGACTACCACTGAGAAGAAAAGCCGAAACAAACTCAGGGATCATCGCCTTTTTACATGCTTTTTATTAGCTTCACTTGTATGTTTGCTTGCTTGCTGGTTTGTTTGCTTGCTTGCTTGCTTGTTTGTTTGTGTGTCCGTCTCTAACTCTTTGGACAATGAATGAGCGGCTCATTACTGTAAAATGTCCCACCGTTTTCAATACGTTCGTTCGTTCGTCTTTTTTTTAAAGAATATGGAAGTAAAATAGTTGAAAATAAATATAATTTAAAAAACTAAAAAAACATGTAAAAAGTTAAAAATATTTTTTAAAAAAGCGTGAGGCGCTTAATATACAAAAATTATGGCACAAAGCGCCTCACGCTTTTTTAAAATAATTTTTAACTTTTACTTTGATATTTTTTAAAAGCATGTTTTTTTTAGTTTTTTAAACGAACCCTAATTGCTTTGTACAACTTACACTAAACCCCAACACGTATAAAAGGCAATACTAGTCACCATTAAACATATAGGCCTATATTATCAGCATGACTTGTAAAAGCTCACGGCTTGGTATCGTAGTACCCAAGATACAGTGCCTAGGTCGGGAGCTCGCGGCCTTTTGAGAGATACGGGCCATTGTCGGCCCATTGTCAAGAAAACAATGGCTATTTCAACACCTCACAATGGGGCGAGTTAGCTCCGTGAAAAATTAACGCGCCCGACCTGCGTGCGATGAACGTTGCAACTGGCTTCCGTGCTTTACTACTTCAGCGTGAACTGTGTGAAGTTTCGTTTATGATGCTGCTTAATGAGGCGAAGTAAATATTTTTTTTATTTTTACACTAACAGTAGAAATGGCTTCCAATTTGGCAGTTCAACAACATTCATTGCGTTATTTATGTTGCGTTACTTATTGAGTGAATGATATGTTGTTTTCGAACATTAATTCTTCTCCTTCTTCTTCGGCCTATAGAGGTCCACTGCTGGACAAAGCCCTCCCTTAAGGCTTTCCACGATGACCGGTCTTGTGCTGCCCGCATCCATCGGCTTCACGCGACCTTTACCAGGTCATCAGTCCTCCTTGTTGGCGGCTTCCCTACTCTGCGTGTTCCAGTACTTGGCCGCCACTCCGGAACCGTAACTGCTCCATCGGCCATTGGTTCTACGATCAATGTGCCCCACCCACTGCCACTTAATTTTAGTGACTCGAAGAGCTATCTCCGTGACTTTGGTTTTCTAACATATGAAGCGATAAAATAGAATGTAATGAAATAGGTTGCTGCTATTCTAGATTTATGGTACTTTACAATATATAAGAACCATTTTGGATTTAAAAGATAGTTTAAATATGTTTAACCCCACCGAATTACGGAAAAAGTATTAACATGAGGAAACACAATGGTCTGAGGTTGCCTACACGTGTGGTGATCCATGCTGCATTTACATAGATCAATAGTGGAATAATCACCATTGTTATTACCACATTGGCTCAATTTCCGAAGTGATTTATTGTTTGACGTGATTGCAAGTTCAAATCGTTCGTAACGTTTTTTCTTCCTTTGTTTATTTCTTTATCCAGTAGGCGCAATAATGGTGGCAGCCTCCGTGGCGTAGCGGTAGCGAACGCGGCCGATGCGCAAGGAGGCGCGGGTTTGGTCTCCGCGCAGTACAAATATTTGTATGCATGAGTACTTATGAATATTTGCACTGGTCTGGTCGCGCCTCGGAAAGCACGTTAAGCCGTTGGTCCCGGTTGCCATACGAACATCTAATTGCATTCTTTACGGGTTATTGGAGCCCTTAAAAGTCCAACAATTGGTCTAGCTGCAATGCTTCGATATCGCCTTCGGGTTGTGAAGGTCAGACGGCAGTCGCTTCACAGAAAATATCGAAGTTTAGCCAAAATCTGCAGTTAGACTGGTAAAGCGGACCCCAGACTCCAAAGCTGAAAAAGCTTCGGATGCGACTGGGATTAACGCTGAGATGACGATGATGAGTAGATGCAATAATGGTAAGGTATTATCAATAGTGGTCCTGTGGTAACGGCAGCCACTTAAGAGTTGTAGTTTAACCCAGACACACTTTAAATAACGCATAATCAGCCTCTAATATTCCCACTCCTGGGTGACAGGCCTCCTCTGAAGCAGTGTGGGTTGGTAGATGTCACATGTCTTTGAAGATTTTTGCCTCTAAGGTATCCCGGTTTCCTCATGATGTTTCCCTTCACCGTTTCAAGAGTAGTAGTGATGAAAATAATTGACATAATATAGCGCCTGATGGAGTTCGAGCCTACAACCTACCACATGTAAGTCGCGGCCGACACCACTAACCTACTGCTGCAGACAGACTTTGCTCTATGTAGGTCAATTTATGACCACTGCTCATCATCATCATTTCAGCCGAAAGACGTCCACGACTGGAGATAGGCCTCCCCCAAGATTCTCCACGACGAACTGCCGTTCTGACCAACCTTCACCAGGTCGTCGGTCCGCCTCGCCTGGGGTCTACCCAAGCTGCGTCTTCCGGTGCGTGGTCGCCACTCGAGAACCCGTCGGCCCCATCGAGCATCGGTCCTACGAGCAATGTGCACAGGCACTTTAGTGTTGCAATTCTTCGGGCTATGTCGGTTACTCTCGTTCTTCGGCGGATCTCCTCATTCCTGATTCTAATCGCTATTTATAGCGCAGTGAAACCCCAAAGCATAGCCCTCTCCATTGATATCCTTCCTTTGAGTGACCTTAAGCCTTCTTAATCACTGCTCTTAAAACCGTGAAATTAAACATGTGTCCTAGAATCAAAAATTCGAAATATGTGATATCTACCAAACCGCTTAGTGGATCATAGTCCTCTTCCTCTCTCAGATAGGAGGCCTATTTCCCGTCAATATTATTGGCAATTCGTCGAACACTAGTGGCTACAATTTGTGTGCTGTGTCCGGTAAACATAAGCTGGGATAAAAAGGATGCACCTCGGTCCCTCCAGTGCATTTCCCTGAACGTGATATGTCACACAAGACCTAATACAGTCGCTGTCTCCTTACTATGGCTGCACCGTTATACCTTTATTAAACTGACCATAGATTATACATATGTCATCGGTACTAAAAAAGATCTCATTTTAAAATGCGAAGCTTAAGAATTTGCCCTTTTGTGACATTTCTCCATTTGTAACGAAGATAGCTATAGACGCATGCTCACATCAACAGTTGAAATTCATAACAGAACGAGCAACTAACACGTTCTGAGGAACAGGTGTCAGTTACATTAGTCCTTATTGGGTTTATTTATATTTATTGTCACACTTGTGCTTTTGTCGGCCAACACGTCATCCAATTAACGCAAAGGGATGAAAAGTTTAAGACATATGACATCTACTGCACCTTAACTAATCAATCAAAAGTCATTTATTCAAATTAGGCTGTGAATCAGCACTTTTTGAACGTCAATATTACATAAGACAGTCCCCCAAAACGCCCACTCATCGACACTTGGTTTCCCTGAGTGATGGGTCCCAGTGCCTTCGCTGGGAAGAAAAAGTGGTGGACAAACTCTCCAGCAGCTGTTTGTTCAAACCAACCCATATCCTCCCGTGGGTGTCGTAAGAGGCGACTAAGGGAACTATCACCAGGGAAGCGGGCAGCAGCGCTTCTCCTGTGGAATGTCAAATTACTGCGGTCCGCAACTCGCCTACCAAGCTTGGGGATTATGGCAAACCCCCCAAAGCAATAAAAGCCTTGGGGGAGGCCTTTGTCCAGCAGTGGACGTCTATAGGCTGAAGAAGAAGAAGACATCTACCAACCCGCATTGCGCCTACGTGGATTACGGCGGACTGCCTCTCGCAGAGAGAGGAGTCTAATCCCAGCTGTGGGGACGTTAAGTGCTTATTGTATTTGTAATATACAGTATGTTAACTAACAGAGGGCGTTCCCGTTAACCCGAAATAGTATAGCATACATACATGCTAAAAAAAATATTTCCATTCGAAAACAAAATGTTTTAAAAAATTTTCCAATAAGAAAATATTCAATAAGAATTTTAAATTTACATGTAAAAGAAACACACTGTACACGCGAACCTGAAAGACGGCAACGTCGCAATTTATTTATACATGACGACTACTATTTTGACTTAAAACAGGAGGTTAAAGAGACAAAGTCATGTCGCCAAGCGATTCGTCGTGTTCCGGCATGATGTCTGGTGAAGCCGTACGGAGGACGGGTCTGAGCAGTTGTGTTGCGATGTGTGCCGGGTACGATTTGCCAAATGTTGTTGTGTCGGGAGTTTGGTCCTGGAGGGTAGCGGGATCCGAAGCACGGTGCTCCGCTGGCCGACCGCAGGTAGTTGGGGGCCCAAGTAGTGTGCCAGCCACACACGAAAGGCTGCCCCGCCAACTGCGAAAAATCCCAGGGTGGCCCCATCGTGCCGGTTGGCGACCGGACGAGAGGACCCGATGGCGATCCCTGGGGGGGTTCGGGCGTCCCCGCAGTCTCCAGATCAACCTCCCTTTGGCGCGGCATCGTTGGTAGTGTTGTTGGGTTTAACATTGCTTCACCTCGCTCAACTGCCGTCTTCCTTCCTATTCACTCAATTTAAAACCAATGATGAAAAGTACAAATAAGAAAAGTAGGTGTGCACAGCGGGCGCACGTCCTCTCGTTTAAAGTGCACCTCTCAAACATTCGAGGTCTGCACTCCAATATCGATGCAGTCCACCACCACCTTGAGACTGAAAAGCCTCACCTACTTTTCTTGACGGAGACCCAGATCAGATGTCCGTCTGATGCGGCATACCTCAACTACCCGGGATACTCTTTGGAGCATCATTTCCTGCAGCGTGCTGGGGTCTGTGTGTATGTCCGCAATGACATCTGTTGCCGGCGTCTCCGTCACCTCGAAGACCCTCATCTATCGACCTTATGGCTGTTGGTTGACACTGGTGTAGACAAAATTGTCTACACCTGTGTCTACCGATCGCACAGCGGTGATCAGGAGGCAACTCGGTTATTCGGCCACCTCAGTGAGGCTGCTGACAATGCGCTGCATCGGCACCCTGACGCTCAGTTCGTCGCTCTGGGGGACTTCAACGCCTGCCACCAGGACTGGCTCTTCCCATACCAGAGGACCGACCACGCTGGGAGAGAAGCGCGAAACTTCGCGCTTTCTATGGGCCTTTCCCAGCTGGTAGAGCAAGCGACTAGGGTGCCTGATGTAGTTGGCCAGACAGCCAACTGTTTGGACCTTCTGCTGACCACTGATCCGGACAGATGTGTTGTAACAGTTTCCTCACCGTTGGGAACTTCAGACCACTGTCTGGTGAAGTCTGTGTCATCCTTCTCCCCTCCAGATCACGACTCTCGTGGTGAACGGAGATTGTGGCGATACAAGTCAGCAGATTGGGATGAGATGCGCCACTTCTTTGCGTCTTATCCTTGGCAGCAGGTCTGCTTCTCTTCTGGCAATCCGTCGAGCTGTGCGGACGCTATAACCGATGTGGTGCGTCAAGCTATGGAGTATTTTATCCCCTTCAGCGACGTGCCCGTCGGTGGCTCAGCTCGCCCATGGTTCAATGCCGATTGTGTCCAAGCTGAACAGCATAAGCACGCGGCATTTCTCACCTGGGTTGACGCTCGTGACCGCAGAGCTCCGGATCTAAGCTCAAAGAAGAGAGCCTTTAACCGTGCTGCCAAGTCCTACAAAAAGGCGCTTAAGAGGGCTCGCTTCGACCGTATTACCCATATTGGCAACAAGCTATCTGCGCAGCCATCCGGTAGCAGATCTTTTTGGTCCCTTGCCAAATCGGTCGAGGCGAACTTCTGTCGACCCACACTGCCTCCGCTGGTGAGGCCTGATGGAACACTGGCCCATACGGCGAGAGAGAAAGCAGGTCTCTTTGCATCTCTCTTTGCCCATAGTTCGCGTCTTGATACTGGCAGTGCTACTCCACCTAATTTACCTCATTGCGGAGCTTCAATGCCGGAGGTTCGCATTAGGAACAAGGAGGTCCTGAGAGCACTGTGTCGTCTGGACGTGAATAAGGCTAGTGGTCCAGATGGTATACCAGCGATTGTTCTTAAGGCATGTGCGCCCGAGTTGTCTCCTGTATTGACGCGCCTGTATCGCCTCTCATTTGAGACTGGTATAGTGCCCAAGTCCTGGAAGCTTGCCAACGTGCAGCCCGTGCCCAAAAAGGGTAGTCGTGCCGATCCTACCAACTATCGGCCGATTTCGGTAACCTCCATACTCTGCAAGATTATGGAGCGTGTATTGAATTCGCGCCTCTTGGCTTACCTGGAAGGTAACGATCTCCTCAGTGACCGACAGTACGGTTTTCGGCGCAATCGGTCAACTGGGGACCTACTAGTGTATGCCACTCACTTGTGGGGCGAGGCCCTCGAGAGAAATGGGGAAGCGATTGCCGTCTCCCTTGATGTCTCGAAGGCCTTCGACCGGGTATGGCACGCTGGCCTTTTGAGTAAGCTTCCAGCGTACGGCGTTTCCGCTGGCCTGACTGGCTGGGTTAAAGACTTCCTGACTGAACGGTCCCTCCGAGTTGTTGTCGACGGATGCTCATCGGAGCCCATGTCGACCAATGCCGGTGTTCCTCAGGGGTCTGTTCTCTCTGCAACTCTGTTCCTGCTGCATATTAATGATCTGCTGATGCCCGGTATCTATGGGTATGCAGATGACAGCACAGTTGTGGAGAGATATCTGCCGGAAGCTCGGGCTAGTAAGGAGGCAATCTGGTCCGAAAGAGAGGCTATGGTCGAGCGTACGAGTGCTGCACTACAGGCAGTCTCCGAATGGGGCAAAGCCAATCTTGTAGCATTCAATGCCGCCAAAACACAGGCGTGTCTTTTCACCGCCAAAAGGAGCCCGTTCACCTTGGCTCCTACTTTTCAGAATGTATCCTTGGAGTGCACCAACCGCCTTCAGCTTTTGGGAGTAGAGATTTCCTCGAACCTTAACTTTGGGCGGTTCATTGAGTCCAAGGCCAGGGTGGCTGCTAGAAAACTTGGCGTTATCGCAAAGGTCCGGCGGTACTTCACACCGGGGCAGCTTCTAATGTTGTACAAAGCACAGGTCCGCTCGTGTGTGGAGTACTGCAGCCACATTTGGGCTGGTGCTGCGAAATGTCACCTGGATACTTTGGATTCAGTGGAGAGGCGTGCGAAGAGGCTGATTGGCGACCCAGACTTAACTCGAAACGGTCTCCAAAGCCTGGAGCACAGGCGTAGAGTAGCCAGCCTTTCGGTCTTCTATAGGTTGCATTCTGGTGAGTGTGCAAGGGAATTGCATGATTTAATTCCCCCATCACCGTTCCACCATCGGACGACCCGTCGTACGGCGAGTTTCCACCCTTACGTTGTTGATACCACTGCGACCCGGACGAAGCGTTTCGCTTCCTCTTTTATACCGCGTACATCGAGGGACTGGAACAATTTGCCAGCGACGGTGTTTCCGTCACATTACAATTTGAGTGTCTTCAAGGCTAGAGTGAATAGGTTCTTAATAAACTAGCGCGCTTTACCATCAATGATCGCATCACTGCTTACCATCAGGCGGGATTGCGGTCAAGCGCTTGTTTATGACTTATAAAAAAAAAAAAAAAAAAAGGTTTTAAATTTATTTCCAATTAGATTTTTTTTTATTCGGATTTTTTTATGCTTATTTTTCTATGCTGATATTTTTATTTTAATCTATTAATGATATATATTAACGAGTTTAAGGGAACGCCCTCTGTTATTTTACATACTGTATAACTAATTTAAGTACGGTGGGATTAAAAATGGAATAAAATTGAACTTAACGAATGTTTTGGAGTTTAGAGTTTAGAAAAAAAAAATTTTTTTTTTGGTTCTACTAATAATATGTATTAGCTAATGAAGATTCCGTATAGAATGTGCTGAACAATAAAAATCACAGAAATCGTAACATGACTTGTTATTACGATTTCTGTGGTAAAGATATTAACAATACGACTCCAATACGTTCGATTCCCGCACGGTACAAATATTTGTATGGCCTACAATTAGTTTTTCCGGATCTGGCTGTTTGTGTCTGTGACTTTATATGTTTGTAAACGCACCCACGATACAGGAGAAATTCACAGGCTGGTGCAATGTTCTTATTAAAAAAAATGAGTTTCATATTAAATTATCTGAACTCTACAAACGTGATAGGCATCAATATTTTAACATATTAAAATAAAATTATATAAATATTAGGTATATTTCGTCGCTAGTATTTTTTTTTTTTACTTGAAGTGTGAATTGAAAAAATCTTTTCTTCGGATGCATATTTACCTAAAGTTACGTTATAACAATATGGTAACGGCTTATTGAAATATGTTTTCAAAATATAAATCCCGGGATTACGGAAAATTCGAGAACGCAAAACTAAATGACTACATGGAGTGGAACCGATGCTTCAGCGTGCATTATTTATTTGAAAAATTAGTGAAAATAAGTAAATATCCCTATATTTACTTATATTTAGATGTAGGCTAGTATAGAATGTTTACCGCGTGAAATATAAGTAAATATCCCTATATTTACTTATATTTAGATGTAGGCTAGTATAGAATGTTTACCGCGTGAAATATAAGTAAATATCCCTATATTTACTTATATTTAGATGTAGGCTAGTATAGAATGTTTACCGCGTGAAATATAAGTAAATATCCCTATATTTACTTATATTTAGATGTAGGCCAGTATAGAATGTTTACCGCGTGAAATATAAGTAAATATCCCTATATTTACTTATATTTAGATGTAGGCTAGTATAGAATGTTTACCGCGTGAAATATAAGTAAATATCCCTATATTTACTTATATTTAGATGTAGGCTAGTATAGAATGTTTACCGCGTGAAATATAAGTAAATATCCCTATATTTACTTATATTTAGATGTAGGCTAGTATAGAATGTTTACCGCGTGAAATATAAGTAAATATCCCTATATTTACTTATATTTAGATGTAGGCTAGTATAGAATGTTTACCGCGTGAAATATAAGTAAATATCCCTATATTTACTTATATTTAGATGTAGGCCAGTATAGAATGTTTACCGCGTGAAATATAAGTAAATATCCCTATATTTACTTATATTTAGATGTAGGCTAGTATAGAATGTTTACCGCGTGAAATATAAGTAAATATCCCTATATTTACTTATATTTAGATGTAGGCTAGTATAGAATGTTTACCGCGTGAAATATAAGTAAATATCCCTATATTTACTTATATTTAGATGTAGGCTAGTATAGAATGTTTACCGCGTGAAATATAAGTAAATATCCCTATATTTACTTATATTTAGATGTAGGCTAGTATAGAATGTTTGCACACACTATTGTATCGCCAAGATTTTTGAAAATAAATAATGCACGCTGAAGCATCAGTTCCACATCATATAATCATTTAGTTTTGCGTTCTCGAATTTTCTGGAATCTCGGGATTTATATTTTGAATCCTATGTAGGGACATAGGATTTCATTCCATAATCAAAACACAAAATTTGTCGATTACGGAATCCCGGAATTTGTTGTATACAAAAATGCATTCCATTCCGAACGTTTCAACTTTAGGTAAACATGCCTCCGATTATGTCTAATTATCGCACGTGCGAAGATTCGCTACCTAATTAAATCGATTCTGTATATCTATAAATAAAGTTAAAGATACTGTCTTTAAGTTATTATCAAGTATTAAGCCATAAGCCGCCATTCAGCTTAAAACCTTACACAAATTAAATTT